>OY744518.1:161951986-162111986 GCA_963556195.1 Sepiola atlantica | reverse complement strand
CCCTTTACTTGGATCACTCACCAATTAATAATATAACCAATAAACAAGAATACACTACACATATAGTGGGCATAATATCACTAAATTTAACATCAAACTCCGTTGGCTTGCCGAATGTGTGATTAAAATAGGGTAAATTTTAAACTATAATTACTTACCATTATTATTATTTGTACTCACTCAGAGTTCTCACAGAGGTAATCATCAGAGATTACTTACTGATAATAACCTGTGGTGTTCCATGGAGTCTGAGTGAAAACGAATTTCCCCAGATGTCCAGTACTCTCCACCTCATTCGATAATCTTTGCAAATGACATTGCGTTATTGCAACAGCCGTTAACAATTGATTTCTCGCTGGCAACGACTATTGGTATTCTCTGGAATTTGGGTGGCAATAAACCTCCCCAAGGTCCCAGTACTCTTCGCATTCACCCAGTAAAGATCTAGTTGATGCTCGCCCTTCTCGGTTCTTCGATCCTCCTTGACTCTTTATGACTATTTTGTGTGTTATCAGCCAAGGCTGATGCTTTTGGGAGAGGCACAGTTTATGCGATCTCCGGCAGCTTCAGTTACCTTTGGGTTCATGTGGTGTTCCTTCCTTTTTTTGTTTAACTTCCGTTGCAGTTTCTATGTGGCTAGTTAGTGTTTGTATTTTATGTGGGCTGGTTTCCGTATTCAAGGATTTTCCTTAAGATTTCAGTTGTTTTTATCATTGCTTGCCTGGTGTATATTCTCAGTTTTCCCCTTGATTCTAATTTCTCCTAGTCTTTTCCCCAAGTTTTTCGAGGCTGTTCCCAGTGCTCTTGAAATTATTGGTATTGTATTAACTTTCTCCGTATTCAATATTCTTTTAGTCATCTTGCAGGCTCCGTGTATTTGTTTCGTTTTTCCGTCCCTTTGATCTTAAGTCTTAAGTTTGTGTCTCTTGCTTCTGCGATCAGTTTTCTGTGTTATGTATTTTTCCAAGTCTTTTTGTGTGTCTTTCACACAGTCTTCTATACTTACCAGTCCTCTTCACCCTTCTTTCATTTTCACGTAGAGTCAGCCAGTATCATGTTTCTCGTGTAGTGCATTGTTCATGGTTTTCCCGTCTTCTGGTCAAGATGCCTAAGTTCTTCTTTGGTAAAGTTTATGAATTGTCCCAAGTATCTTATTAGTAATATTACCATGGTGTTTATTTCTTTAACTAGATTTCTACTATATACTGATTGACCTCGGAAAATCACAACATTTTGTTTTTTGGTGGTTTTCTGCTAGGTTTGGTCTAGTCTACAACATACTAAAAGTTGGACAAGATCCGAGTTTGGAAAAGTGTCAAATTTTGAATATGACTTGTTTTGGCCAGTTTTCACGATACATCAATACATCTTGGATTTTTACCCAAGTTTTCAGGGTCAATCTTTAACACGAAAAGGTTACCAATGATGCCAAACAAACCCTTATACAATATCAATGGGTACCTCTACACCAATTACCATTGTTGTTTCAACCCTGATTCATTTACGTCACAGTGCTTTTTCAAAACTTTTAACTCATCTTCCACTTGGTCCTTTTTCATATTGTCAAAATTTCCGCCTTGGCAATGTCCACATGCACTTGTAGTTTCTAGTCCATGCCTCCTGCAGGTACACCTTAGATTATTGCATCTTTCTCAACAGTTGCAATGAATTATCTGAATCAGTGAATCTGGAGCAGGACTTTTGTCCGTCATCACTGGAACAAGTTTTCTTCCTTCCACCTGCCACATCCACTCAGATGGCACATCACTACATCCCATCCCCTCTATAATCTAGTAGTAAGTCCGCAAAGAATTAAATTTACAGGCAGAGGGCGTTGGTGGGAGTCGTTCTGACGTGACGAACGTCTTAACTCCCGCAACTTTCTTGCAAAGCATATCGTATCTAATAGATGCCAGGGAGTTTTTCTCTATCCGCATTGAACAAAGCTACCATTGCCTTACAACCATTAGTTTCCACAACATCCTGGCTTTGCTTTGGTAAAGAAAATGCTTTTGAACAGTCTGTCATTGTCTTTTCTCTCTTGACGATTCGTTGGCACCCCAACGTCTTTGCTATTTCGAATACCTTGGACATCCTGTAAAGGCATGCAGGAACAACAGATCATTACAAACTGCTTCGCCAAACACCTGCTTGAGAACCTTGATATTGTAGATGTAGGATTTTGTCTTGTCAGAGCAAAAAGAAAATGCAGTACATTTAGAAACATATGCACGGAACAGCGAGAGACGATTCGTGTCTTTCCAATGAGGGAGGTTGATTTTAAAGCAGACATATTGATTGTTGCTTTTGCAATCTGAACATCGGCATCTCCTTCCTTCTGTTTTGTGTATACATTCTCTCAGTTTTTGCGTTAGTCTTTCATGTACGTTAGTGATTTTTTTTAAAGCCAGTATGCATGTATTCCATCGTTGCGTGGCGCTTTCCAGTTTGACATTTTCCTTGGGATTATTATTATTATTATTATTATTATTATTATTATTATTATTATTATTATTATTATTATTATTATTATTATTATTATTATTATTATTATTATTATTATTAATATCATTATTTACTCACTAGGAGTTATCACACTGGTCATCGTCAGTGATCGCCCACTGCCAACAACCTGTGGTATTCCCTGGAGTCTGAGTGACAACAAGTCTCCTCAGACTTCCAGTATGCTCCACTTCTTTTCGCTCATCACAGCTGATGACCTTGTGGTATCGCAACAGCCACCTACCATCGATTTCCCGCTGATAAGGGCCATTGGTCCCCTCTGGGGCCCGAGTGGCAACAAGCCTCCCCAAGGTCCCAGAGCTGTCCGTGCTCTTCCAGTGGAGGTCTGGTTTGCGATTTCCCTCCTCGACCCTCTGTCCATAATTTTCGTGGTGTCAGCCTATGCTTGCGCCTCTCTCGTGCGGTTGTATTTTCCCCGGTTCTGTTTTCTTGTGCTTCTATGTGTTTGTTCTCCATTCGTTCCTTATGTGGGTTGGTTTCCGCATTCGAGGACATTTCTCAGGATTGTAGCTGTTTTGATCATTACTGTCCTTTGTATGGTCTCAGTTATCCCTTTGATTCCTATTTCTCCTAGTCTTTTCTCCATGTTTTTTGGGACTGTTCCTAGTGCTCCTATGATTATTGGTGTTAAACTGACTTTTATTATTATTATTATCTATATATTAATACGCTAAGGTGTGTCACGCTTCCGGCAAAAGCTCTGCACATGCGTGCCGCATCTAGATTTTGAAAAACATTCAATTAGCCTAATTTCTGCAGTATATTTAAATTATTTTTCTTTGGCGTAACTGTAAGCGCCGTAGTATTTTTGTCTTTGGCCCGACTGGTTTATAGTTCGATCCCAACCAACCTCTCAGATTTTTTTTTCTACATTTTGAGGGGAAGGGGAAGAAATAATACATTTTTTTTAATCACCTGGTCAAAAAGTACTTTTTTGTGTTGCTTAAAACTATTTTTTGTTTTTTATTTTGGCGTTTTTAGGGCATGTCTATTATTTTTGTTGTTGTTGTTGTTTTTTTTTCCAATGATAGTTTGAACTAAGTATCGCGGATATCATTGGTATTTCTTAAAGTGTTCAAACATTTATTTATTATTTTTGGATGGTAAGGGACCAGTATTTTTTTTAATGTTTTGAACGGACAATAAGCAATGTTTGTTTTTGTTTTTTGTGAAACACCGAGAGCGCGGTCGAAAGAAAGAGAGAGAGAGAGTGTGTGTGTTCGTAAGAGAGGGAGGGGGAGAAAATAGAGAAAGAGTGAAAACGCAATAAAAACAAATAAATAAATCGCAAAAAGTAAACTTACTAACAAATAGAAGGTGCTTTGTTACATTAGGACCCGCGCTAACTTTGACCCCGTCGTTTTAGGGTTAGCTATAAAGTTCAGGGTCATTGGGAGTTAGGGTTAAAGTTAGAGTCAGGGTCAAAGTTAGCCCAGGTCCCAATGTAACAAACTACCAAATAGAGACGTAAAAAGTAAGACAATGACAATGATATTGTATAGTTAACATCTGAGAAGTTAAGTTTCTTATTTTGTGTGTCACGATCTGACACTCCCATTTAATAAGATTTAGTATTTACTTTTGCCCCTGACAACGGGGGAGGGGAGTCGCGACCGATGGTGATTGCTGAAGAGACAGCTTTTACCCCGGCAACCGAGTAATATAATAAATATATATACTTCCATCCTGTCACGCAAAATTTTGGTGAGTAAGATATGTGCATATTTCTAGCCACCGGATAATATTATTAACAGTAAATTATACAGATTGATGTAGAAAACACTAGAATTTCTTTTTTTTCTTCAGTGAAACATAGAGAGCGCGTACGAAAGAAAGAGAAAGTTTGTGTTCGTAAGAGGGAGAAGATAGAGAAAGAGAGAATAAACGTAATTGAAAAGTGAAAACGCAATAAAAACAAATAAATAAATCGCAAAAAATAAAAAAAAATTTAACAAAAACGAAAGTGAGGAAAGTCGTGATTCAAAGCAAAATAAAAAAGAAAATCTAATCGAAAAAAAAAGTAACAAGTATAATTTCGTTTTCTTTCGGAAGCCTGCCAGTTTTTACGGTATATCAACCCTTTTTAGTAGAGTGTCCATCGTACACGCGTTATTTGAATGCAAATTATTATTTTTTAAAAATATTTCACTCTTATCCGGGGGGTGCTCATAATGTAGCAGTTACCTCCTCCTTTCAAAACATAACTACACCGGTTTGCCGGTAGGTGTCGCTTTTTCACCGACAGGTGGCGCTGTAAAGCGACACCAGAGTTATCTGCCCTTCGGACTATAAAACCAGATGCAAACGGAAATTCGCCCTCTTCTTCACCGACCAGCCTCGGCAGAACAACGCTGGCACCAGCGCTCCGTTTCACTCGCTTTTTCCTACTCAATTAGCCTCGACAGAACGACGCTGACACTAGCGTTCCGTTTCACTTTTCTCTTCTGGTCGATTGGCCTCGGCAGAACGACGCTAATACACTAGCGCTTCGTCTCACGCTTTTCTCTTGAACTGGTCTCGGCATAACAATTACCAACACACGTTTCTTCCGTCAACACGTGGTCAAACAACGGTAAGAGTTCTCAACTCATTTTCTTTGTGTACGGCTTTCAAAGACTTTCCTCACGCCGGATTCATTTCTTCTTATACCTTTTTCAAGAACTGTTTTTCCATCGACACACATGCATACATCACACACTTCATCATTCCACGTACACACACGTTCAATAAACGTTATTTGAACTACCTCATCTTGTTTGTTAATTATTACTCTGTCTTTGCATGCAACATTGCTTGGTTTAATGAACACGTCCATAATCGGGGGAACACGACCCTCGATCCTAACAATAATAAAACAAGCGTAACTTACTAACAAATAGATGGTGCTTCGTTAGATTGGGACCAGCGCTAACTTTGACCCCGTCGTTAGGGTTAGGGTCAGTGGGGGGGGGGTAGGGTTACCTATAAAGTTCAGGGTCATTGGGGGTTAGGGTTAAAGTTAGGGTCAGGGTCAAAGTTAGCCCGGGTCCCAATGTAACAAAGTACCAAATAGAGACGTAAAAATAAGACAAGGGCAATGATGTTGTATCGTTAACATCTGAGAAATTAATTTTTTTTATTTCAAATATTTATTTAGTTATATTGTCAAATTCGTCAATCAAAAATGGCGTTCGCTTATTTTAGGTGAGGTGGTCGCTAATTTCAGACTTTATAAAAGGCTAAATTGTCCGATTACAGTAGAGGATCTCTTTACATTAGCGGCTAACCCGAGATGTAGGGGAGTGCGCCACTCTTTTCCCAGGACTGCTTCATTGTTCTTAATCCTGACCTTATAATACTGAGAGTTTTAGCAATGTTTGTTTTAGTCTTTGCTATGACTCAACCGAGGATAGAACTCTGGTATCCCGTTCCATTAGCGGAAACGCTTACCAAATGGGCCGGTTTCAGGCTTACGGTATTTATTTATTTATTTATTAACATTTAAAATTTCTTCTTCTTCTTCTTCTTCTTCTTCTTCTTATTATTATTATTATTATTATTATTATTATTAGTTATATATTAATACGATAGAGTGTGTGTTATTTATTTTGTGTGTCACGATCTGACACTCCTATTTAAGAAGATTTAGTGAAGAGACAGCTTTTGCCCCGGCAACCGAGTAATATAAATAAATATATATACTTCCATTCCGTCACGCAAAATTTTTGTGAATAAAATATGTGCATACTTGTAGCCACCGGATAATATAATTAACAGTAAATTATACAGATTGATGTAGAAAACACTGTGGAATTTCCACAGGGTCCCGCTAGTTATTATTATTATTATTATTATTATTATTATTATTATTATTATTATTATTATTATTATTATTATTATTATTATTTGTACTCACTCGAAGTTCTCACACAAGTTATCGTCAGTGATTGCCCACTGACAACAGTCAGTGGTGTTCCTTGGGGTCTGAGTAACAATAAGTCTCCTCAGAGTTCTAGTATTCTCCACCTCTTTTCGATTACCACCGCAAATGAAATTGCGGTATCGCAGTAGACGCTAACCATTGATTTCTCGCTGGCAACAACCATTGGTTTCCTCTGGGATTTGGGCGGCAATAAACCTCCCCAAATTTCACAGAAGTCTCCGCACTCTTCCCATGGAGGTTTGGTTAGTGTTGTCCCTCCTGGATCTTCCCATCCTCTTTGACCTTCTACGACTATTTTGTGTGGTATCAGCTGAGGCCGGTGTAATTTTTATTTTTTTGGGGGGGGGGGGCAGGGGCAGCTTATAATATTTCTTGCATTTTTTGTTCCTTGGTTCGTGATGTGGTGTTCTTCCTGTGGTTTTGTTTTCTTCCTGTTGTAAATTTCATGTGACCGGTTACCATTCATAGTTTATGCTGGTTGGGTTCCGCATTCGAGGATTTTCCTTAAGATTGCAGCTGTTTTGATTATTTCCGTTCTTTGTATGGTCTCAGTGATCCCTTTGATTCCGATTTCTCCCAGTCTTTTCTCGAGGTTTTTTGTACTGTTCCTAGTGCTCCTACGATTATTGGTATTATATTTGCTTTCTTCATGCTCCATATTCCTTTCAGTTCTTTGGCAAGTTCCGTGTATTTGCTTAGTTTTTCCGACTCCTTCATTGTCACTCTGTTGTCTGCTGGAACGGCGAAGTCTACGATTTGGCAGGATTTTTCCTTTCTTGTCGATTATTATAACATCCGGTCTCCTTACCTGTATGAGTTTATCTGTTTGTACATCCGTAGGTGAGAGAATTTTGTGTTTTTTCTTTTTGCAGTACTGTCTCTGGTTTATGTTTGAAGTGTTTGTCTGCGTGTTCAAAATTCAATCAGTTGCACAGTTCCCAGTGTACTGCTTTCCCCATGCAATCGTGTCTGTTCTTGTATTTTGGAGGGCTAGTTTACTGCATTCACTTATTATATGATTTACTGTTTCGTCTCTTTGTCCACACAGTCTGCATTATTATTATTATTATTATTATTATTATTATTATTATTATTATTATTATTATTATTATTATTATTATTATTATTATTATTATTATTATTATTATTATTATTATAAACATGCGTGGAGTTTTCATGAAGTCATTATCAGTAATTGCTGAGTGACAACTACCAATAGTGTTCCCTGGAGTGTGAGTGACACGTCTCCAAGATGTACAGTACTCCCAACCTCTCTCGATAATCGTTTTAAGTTATTTTGCGTTATTGCGGCAACCGTTTACCATTGATTTCTCGCTGGTGCCGACCGTTGATCTTTTCTGGAATTCGAGTATCGATAAGCCTCTCCAAGGTTCCAGCGCAGTCCGCACCTTTTCCAATGGAGATCTGGTTGGTGCTCTCCCTCAGCGGTTTTTTAAGTTTCCTTCAACCTTCACCACATTCGGTGTGATACAAACAGAGACTAGTACCACCATATATCTATGAATGTGTGTGTGTTTCTTGTTTGGGAGGAGTTAGTTTATTGGATTTCTAGCAGTTTCAGTTTCATTGGGCTCGTGTGATGCTCTTTCAATGTTTTTGTTTTATTTCTATCTTAACTTGTGTTTTGTTAGCATTCGTTCGCTATATCTGTTGGTTTCCGCATTCAAGAAATTTTCTTAGGATTTCGACTGTTTTAATAATTGCAGTGAGTTGTCTTAGTCATTCTTCCAGTTGTTTCTTTTAGATTTCGATATCGTTCGTAGTGCTCTTACAATTATTAGTATTAAGTTAATTTTCTTTATGTTCCCGATTCCTTTTTGTTCTCTGGAAAGTTCCGTGTATTTGTTTAGTTTTCTGTCTCGTTAATCTTTACCCTCATGTCAAAATCTACGATTCAGCGGGTATTTTGCATCTTGGTGTACTATTTTCACGTCCGGTTTCAGATGGCTTTATCTGTTTGTACCTCCATGTCTCAGAGGATCTTGTGTTTTTTCATTTTACAATACAGTTTTCGGTTTGTGTCTTTAACACCAAAATGATTTTCTCGAGTGTTAACTATTCTGTACTTTGCTTATAAAAAAGAAGTCTCATAATGGAAGACCCGTATCATAGATTATTTTGAAGCTGGTATATGCTAGAACAAGGCATTCGGTGAATTTTTTAAATGTTTACCTGGAAATAATGGACTTTCGTCCTCTCTTATTCATTTTTCGATCAGACGTATTTTTTAATCATTCACCCGAATGACTCTCCTCGATTGTCTAGAGTGCCTCTTTTTGGGGAGCTAGATTTTCCCCACATTAAAAACTGAAATTGTGTCTAACTCTGCCCGCGTGGGGAGGAAAGTAAATAGGCACTGTCCTCGAGTGTCTAACTTTTATAACACACACAAAAAGTAGATTATCCGTCCCAGGGCGGATAAAATTAATTCCCTAAGCAGAACAGTTTTGCACCACTTTTATGTCCCCTTACGAAGATTAAAATCAAGATATGATGATATAAAATCTTATGTCTAAGATCCTTATTCCAATTTTGATCCAAATCACTTACATCCTTTTTGATTCTAGAAAATGTCTAAAATTTAAGTCTTAGGCATAAAAGGTTTTGAATAAATTTAAATTTAGGAAATCTTGCTTAATTTATGTCTAATGACTATGATTAAATTTAATGCAAATTTGAAATATTAGATTTTCAAATGGGAAGTTGTGCCCATATTATGCCCCCTAAAACCCTTTAAATAAATCCAAAGAAAGTGATATGTTGGAAATATTTATTACTTGACGTCTAATACCTATTGTTAAAATTTCAGCAACAAAAAATCAGAGGTGTCTAAATTTTCACGAATATCTCCCTCCTTTCCCCTTTTACATGAAACTAAATTAAACTAAATATAACCTACATTATCAACCCTTTCACCTAGTAGCTGTGTTCCAAGATTCATAATAATCGGTTAATAAGTTTATGAATTAATCCTGTACTTAAAAATATATAAACATATCCACATATCTAACATTACATAAATAAAGATGACACAAAAATAAGTTTCATGCATTTACTAAAAATTGTTCTAATTCTCTACTTTTCAGTCGATCACAATGTGAAACTGAAGGGAACGGAACATTTATGTGAATACCTGCAATTTGCAGGATATCTAAGGGGGCAAGTAAATATGGAACCATCCACAAAAGCTGAATTAAAAGCCACTGAAATGGAGGCTTTTCGGCTCGTACATATAAAAACGATTTGAAAATCAAATACTATATGAAAATGAAACATTTCTCGCGATAAGATTTCTCGGATAAGATGTTTAATGGGACGCCCTCTCAGACTGGAATGCGTCTCTCGATAGACGAGCTCTAAAAATAATGAGAAGATTTGGCACTGTCTGAGGGAATTAGGACTTATATTTTATCTTTCTGTTGTCAGGTCAGCTGCTGAGGGAATCCACGGAAGATACTAAAGGGCTTTCACGATATTAGAATTAGTAAATTCGTTACCTGAACACAAATATAAGCTAAAGGAAGAAGATAGTAATGTCTTTTCTAATTAGAAGTAATATTCTATTGTGCCAGAGCCATAAAGAAGATAAGCCCAGAAAATAAAAAATAAAATATTCCTTTTATCGAAATATCGACTACAAAATAAAATATTGTTTTTATTTAAAAGATATTTCTAGCCTGTGAAGTTGCAATATTATTTGGAGATCTTCTGTAACTTTCTGTTGAGACATGATCTCTTAACACTATGTATTCTTTTTTATGGAAATCGCTACAGACAAGGCATGAAGCCACTTGATGTAAGGAACTAAAAATACTGATTCAATAATAATAATAATAATAATAATGATGATGATGATGATGATGATGATGATGATGATGATGATGATGATGATGATGGTGGTGGTGGTGGTGGTGGTGGTGGTGCCTACAATGGTTATACTACCACTATCCTTATCCACAAACTCATCATGAACCTAACCAAATCTAGCTCAATTTACCAACATTAAAGACATTACTGGCCCCCTCTGATTTAAGACTTTTTAAAAAATTATTAAAATTATTAATATACGAAAGAAAAAAAAATATACGAAGATAAAACACACTGAAAATAAAAAGTAAATAATCAAAATACAAATTTGATAAAAAATATATATATATATATATTATTAAAACTAACAGTGTATCGATCCCCATACACTTATCAAATATTACACACATATTTTTGAACACCAAATTATATACATAACATAACCCTAAAAATCTTTAATTTCCATTCTCTGCGGGACTTGGTTTCGCTGCTGTTCTGTCTTTTGGCAGCCATTTTGTTTTGTCAGATTCTCTGTACAATCGGAGAAATTCCTTCTGGTATTAATTTTTTTGACAAAGGGAAGTTTCTTTTCCCGAAATATTAAAGAAATTATTTTATAATCATTCGAACATCACACAAACAGCTAACAACACTCTTGCTGTTATGTAAGATTTTAAGAAAAAAATAAATAGTAAGTCATATTTCGTATTCGATTTATTATTTTTGTTCCTTCCAACTTACATCTTACCCGGAATTTGCATTGCCCACAGCCTTTTAAAAACATACTGCTACCATACCCAGCAATGCTTCAAGCAAACTACCATTCTCTCTCTCTCTCTCTCTCTCTCTCTCTCTCTCTCTCTATCTCTCACTCTCTATCTCTATCTCTATCTCTCTCTCTATATATATATATATTTATTTATTTACTCCTCTGCAGGAGTTAGGCACAAGGCCAGTTTTATCTTACTCCCACAAGTAAGATGTGACCACAGCTTGGGTCGAGTAAGTGGGGTTAAAAGCCAGCGCTCGAGAGGTGAGCACTCTGGCCATTTAAAAATTGCCTGGGCAGCCCCGTCGGCATTCCCCGGTAGGGGCGACTCAAGCAGTAAGCAATAAACTTACTCCTCCCCAAAGAGGGGAGGCGAAGCCTGGGAGGGTGGACCTCCTAGAACTGCACAGGACAAACCCACAGACAGGTGGAATCAAGCCCCGAAGGACAAGACGACATCCGTCTATAGGGTGCAGTATCCATCGGAACAGATACTACACTTACTTCCTAGCGTGTGCCAGGTAAATACCTATATATATATATATATATATATATATATATATATATATATATATTATCTGCAGAAATGGTATCAGTATCATATCATTTTATTGCTACTAGCATGACCAAGTTCTAATATTTTGTAAGTGACCTAAATTTTAGCTACATCATTTTTTTTTGTTGAAATAATTGACTCAAAAACTATTTTTGGTCTTAACAGACGATAGCGGAGAAAAGTGTAGTACTTCTTCTGATGTTACACCTCATCTTTTCTGTTCTAGGTCAGTGAGAAAGAAATCCTTCTCGACTGAGGCAATTTTAATTTTTGTTCTAATCCGGAGTCACCCTTTTTAGCGAGCTGGATTGTTCCCACATTAAAATCGACCTTGTGTATAAGTCAGCAGGAACATGAGAATTGCAATTCCAAGGCGTCTTTTGTGGGATCAATGAGAGATGCAATTTTAGTTTTGCATAATTCTGAGAAATGAACGAAATCTTAACGAAAACATTCCTCTAAATCGTAAGGATATAATGAAACAGGATTTTTTACTTCTTGAATACAAGGCCACCTGAAGATGCGAGACCTGTCTTCACCGTAATATTCGACACTAATCTGACGCAGCTTGTCCTTGAACTGAATAGAATTGGTAGGAGGTTATGTCACATTACATTAGTAGCAAAAACAAACCCTTCTGTCTTCGACCCTCGGGACCATTATAGAATATTAGAGGAAGAAATACTTAATATATTAATGACAATTGATTGTCATCTTTTATTATTCAATGAATTTTAGCAAAATGGAATCGTTCTCTGCAAAATGGAAATGTCATTCTTGGAAATATGCTGCTTGTTGACTCATAGAATTCTACAGAGTCTCGTTGGTAGATTATTTGACCTGTGATAATTATAGAATTTATATCTTTTTTAGATTGGTTCGAATGCGTGTCAGATGGTGTCGAGTTGCCGTTATATGCCACGTTGCACGTCTGATCTATTGTTGGCATTTACGCTCTAACAGCGATGGTGTTAAAGTGGATTCCGGCTTTGACTGAAAACTCAGCATGTCGTGTTCGAGTCCTGTCGACTCATTGCATCATTATCACTATGAATACTGGCAATCTCCATGTGGTCCCGAAAGATGTTGCTAGCGTCTCTCTACTGTATCGTTATTTTAAACGGTAGTTGCTCGACGTGGTCCTCTCTGTAAAACATCCACAGTAAGAACTCGTCTACATACAACCACAGCAAAGAACTTTCCTTTCTATCTCTCTGTACCAAAAACCAAATGAAACCTCCATGAACAAAGTTTATTTCCCAGAACACCTCATCTGTAGAACAGTATACTACAAGTTTGCTTCCCAACCGACTACATCATAGTCGTCTTCAAGTCTAATGTGAATAAACACTTGCTGAGCCGTTCTTTTGGATAATTAATTACTCTTAAGTGATCATCTGTCCATCGCACCCATTGTGTCCAGTAATCTCGTGGTGGGTATCATCGTCCAGCTAACGATCTCTTTAACCTTTATCCACAAGTGACCCCTGAGCCTTGATAAGTGGTGACCCATTAATAAAAAAGAAGATAATCTACCAGTTCAAAGTCGTAGCATACTGCTGCATAGGCGTACGTTTATTTTAACCATTGGAAAGGTATGAATCTACAATCCCCACCCCACCCCACCACACAGATATGGATAAAATAGCAACGCACTCAATGACATGTTTAATGTACATGTACATATTTATTATTATACTAAATGTTAGTTAATAAACGTTTATTTCTCTAAGGCTTTTTCCTATATACGGTAATAACACAAAATAAATGGTTTAGTTCTGAGATTGAGTTATGTTTAAAAAAACATGTCTCTCTTAGCTATCAATGTAGTTCTCTCGCCATCTCTTACTATATTGATTCAACAACGTTCTTTAATATCTATGTGAGCGGTTAAAGAAAGAGAGACTCTATGGTAAGGTAATAGGTCGCTTTACTTCTATATTATCTAGAAAGATAAGATAGAAATAAATCAAGGGAGGCGCGAGAGCGCTCTATCCCTTAATAGACTCTACGAATGGCCTATGCTGGAAATCTCATTTCTTTGATCAATCATAACTCAAAAACCAATAAACCAAATTAGTTAAAACTTTGCACAAAATTTTTATTTGATAGGTTCTATAAGTGTGTAGAATTTCAGCATCATTAGTCACGGCAACCCAGAGATCCAGAAAATTCAATCATGAAATCATGTTATCTGTGTGTACGTAGGTACGTATGTGCCACCCTGTATCTCATCAACTATTTGATGGATTCAGCTGATTTTTGGCAGAGAAAGAGGTTCTAGGGTCTAGTTGATGGCATTTAAATTTCAGTTTACCATATACCTTAATTTTCCAAAAAAGTTTTTTAAAACCTTTAAAATAACCAGTATTCATACACTTTATTCTATATCTTATCGACCATTTGATGGATTCATCTGATTTTTTGCAAAGATAGAGGTTCTAGGGTCTAGTTGATGGCATTTTAATTTCAGTTTACCATATACCTTAGTTTTCCAAAAAAGTCCAAAAAACCTTTTAAATGACCAGTATTCATACACTTTATTCTATATCTTATCGACCATTTGATGGATTCAGCTGATTTTTGGCAAAGATAGAGGTTCTAGTGTCTAGTTGATGACATTTTAATTTCAGTTTACCATATACCTTGATTAGTCAAACTACCAACTATATCAGTTATGAGAAGGCATTGTATTGAGGCATAGCCTTTACAAAAGTAGTGACATCCCATGAAAAATGCCAGTATACTGAAATCATATGCCCTTAATAGGGTGAAGATGAAAATTCATATACACTAAATGTACAAAAGCAAGGAAATTCCCAAATTTTTACACTTTTATTGTCATTAAGGGTATGCGAGCACAACAGGACTAAGTATTTTACTGGTAGGAATTTTTCTTCAGCGCACCTCACACACTTCATCCACTCATGCATGAAGAATTATACTGTAGTGATGTGATAATGAAATGGTTTGGTTGATATGTAGTCATACCCTTAATGACAATAAAAGTGTAAACATTTGGGAATTTCCTTGCTTTTGTACATTTAGTGTATATGAATTTTCATCTTAACCCTATTAAGGGCATATGATTTCAGTATACTGGCATTTTTCATGGAATAGACCTATAATTTTAGTTATGCCAGAAAAAATTCTTAACACATATATGACAGTTCAAGAATTTTTGAATGAAATCAAAGTAGAACAAATAGCGGTATTTTCATATTAATCACTTTGATATGTTTTACTCTTACGTTTTATTTGACTTCAAAATTACGTCTCTTTACAACAATTTTGTTTTTATTATGAAATACAGTTAACGTATTGTGGATCGCCAAGCAATTGAGAACAACTATCTTAGTGGCTTCATTTGAATTCCCACGTATGCATCGTGTCGGAGTCGCCACATGGCTTCCTTTTTCTTCATATCTGGTATCTGCATTTAGAAATAAATCTATTGTTACGAACGACGTAGAATATGTAAAATAATAATTTATTAATTACCTCCGTCAAGAAAGATATGTTTTTGGTCGAGTTTATTGGTTTTTCACTATGTTTGTTTGTGACCGTTCGTAGCCTAACTTGGTCAAAATATCCGTTATGGTCTAACCAAGAACTGATTTAATTTTAGGAAATCTAAGTCAAAAGACAAACGGAGAAAGTGAAAGTCACAATTTTAGCGATAACTTCGATTCTGTTCATCGTAAAGACTCGTGACTTGGCCCCCCCCCCCCAAAAAAAAACCTCGAACCGCGTCGTCGATTTGTAGAAAAATTGACATCCTCGTTTTCAAATCGTAGACACTTGCGAAGGGAACAGCTTCATGGTTGCTGAGCACGTGGCCGGGCTAAATTGAATATATTCACGAACTTCCAGCTACGTTACTTGAATGTTTTAAATATGCCTATTATTTCGTATTAATTTTAACTTGTTATGCTAGGAAATTTCATTTATTTTCCATGATTAAATGTCTGACCACACATATGAAGGTAATCCTGCCCCCCCCCCGTCTTACTCTTACTACCTTCAATTTTCTGATATCACTGAGAGGTGACGTGTAAACTTATTCTATATATATATATATATATATATATATATATATATATATATATATATATATATATATATGGAAGATTTGTTCTAACCTGCTAGGACTCTTAAATATCTGACGTACACGGGCGCAGGACTAACTCTCTCGGTGTGATGGGCCCGTAGACCTCATTAGGTCATCCATCTATGGGAAGGAAAACTCTGATATAAAAACTGGTGGAGGGATGCCTCCTTAGTCCTGATCGACAACTTTCCTAGAGCTTGAATCTTGCGCATAATATGCAGATTGTAATACCTAAAATTGCTTAGGGAGTAGAAGGGCTCTACCTATCGCTCGGCCTTTTCACTCTTTCCTTGCCTATTAGCCAGGCGCAGAGGTACTGAAATTTAAAATCAATTAGGAAACTCGTTTTGAGTTAGCTACAAAGATTTATCATCAACTTAAAAATTCACCGTATAGTGAGATAGGGCAAAGTATATATATATATATATATATATATATATATATATATATATATATATATATGAATTAGATTTTTTTGTAGGTACAAAATTTTAAAATTGATTTTAATAATAATGGCGAGGTAGCCATGATTACCAAAAACGGAGAGTCATATAATACTGAAGTGAGAAAGAAAAAAGAATAAATTATTCATTCCTTATCCTAGTAAAATGGTTAAAATATAAAAAAATGTGAATGTAGGAAAAATAAAAAAAGATGGTGGTGAAATCGAGACGTCTTTCGAGTCGACACATTTTCAGGATATTACATCGACTAAAAAAGGGTGTTTGAATAGCGAATTAAAATCGTGGTGAATACATGGATTATCGAATGAGTAAAAAAAAAATGATGTACCCATTAGTTCCAAACTGTGGGTATACTCCTTCTCCTTGGAACTGATATAAAATATGTGATAATTTTATTTATATAAGTGTATGTTTGTATATATGTATATATGTACGGTTGTGTGTATCTTATATATATATATATATATATATATATATATATATATTTAGGTGTATATGTGTGCATGAGTGTATTGTATGAATTTTATGTTTGTATATATGCGTGTGAATGGGCATACATGTGTAGATAGAACTTTAAATGGCAGTAAGCAGTAAGTTTGTATTAAAACTTACCTGAATAATGGTCATAATTATGAATTTAATTTGAATTTTAAAAGCTAAAGAACTTGATAAGCTACTGGTGAACACATTTTCAAGGACTGTAACTTTAAACCTGAATAAACAGTTTTGTTTCAGAAACATATATATATAGCAAAAGATATGTACCAGTCGTCCGTTCTGAGCCAAAGTTGAATATCTTTCAAAAATGTGTTATTCACAAAGCTAAGTAGTGGTAGTATAGTCATGGCAGGAAATGACAAAAAGAAATGGCAAAAATGCCATTTTTATGCTACTTCTTAGCTCTACTCATGTATTGGCAATTTGAAGTAAATACAATATGAAACAAAATACATATACGTAATATCTTATTTTATAATATAACGAAACAGTATATATATATATATATATAAAAAGGGATGAAACGCGGGAGCCTCTGTGTAGCTTAATTGCCATAAATATATTTTATAGCTTACTATATATATATATATATATATATATATATATATATATATATATATATATATGTGTGTGTGTGTGTGTGTGTGTATAATTATTTACACTTAGCATTTAAATAAATGGATTTCCGTAATAATAGTTTAATTCGTTCAAAGTATTGCAACTGAAATAAACAAATAAATGACATTTACAAAAGCGATACATTCCATCCACTAGCTGGGATTGACTCAGTGGTTAAGCGTCGAGCTTCATTCTCTGGCGTTTCGGTTTTGAAGTTCAGCCACACTTATGGATCTTCAGACGACGAAACACCTGTCCGTGGATAATTATATTTAATAAAATATATGTCGCTCCCCATATGAGTATTTTCACCATGAATTTAGGTAAATGCTTTTCCGAAAAAATAGTTGAATAAACAATGTATGATCAATTAGTTTATTGAAAGTGACGAGAATTTATTTGCCACAAGAAAATAAATGTACATAATAGAAAATGTTTTTATTCTATGTGTCCTCCTTTTTTCTCAATAACTGCCTTCATACGCTTCCTGAAACTTTCACAAGTGTTTCTCAAATATCCGAGAGACATCTTCTCCTATTCTTTTTAATAGTATATTTCAGAAAGTCGACATTGCTGTGTGATGTTCTATTGGTAGCATGTTCTAAAAAACCCAAATAGAATAACCCATAGGGTTTACATTTGGATGAGAAGGCGGCCATAAACATAATTCCTAAAAATTTTCTAAAGTTAGATTTCCAGAAATATTGAATTTTTCTAGCTGTGTGGCTTGGAGCAACATCCTGTTTCCATACATAATTACCATCTGGGTAGTTTGATTTAAGCCATGGCAATACGTGGCATCTTAGAGTCTTGTAGTAAGTATTAACATTGATCTTTTCATCAGCTTTGTAGGTAGTTTTCCATCAGAATAAACAACACCAAAAGTCATAACTGCCCTCTTAACGTCAGCTGTCGATTTTGCGATAAATCTGTCATTTCTGCCGTTCAAAAAAGCACCGAGAGCGAAGATCTTTTCATCTGAAAAGATTGCTACAATGGAGGACTTTCTCTTGAACATGTAATAATGTTATTGTACCTTTCAAATCTCTGTTCGTTCATAGCTGTTGGCAACAAGTTAAAATCTTAGACAAATATAATACACTTGTGTAAGATTTTAACTTCAAATCATATTTTACTGCATTTCTTATGGTCTTGTTATCGACCTAAAGTAAAATTGTCATTTTTCTCATGCATTTGATTTGATCTTTTAGGATTTTACATTTGAGAGCTTTAATAAAAGCTTTGGTACGTTCTTTGTTGATTCTTCCACTTCTAGACTTTCTCATAATAGTTTTCCTCAGAGTTATTCTATTCTTTACATTATAAAAGTCTTTATGGACACTCCAACTATTCTTGAAATCTCTTTTGGTGTACACCGAGTGCATTCAGCAAATCACACACTCTTTGACGTTTGCTTTCTTAATTACCCATGCGAGCAATGTTTCTGAAAAGGTAAGGATTATGACATCAATATATGCTAGGTTTCAAAACAATTGACTTTGTGCCTGCTTAGAAAAAAATTAACGTTTATTCTAAGTTTTGATTTCCCCATATATATATATATATATATATATATATATATATATATATATATATATATATATATATATATATATATACACGGAAAATGTGAATCTTTGGATCAGCCTTAAAGCTTTTGGGATAGCTTGTTTGAGTTTGATTCAAGAGAAAGTGAGTTTGCAAAGTCAGTTAAATTTTAAATGATATAAAGACAAAACTAAAATTAATCTTTCTGTTCTCTACAACCCTCTCTCTCTCTTTCTCCCCTCGCCCTCTCTTTCCATCTCCCTCTATTAATCCCCAGCTATGAAGTAAATATTATTGACTATATTCCCTATTGTTTATAATGGACTATTCCAATCTTCTGTTTTGTAATTAGATTTATAAACTTGGACTGTTAATAAGTAAACACACAGGGAAAAGTGAACGATTTAGAGAGAAAGGATAGACACTGTATAAACTAAGAGTGAAGAGGGGTCAAACAATATCGAGTGAGAGAGGGTGAGAGTAACAGGCTGACACTTAGTAAGGGATGGATTACTTGGTGAGTAAATTGCAAATTACGGCTAATTAAAAACTTTTAATGGATGTTTAAAAAACATAAAACATAACTCAATCCCAAAACCAAGAAATATATATATATATATATATATATATATATATATATATATATATATATATATATATATATATATATATATATATATATATTGCCCTTTTCCTAAAATTAGATTTAAATGTAAAGGATCTGAAACGATTCACCGACATCTGTATCTACAGTCGAAACATAAAAACGTATTAGTCGGTTGCTTAAGCTCCGTTCAAGCAGGTATTGATACTGTGCAATGAAACCAGAATCGAAGATTGCCGCCATTATTCGGGTTATTAGAGCGAGTCTTTTATCCTTTTTATTTTCTTTATTAGAAATTGGAGACAAAGAATCATTGTGGCCAAAAGTGCCCACGGCGAGCTAGCAAGCCACACGGTCTGAAAGACGCAACAAAAGAAAAATGTGGCATATATATATATATATATATATATATATAATACCCCTTTAAGATTTAA
Organism: Sepiola atlantica; assembly: GCA_963556195.1. NCBI lineage: Eukaryota > Metazoa > Mollusca > Cephalopoda > Sepiida > Sepiolidae > Sepiola > Sepiola atlantica. Next base: position 162,092,111 of record OY744518.1, on the reverse strand, counting down.
TAGCCTTAATAGTAGAGCCCTGTTTGGAGTTACGAGATTGTTGTCACTAGGGATTATGCAAAGTTCCGCTCGAGCAGCGAATACTTTCAAAAACAGGACGCTTGCCCCGCCTCTCGGGTAAGTGTACGTTAATTTCAAATACTGTTTGTGGCGATTTCTCACGGCTGCGTGGGCGTAGGCGTTAGGCTCGTGATTCTAGGCTGAATCTACGAACTGCGTTCTATCCCATGCGACCGCCTGCAACCGCTACTCCTGGACTGATGAAGGTTGAAAACTCGAAACGATATCGTCTGTACCTATAAAAACACTTTAATATTTTTAAAAAATATATATTTAAAGTATATCTATATATATAAAATAGAGTTAGGTTTTCCCCCTTAAAAATAAATTAGAGTAGACAATAAAAATAATGCATCAAACGCATCGAAACACATCACTTCATTCGACTACTACCTTCGACTGTGTTTTCAGAAATGTAAACTTATTTTAAAACCTAAATCAAAAACATTACTATTAGTCACCCCCTGTAAGCCTCTCCCAACTAAGTAAACCACATACAGGGTAGCAAATTATATTCCCACTAAGAATTAAGTCCTCCCACAAAACCAAAATCACCGGCGCTCATAGCCGACGTATTATTTTGCAAAGAACAATCACGTACACACCGGTTTCAGAATTCGCGATCATTAAGCGACATTCATAATACCACATAACGTTCTGATATTTTCATAACTTTGACTTAAATTAATAAAATATACATTACCCGTAAGTACTTACATATTTTCTTTCAAACCTGATTCATACAAGTAAAAAAAATCTGTTTAAGACTCGAATAAAAAATTATCGGATGTTGATGGCTGTCGCAACCGTATTGATTTGAAGGAAGGTAGGAAGGAGACACTTCCACTTAGCAGCAGGCAGTGACAGCCCTCTTGCTACACCTCTCGCACTCATAATGATTACAAGGTAAATAAGAGGGGACAAAATAATATTTCGTAATTAGATATGTGTATATGTCTATATATTTTTAGGTACAATTGTATTTTGCTTCCTCGATCTCTCAAATTTTAATTATCAAATTTACTTGCCTCCCCACGCGGGCAGAAAAAATACGATCAACACATGGTAATTTATATTATTGTTTATAAGGCTTCTTAAATCGTTCTTTATACTATTTGTTAATTTAGAACCATCCACTTTACTTACGAGGGCAGAGTTAGCCACTACGTAAGATCTTAATGGGGCGAACATCCACCAATGTTTATTATATTTTCTAAAGTAACAACATAAATAAAATTTGCCGAAGTCTAAAACGATTTGCTTTTAATGACCGAGGATAGAATAGATAACAGATCGAACAAATATCCCTGTCCGACAGAAGTACCCTTTTCCATAATCGGTCAGTGAAGAAGATATCCTTCTAAACCGTGGCAATTTCTATTTTTGTTCCATTCCGAGATAATCATTTTCCTGGGTACAAAGTAGTTCAACAATTCAAAAGCACCATTTTTTCTTAACATTAAAACTATCCGTTATGACCTAGTTGCGTTCTCTCGGCTGTTCCCACATTTTCGTTCATTCCTTTATATTTCCCCCGGGCAACGCCGGGCGACAATTATTGCTAATATATATATATAAACAAGTTCAAATATAAAATGAATTTAAAAGGAATCAGCGGCGGCTGCTCCTGATTGTGAAATTTGTATTGTCTAAAATTTTAAATTCTGACTCTTCTGGATTAATTATTTTCATTACCACCTTTAGTCCCGACGAAGTACAAATAATACTGAAACGTAATCGCATTTATGTAGGCCATTTTAAATGTTTTTTAAAAATAATATATGGGTGTGTGTGGGTGGGGGGGAGTGTGTGTATGTGTGCGTATTAAACACATTTCTGCTCATGTATGAATACTATTTTTGTTTATGTTATATGTTTTAACTATTACTATTGCTCTATTTTACATATTTAGCAGAGCCCCCTTCGTATAACGATCTACCCCGGCATAAGAAGTTAATCTCTTCTTATACCGTGATGTTATAATTCTTTTCCGTATATATATATATATATATATATATATATATATATATATATATATATATATATATATATATATATATACACATCCGCTATTTGCTTATGCATGGAGTATTGTTTTCACATCTGGACTGGTGCATCAACCACTAGCATCTCCCTCTTAAACGGTGTCTAAAAAAAAAACCTCTTATCTCATAATTCCCAGACTATCTACCAAGCTGCAGCCCCTATCCAATCGCCACAATGGTGTATCTCTGTTCTTGTTTTACAAGTACTTTAATGGAATGTGCTCCGACGAACACACTGCACTGGTGCCCCCTCGACGTAAATACCCCCGACCGACCCGAACTGCTAGCCTTTGAAATTCCATCACTGCCCCGGTTTCCCTGCCTGTACCAACATGTAGAAATTTAAATGTAATGTGAACAAACATCTCGCTGCACAACTCACCACTATAGGTATGGTCGCTAATTCACAGTGACCTCTTACGTCTCAGTGGCAATATACGTAGTTTGGGGTGTATAAACGATATATATATATATATATATATATATATATATATATATATATATATATATATATAGAAAAGAGGGTAGTGCAGTATTAGTGCAGTTCCAACGAGAGAAAAGTATATATGTAAAGGAGTAAGGCTACCAACATTTGTAGAATGTTTTTTTCAACATTTATTTATTATTTTGTTGTTTTTTTCAACATTTATTTATTATTTTGTTGTTTTACCATTTTATGATTTTATATATAACGCGTTTCAAGCGGTGGCCCGCTTTCATCAGATATGAAAATCCATTTGAAGAAATGTCTTTCGATTCGAGCAAATGTTGTTTCATTTGAGGAATTTGTTATTGTTTTTGCGCATGCGTGGGTTTGCGGGTGTGTGGGTATCTTTGATTTTTATTTTTATTTTTTATTTGTCATTTTTCCTGCTTCTCTTGGTCAAGTGCGTGTTACCCATCCATGATCCATCGGTCATCCCAGTCTCCTAGGGTGTGGAGAATTTCTTTTGAAATTTAATACTTTTTATTGCTTTTTGTCGTCTCCAAAAATGAAGTGGTGTCTGCGCGCGCGTGCGTGTCCGCATGCGTGTGGTCTAATCTTGAGTCTTGTGAATAGGTGAGCGATACATACACACACACACACACATAAATACGCACACACACACCCACGCGCGCGCACACACAGGCGTGTGGTTATAGTGACAGAGAGGGGGATAAAGGTTGAATTATATACACATACATACATACATACACACACACACATACATATATATATATACATATATATATACATACATATATACATACACACACACACACACACACACATACACACATATTTGCAAAAGATAAATTAATGCAAACGGTCCAAATAGATTTGAACTTGGTTTGGCCGATTTCATAGTTCGGTATTTTATGTGCAAATTTAATGTCTATTGTAAATGATTCATTTAACACAAGTTGCTATTTGACTCATAGCTGTGTAGAAGTGCGCAATAAGAAGTTATGTACTAATATTATCTTCCTTGAATAAGAATTTTCCAGTCTATAGATAACTATAAATAGTTATTTATGTTTGTACTTAACTAGAGGTGGATAAAGTGTGATCAAAGTGTGTGTTGTTAGAGTTATGGTCTGTTTAATGTTGGATTAAATTTAAGTATGAAGTTTTTTTTCTTGTGTTAGTAAGTAAGTGTAGTCTTGGCTTTGGAAAATTGGCATTATTTTTAATTTTCCTCCGCTGCATGAGTGCACATGTTGGGAGACGAATAATTTACGGTTTTCTTTGATTTTAATGTTGCTTTTATGTAAAGATACTCTATTATTAAATGTTTTTGTCGCACCTATATAAGCTTCATTACATGTTGTACATTCTAGCACATAGACAACGTTCTTGGAGGTGCAGTTAAGGTCTTTTTTTATTGTGAATGTTTGTGTTGGGTTTTTGAATGTGTATGAGTTTCCCTCCATTATTATGTCACAGACCCCTCCTTGTTGCATTTTGTGACCCCTTGTATTGTGTGTTGGTTGAGTTTAGATGAGGTTAAAATTTGTTTGAGGTTTTTCGGTTGGCGTTTGCTTTTTATTATTTTTGTTGTTTTTAATATGTCGTTTAGTTTGTTGTTATGGTTGAGTAGGGTTAGGTTTCTTGTTATTTCTGTGAATAATTCTGGATTGTTTTTGTTGTGTGTAGAGATGTATGCCAATATTATTTCTTTGTTTCGTTTTTTGGGGATTCGTAATTGTTCTAATGGAATGTTTTCTGCTAGTTCTATACCTTTATGTATTATTTGTAGCGGGTATCCTTTTCTTTTTAAAGTTTTCCGTAGTTCCTCCAGTCGGACAATCCGGAGGTCTTTGTCACTGACTATAGTACAGATCCTGCGTGCTAGGGAGTAGGGTATAGATTTTAGGCAGCTTTTGGGGTGATGGCTTCTAAAATGGAGATATTGTTGGGTGTCTGTGGGTTTGTGGTAGATGTCTGTGATTATGTGAGTGTTTTTAATTTTAATCAATACATCTAAGAAGGGTAGTTCTGTTTGACTGTGTTCAATGGTGAATTTAATCTTGGGGTGTAGGTTTTGTAGTATGCTGTGTAATTTATTGATGTCCCCCCATGTGGGTTCACAGAGGATAAAACAATCATCCAGGTATCTTTTCCAAGATTTTATGAAGAGAGTTTGAATATTCTGTCCATATATTTCTTCTATCTTTTCATATAAGATCTTCTCTAGGTAGGCTAGTGTTAGGGTGGCATATGTTGGTGCCATTTTGGTTCCCATTGCTGTACCTAGAATCTGGATGTAGTTTTTGTTATTAAACTCAAAGGAGTTGTTGTTGAGAATAATGTCTATGCTGTCGAGGATGAATTGTTTGGTGAATCTGTGGTGTAGTATTTGTGGGTGTTTGTCCATCCAGTGTGATATTGCGTGTTTACCTAAGTCATGGGGAATGTTGCTATATAAGTTGCTGACGTCAAATGTAACTAATTTAGTCCCGGGATTTACTATTTGTGGTAAAGAGCCTAGGAAGTGTATGTCGTCTCTTATGTAGCTTTTGACTGGATCGGTGAATGGTTGCAGTAATATGTCAATTAAGTTACTCAGTCTGCTTGTTGGGCATGATGGTCCTGCTACTATGGGTCTAAATGTAAGGTCACTGGGACTCGGGACACTAATATATTCTGATGCCTGTGTGTTGATGGCATTCCTTATCTCATTTGATTTATGTATCTTAGGTAGTCCGTAGAAGTTGTTTGTTTTAATCATGAAGTTTGTTAGGAAATCTTTTTCTTTTTTTGTTAGTATATTATTGTATGTTGTGCAAAGTTTTGTGATTTTTGAAATGGTGTTGTTATCAATGTTGGTGCTAATTGATTTGTAGTAATCATTGTTTTCTAGTACCTCTGTAATTTTCGATTTATAGTAATGTTTGTCCATGATGACTACCGCACTGCCTTTGTCAGCTTCTTTTATAATTATGTTATTATTATTTAGGATGTTATCTAGTGCTTGGTTTTGTTTAGATGTTAGGTTACTAGTAGGTTTAGTTTTACTCTGAGGGTTGATGTTCCATAGGTTTTCAAAGTAGGTGTTTAGTTCTTTCGTATTGTTGTGTTTGTTAGGGAAATATGTTGATTTGTTTCTCACTAATGACTGATCTGTTTTGTTATCTTTATTGTTTAGTGTTTCTATTAGTCTAAATTTGCGTTCAAATTCTTTAAGGTCCTTCCTCAGTTCCGTGATATTACTTTTGGGAGTTGGGCAGAATTTGAGGCCTAATTTTAGTATTTCTATTTCCTCCTTTGTAAATGTGTATGTGGATAAATTGATAATTTTGGGTTTTAAATTGTCTAATCTGGGATTGTTGTCCGGGGAGGGGTTTCTAAAAAATGAGGATGAGTGTTGTTTGTTTCGTTGATTTGAGGAGTTGTTGAAGAGTGATTGCTTTCTATATATTGTGTGTGTTTTAGAGGATTGTGTTGGTTTCTGGCAAAATACGTGTCGTGCGTGTTGTTATAATTGGCGTTGTGTGTGTTGTTATAAGGGTTTATTTTGGTATATTTGAATGTGTTATTATTGTGAGTTAGTTGTTTCGGGTTGGGGTATCTTGGTAGAGGTTCTTGATGGTGGACGTAGTTGTGGGGTCTGTATTGTTGTGTAAGTTTATGTCTGTAGGAATTGTTATATGGTTGTTTTATTTGATGATGTGGGTAGTGTTTGGAGTATTTCGATTGTATCCATTGGTGTGTTGGGTGGTTGTAGGGTATGTTTTGTTGTGTGTGGTAGGGTGGGAGGTTGTTGTATGAAGGTTTCATCTGTTGGTGTGGTGGGTGTGGGTAATTGTTGTAAGGTTTACTTGGGTGATTTTGGTAGGGGTTGTTGAGTAAGGGTATTTTGTGGTGGTTTGTTGGTGTGGTGTAGGGTGTATGATAGGTTTTTTTTATTGTATTGGTTGGTGTGAGTGAAAGTATTTAGGTTTGTATTGTGTTGGCCCGTATTCGTAAGGGTTAGTGTATGGTTGAGGTGTATGTGTGTTTATGTTGTATTAGTTGTGTGTATGTGTGTGAGTGTGGTTGCGGGGTGAGTTTAATGAAGGTTTGGATTGAAACTGTTGAGAGGGGTGGGTAAGTGATGTGGGTATATTTATGTTGTTTCCTTGTGAGTAACTGGATCTGTTGTGTAAGTATGTTTGTGTGTGGTATGTGTTTTTCTTCTTACCTCTGTTTTGTGTTATCCACTGGTTTTGTGTATGTCGTGTGTGGGTGTTTTCCATTGGGTCTTGTTCTGGGTTGTTGTTTTGGTTCATGTATGATGTTTGTTCTGTCTTTTCTTTATCGGGTAGGCTTCTTAGCCAGGATATTTTTCTTTGGACAATATTCCTGGATTTTTCTTCCTCCTCTTTGCATACGGATTCCCAAAGTTCTGATAGGAATTGATGAGTTTCCGTGGGGCATGTTTCTTTGATTTGAGTGGAAATTTTGTTGTCGATTCCGTGTATTTTTGTGCGAAGTGTATTTTGTTGTCTTCTTGTATGTCGATTTGGGCTTGTAGTTTGGATATATTTAGGGCTTTTTTTATTCTTTTTTGTTCTTCCGTGTCCTGTGGGTTTATTTTTTCTCGGAATTTTTTTGGGATGAATTGTTCCTCCATCTCCAGAAATGTTTTATATGTGGATGCGGTATCACTACTTTTTATTGTATGGTAGAAAGCCATTTTCCTTAGTTTTAGGAGGGCTCCCCATATTTGGAGGTTTTGTTCTTTCGTTTTTAACGATTCCTCCTGGATATATGCTAGTCTGTAGTGTTCTATGAATTCGTGCTGGGGTGCAAGTAGTTGTATAATTGTTTCTTTGATGTTGTCTTGTTCCTTGTTTTGTTGATTGGATAAAAGATGAAGAACAGTATCCACTTTCTCGTTGAATTATTCACAGAAATAACAAGAAACCTAACCCTACTCAACCATAACAACAAACTAAACGACATATTAAAAACAACAAAAATAATAAAAAGCAAACGCCAACCGAAAAACCTCAAACAAATTTTAACCTCATCTAAACTCAACCAACACACAATACAAGGGGTCACAAAATGCAACAAGGAGGGGTCTGTGACATAATAATGGAGGGAAACTCATACACATTCAAAAACCCAACACAAACATTCACAATAAAAAAAGACCTTAACTGCACCTCCAAGAACGTTGTCTATGTGCTAGAATGTACAACATGTAATGAAGCTTATATAGGTGCGACAAAAACATTTAATAATAGAGTATCTTTACATAAAAGCAACATTAAAATCAAAGAAAACCGTAAATTATTCGTCTCCCAACATGTGCACTCATGCAGCGGAGGAAAATTAAAAATAATGCCAATTTTCCAAAGCCAAGACTACACTTACTTACTAACACAAGAAAAAAACTTCATACTTAAATTTAATCCAACATTAAACAGATCATAACTCACACTTTGATCACACTTTATCCACCTCTAGTTAAGTACAAACATAAATAACTATTTATAGTTATCTATAGACTGGAAAATTCTTATTCAAGGAAGATAATATTAGTACATAACTTCTTATTGCGCACTTCTACACAGCGTTGAGTCAAATAGCAACTTGTGTTAAATGAATCATTTACAATAGACATTAAATTTGCACATAAAATACCGAACTATGAAATCGGCCAAACCAAGTTCAAATCTATTTGGACCGTTTGCATTAATTTATCTTTTGCAAATATGTTTGTATGTGTGTGTGTGTATGTATATATGTATGTATATATATGTATATATATATATATATGTGTATGTGTGTGTGTGTGTATGTATGTATGTATGTGTATATAATTCAACCTTTATCCCCCTCTCTGTCACTATAACCACACGCCTGTGTGTGCGCGCGCGTGGGTGTGTGTGTGCGTATTTATGTGTGTGTGTGTGTGTATGTATCGCTCACCTATTCACAAGACTCAAGATTAGACCACACGCATGCGGACACGCACGCGCGCGCAGACACCACTTCATTTTTGGAGACGACAAAAAGCAATAAAAAGTATTAAATTTCAAAAGAAATTCTCCACACCCTAGGAGACTGGGATGACCGATGGATCATGGATGGGTAACACGCACTTGACCAAGAGAAGCAGGAAAAATGACAAATAAAAAATAAAAATAAAAATCAAAGATACCCACACACCCGCAAACCCACGCATGCGCAAAAACAATAACAAATTCCTCAAATGAAACAACATTTGCTCGAATCGAAAGACATTTCTTCAAATGGATTTTCATATCTGATGAAAGCGGGCCACCGCTTGAAACGCGTTATATATAAAATCATAAAATGGTAAAACAACAAAATAATAAATAAATGTTGAAAAAAACATTCTACAAATGTTGGTAGCCTTACTCCTTTACATATATATATATATATATATATATATATATATATATATATATATATATATATATATATATATATACAGAACCCACGTGTTGTAAATCTATGTAATACAATTTATTTAAAAACACAACACCCACGCGGTAATTTGATAAAACACTACCGTAAATTGTGTCCCATATGGATAACGGATGTAAGCTTATTAAGTGTTTAGAGGAGTTCCACTTTGTGAAACGAACATGGTAACACAAGAGCAAAGTGTTACTTACCAAAGTGAAAAGTTAAAAGTTTTAAATTATTCATGCGTTACATCCATCGATCCAAACATCACATTGATATCATTTTTAGCCGTCAAAATTGATACCTTAATTCAAGATGTCACATTAAGAAGCAAAGGCTTAAATGATATCTAAATGAATTAGAAAAAAAAAGTTTAAAAGCTTTAGAATATCGAGACAGAGCAAAGTCAAAATCGTCCATCGTAGAATTTGTGGATCTTCTTTAGAATGAAAAATGGGTTCCCCACCCCAAATATTCCCGCCAGCCATGCGCAGTGTGCGCACACGCCCGTAACCTACTTTTGCGAGTCTTCTCTAGAAATACATAGGGTTAGGGTTGGTGTTAGATTTATGGTTAGGTTGTATAAACGCTAGTGTGGGACGCATCTCGGAATGGTTGATATCTATTGATGCGAGTTTATGTGCCTATTTACTTGCCTCCCCACGAGGATGAAGTTAGACACAAGGCCGGTTCTTTAATGTGGTGGAAAATTTAGCTTCCACAAAATGGACACTCTGGATTCGGACAAAAATTTAAATTTCTTCAGAAGGATTTCTCTTTTGCGAATAAATTAATGTTTACCTTTAGGAAAACTATAATCTTTACAAGATAGACGATATATTTCGTTAGGGTGCAACCAGCAAATACTCCCGCATACCGGTTAACTAAAATCATAGTTGGAGTCACGAGGAGAGAATGCGCTCTATTTCGGGGCCTACCTTTCAACATATTACATGCGCATGGGTCTCTTCACTGATGTGAGCCTCCCCCCCCCCACTGTTAGATCTACTGGTTAGTTGGTGTAACGTTTAACACTCCATCCAAGTACAATAACTTCTGCTGGTCGGCTCAAGCATGCCAAATGCTGTAGTGTTAATCTCTCCACTGTGGTTTGCGTCCTTGGAGAATTTACTGCGTCTTTTACGATCCAAAGATCCACACTGCCTTTTATTTTACACAAACAGGGCTGGCTACTTGGCGTTGCCCGGGGCCATACAAAACAAACTAGAAGAGGTTAAAAAGTGTGGGTAACATATTTATATTCAAACTTCCCTCTCTCGCACGCTCTCTCTCTCTCTCTCTATGTATATATATATATATATATATATATATATATATATATATATATATATATATATCTCGCTATCTCTCCCCTCCCTCTCTCTTTCGCTATCTCTCTCCACCTCTCTCTCTCTATTCGTCTCTCTATCTTTCTTTTCTTCCCCATCACCCGTTTTAACCACCCCCTCTTCCCCACCCACCCATCTTTCACCTAGACCATTCCTCTCTCTTGTTCTAATATATTGAAAATAATAATAAAAATAAAATAATAATAAAACGAAATCTCCACTGACAGCTGCATAGAACAATGCGATTAGTACTAACTACATTAAAGCTAAAATAGATAAAACCCAGGAAAACAGTAAATGTAAACTCTGTGGACAAAGAGACGAAACAGTAAATCACATAATAAGTGGATGCAGCAAACTAGCACGAAAAGAATACAAGAACAGACACGACTGCGTTGGGGAAAGCCGTATACTGGTAACTATGCAAACGACTGCATTTTGAACATGCAGACAAATGGTACAGGCAGATAAACTCATCCAAGCAAAAAGAGTGAACGTCATAATAGTTGACAAGAAGGAATAAACTGTCAAATTGTAGATTTTGCCGTCCTAGCAGACCACAGGGTAACAATCAAAGATACAGAAAAATGAAGCAAATACACGGAGCTTGCCAGTGAGCTGAAAAAATATAGACCATGAAGAAAGTCAATATAATACCAGTAATTGTAGGAACACTAGGAACAGTCCCGAAAACAAAGGTGAAAAAAGACTGGGAGAAATTGGAATCAAAGGGAAGACTGAGACTATATAACGGACAGCAATAATGAAAACAGCTGAAATCTTAAGAAAAATGCTCGAATGCGACAACCAACCGACATAAACGACGAACACTAACCATCCACATGGAAACTGCAACAGAAGTAACACAAAAAGATGGAAGGAACACCACATGAAACGAAGGGAACTGAAACTTCAAGAAATCTTATAAATTGTGCACCCCCACCAAAAAAAAGGGATACGCTCCGGCTGCTACCACACAAAATAGCTATGAAGGATCAAGGATGATGGAAAGACACAGGAGGGAGAGCTCTAATCAGACCTCTACTGGTAGTGCAGAGAGTACTTTGACCTCGGGTAGGCTTATTGCCATCCAAATCCTAGTGAAGACCAATGGTCATGGCCAGCGAGAAATCATTGGAAAGCGGCTGTTGCGATAATGCAACGTCATTTGCAAAAGTTATCGAAAGAAGTGGAGAGTACTGTGGAGACTTGTTGTCACCCAGACTCCAGGGAACACCATCGGTTATTATCAGTGAGTAATCTCTGATGATGACTTGTGTGAGAACTCTTAGTAAGTACAATAATAATAATAATAATAATAATAATAATAATAATAATAATAATAATAATAATAATAATAATAATTTTTACTCGCCTGAGGAGACTTGTTGTCACTCAGACTCCAGGGAATACCACAGGTTGTCGGCAGTGGGTGACCACTGACGATGACCAGTGTGATAACTCCTAGTGAGTAAATAATAATAATAATAATAATAATAATAATAATAATAATGATGATGATGATGATGATGATGATGATGATGATGATGATGATGATGATGATGATGGTGGTGGTGGTGGTGGTGGTGGTGGTGGTGGTGATGATGATGATGATGATGGTGGTGGTGGTGGTGGTGGTGGTGGTGGTGGTGGTGATGATGATGATGATGATGATGATGATGATGATGATGATGATGATGATGATGATGATGATGATGATGATGATGTAGTAAGAAATTCACCTGAGCTTTCAGTTTTAAAGTTAGTGCTCCCGGGCAACACCGAGTTTCTGCCCCTGTCTCTTTCCCTCCCTGAAAAATATAATGCAACCTATGTTTGTTTTAATGTATTCCCGGGCAAGTTTCTTGTCTTCTCTTTCCCCATCAAGCATATACCACATAGTAAATGTACTACTGTATTATTGCACACACCTGCTCTTTCTAGGGTGTTGAGTACCTACCGATTCAGCATACACCACTAACGAAGTATAACACTGTATTATTATACACATCGGATCTATAAAAAAAATAAACTTCATTAGCACTTTGATTTACCTCTGAAACATTTCCATAAAACTGATGTTTTTTAAGCGACTTTTAAAAAAGTTTTTTTTAAATTGTAAAATTATCTTCTTCACCTGTTAATTAAACACTTGTTTTAATCTGTAATTATTTTCATAAGTAATTATAATTAACTTTCTTGCATAATTAATAGATAACTTATCTTATAAATGCAATCACATGTAAACTGATAACCATAAACTGAAGTACACCTCTACTTATATAAGTGCATATATATAGGAGTCCCTCCTAATTAACCGATCATTATGAATTTTTTAACACAGCTGCCCGTCGTTAGGGTGGGTAATATGGACTATATTTAGTTAAATATAGTTTCCTGTACAGGGAGCACAAATTTGGGTGGAAGCCCTTTGTGAAAATTCAGATACCTACCAGTTGTGTGAAATTAGTTATAACAATAGATATTAGACATAACTTCATGAATATTTCCCAAATTTCAGTTTCTTTCTGGTATTTTTAAGGAGGTTAGTGTGCATGATATGGTCACAACTTCCGATTTAGAAATTCAAATATTTCAGATTTGCATTAAATTTGATCCATAGTCATTAGACACTAATTAAACAAGATTCCCTGAATTTCAATTTCTTGTTTAGACCGTTTGATTTTAATTCTTAAACTTTATACATTTTCTAGAATCAAAATCATGTAATAGAGTTTGTTCAAAATTGGAATAAGGATTCTAGACACAAGGTGTAGTAGCATTATATTATGCGAGATATGAAACGAAAGAGAAGAAACTTCAGAGGAAAGACTGTGACGATGATGGTCTGGAGGTTATGGGGTGCAATTTAGACGATGATTTGAGATTTATTGTTTCTATTCAAAATCAAAAGGAATTCACTTTTTTTTCAATAAAATCATAAAATTACGAAAAATTATAAAAAATATCCAAAAGATTCTTAACGGTTCCATGGTGGTTCGGAATGAAATCCAGAAGATTCCTAATGATTCAAAATGATTCCAGAGGATTTCGTAAAATTCTGGGAAATTCCGGAAGATTCTGTAAGATTTCACAAGATTCCAAAAGATTCCAATGATTCCATGCAAAGTCACACGAGATTTCACAAGTTATTTACGTCTCGATATCTTTATTTTAATCTTTGTAAGGCGACCTAAAATTGGTGCGAAAATGTTATTTTCGGAGAATTAATATTCTTCTCGCATGTTTATCATTTTATGTGACATAAAAAAAATAGTGTTAGAAGCACGTAAGTACACTCGTACGAATTTCATGAAAAATTTGATTAAAGTTTGTGTTCCGTATAAAAAAATTTACGTTCAATTATAACTAAAATTCTAAGTAACGATTTAAAAAAATTTTTAAAGCTTCTTATGAATAATGTTTTTGATTTTGTTTATTATAGTAATACTTTACACATCAAAATAATGTGTTTGATTTTGTTTATTATAGTAATACTTTACACATCAAAATAATGTTTTTGATTTTGTTTATTATAGTAATACTTTACACATCAAAATAATGTTTTTGATTTTGTTTATTATAGTAATACTTTACACATCAAAATAATGTTTTTGATTTTGTTTATTATAGTAATACTTTACACATCAAAATAATGTTTTTGATTTTGTTTATTATAGTAATACTTTACACATCAAAATAATGTTTTTGATTTTGTTTATTATAGTAATACTTTACACATCAAAATAATGTTTTTGATTTTGTTTATTATAGTAATACTTTACACATCAAAATAATGTTTTTGATTTTGTTTATTATAGTAATACTTTACACATCAAAATAATGTTTTTGATTTTGTTTATTATAGTAATACTTTACACATCAAAATAATGTTTTTGATTTTGTTTATTATAGTAATACTTTACACATCAAAATAATGTTTTTGATTTTGTTTATTATAGTAATACTTTACACATCAAAATAATGTTTTTGATTTTGTTTATTATAATAATACTTTACACATCAAAATAATGTGTTTGATTTTGTTTATTATAGTAATACTTTACACATCAAAATAATGTTTTTGATTTTGTTTATTATAATAATACTTTACACATCAAAATATTTTCTAGAATATATTTAACTAAAATATAATAATTCATTATGTTTTTGTTTTTATTTTTTTAAATTTTATTTTCAAGGAGTTAACTCCGAACATTTTACTTTTTGGCTAGGAGCAAAGTGTCGTATCTGTTCTGATACTGAACTTCATTTTTTCTTTACTCGCTCAGTGAAATATACATCATTCTAGACAAGGACACTTTTTTATTTTTGTTCCAATTCAGAGTGATCATTTTTGGGAAGCTGGATTTGCCCCACATTAAAAGACGGCCTTGTGTCTAACTCTGCCGTCGTGCGGAGGCAAGTAAATAGATACTCTTTACACATTATCCTTGAGTAACATAAAAAAATAAGACGGATTCTTTTTTAATTAAATAATTTTACTTAGGTTAAAAATGGCAAGGATGGAGTGAAAATTTTTTAAAGAATTTTTTTTGTAAATACATTTCAGTTTTATTTTTAATAAGTCTGTAAAAAATTATAAAATCGAATAATTATTCGATTTTTAATATAATTTTGATAATTATTTGATTTTTAATATAGTTTTGATAATTATTTGTTTTTTTATATAATTTTGATAATTATTTGATTTTTAATATAATTTTGATAATTATTTGATTTTAAATGTAATTTTGAAGAATTGTTGATTTTATCTTTCAGGTATCAAAAGCATTGTGACACGTTTTCATTAATGTATTTACGAAATTCAACATTTTAAAATAGATTAAAATTAATTATTTTCAGATTAGACTTTTTCATCCTTATCTTTTGATGATACAGCTAAAATCACGTTAACTGAATTCTATGACAACGCCAAGATCAGTATCTAAACTAAAAACACAAAAACAAAAATAAGTAACGTAAACTCTTACTAAAAGAATAAAGGTTATTTATCTGAGCTAATTTTTCTTTTTAGGTGTTTATTTAGGAATGTCTCAATATTATCAAACTGAGAGCTAGATTAAGTAATTTAAATGTAATGTGAACAAACATCTCGCTGCACAACTCCTCAGTTAGGATGCCCCCTATAATTTTGGCCCCTAATTCTCAGTGGCCAGTGACAATATACCTTGTCTGTGGTGAATTAAAGTAAATATAAAAAAATAAAAAAATAAATAAATTGTAGCGAAGTAAGTTAATTTATTGTAAATAACATGGTACAACAACAACAAATAACATTTGGTTAGTCAGAATCAAGATTTTATTTGTCAACTTAAATGTTATATAGGTCCCACTTTTAAAATCCGGTCGACCTAATTTTATAGATTAGATAAGTTAGAAATTTTCATCTTTTTAAATAGATAAAAAGAATTATCGAAATCTGTTTACCGTCCAAAATGTAAAATTTAAAACAAAATAATATCTTGCTTAGATTCAAATGTAAAGGCGTCCCTGTCGTATCAAAGACATTTCTGTGCAAATATGTATTTACGTATAATCTTACATAGTAAGTACCAAAGTAATTCTTCTACGATCGCTGATAAAATATCAAAACACACATACACACAAGAAATCCGAGTCTGTGGGGAGAAATTGGAATAGAACCATCAGATTCCTGCGTAAAGGAAAAGCAAACCGACAGATCCCGCATCACCCCCTCCTCCCCCGTTCTCCCCCCCCCCAAAAAAAATTAAACGCTTGGAGTTAAGAGTCAGCATCTGCACCGACCCGACCCGACCCGAGCCTCCCCATTTCTACTCAACCCCGTTTCTGAAAATACCTCGAAAATTTGAAAACACGTTCTTCAAAGACAAAAATATCTTGCTCGCAAATCCCATAACATTGAAACAAGTTTCAAAACATCGGATTAAGGGACGGGGTTGAAAATTGGGGGGAACGGGTGACGCGGACGAACGGCATCCACATTTTTTTTTTCTATTCAGTTCTCGTGTTGATAGAATTTATATTAAATATTTAATTTAAAAAATGGCGTTAAACCACACACACACACACACACACACATATATATATATATATATATATATATATATATATATATATATATATATATATATATAAATCAGAGACCGTTGGTCCCCCATTCCATTAACCTTAATAGCTTTCTTAATAAAAGCTACATAATTTTTTTAAAAACTCACTCATATAACGCAAACATTGCATACAAATTGTATTTTTCATCGATTGTGATATTTTAATATTTAATCCTGATCAATATTTCATTTTTGAATAGTCTTAGAGAAAGGGGAGCTTGTGCTTAACTTTGCCACAGTGGGGGGCAGGTAAAGAAACTACAATATATTCTGTACTCGGTGAGAAAGGCAATTTACATTTTTGTCCAATTCTAAGTGCTCCGTTTTGGGGTGCTGGATATCCCCCAAATAAAACTGATCTTGTGTCGCATCCAGTTTTCATGGAGAGGCGGTAAATAAGAACAATGCCATCGTCCCACGGCAGTCGAAGAAAGCCTAAAAAATAAACAAACAAAAAAACATCGACAAATATTTTCCTAATCAAAAGGGTTGGCTCTCTCTTTTGTATAAATGAACAGTGCATTTTCCGGCAAATCTGATGTGCTTGTTTGCCGTTGCCAGCAAACACAACTTCCCGATTCACTTCATTGCTCGACTTCGTTTTATGCCCTCTCCCTCGTCTGTTGTCGAACGCTTTCTCTGACACCGTTAACCTGCAGCCCCACCCGGTTTCCAATGGGAGAATTCCGAATGTTTGATTTCACTCAAGTCAATTCTCTTGGCATTCATTTATTATACACTTTGCTGCCGTAGAACAGAAAGCAATTGCGCTGCGGGGATGAGGCAGGTGAGACAAGTGGGGAACAAAACCATATGCGATGTGGCTTGGTGGGTAGGTACAGAATAAGAGAACCAGTGCATAAGAGAGAGAGAGAGAGAGAGAGAGAGGGGGGAGGGGGAAGACAGACAGACAGAGACAGACAGAGAGACGGACAGACAGACAGAGACAAAGAAAGACAGATAGACGGGCAGACAGAGACAAAGAGAGAGAGAGAGATACAGACAGACGGAGAGAGAGAGAAAGACAGACAGACAGAGACAGACATAAAGATATTGAGACAGACAGACAGAGACAAAGATACAGACAGACAGATATACAGACAGGGAGAGGAAGAGAGAACAAGAGAGAGAGAGAGAGAGAGAGACAGACAGACAGACATACAGACATACAGAGAGAGACGGAGAGAGAGAGAGAAGGAGGATGCAACATGCAGACATACGGATGCACCCGTGAACGAGATAATATAAGAATGGAATGCACATTTTTTATGCGGGACGGGAGACAAATAAAGAAAAAGAAACAAGAACAAATGCAACAAGGTTGGGGTGGTAGGCAGAGAGATGAACGAGAGAGAGAAAGAGAGAGATAGAGGGGGGATAAGTAGGTAGCGAGGGGGTGCAATATGCGGGCATGCAGATGCATCTGTGAACAAGAGAGGTTATAAGGCTGACATTCACATTGGTACGGATGGGCAAACAGACGATAGACGCCCCCAATAAACATTCACAAGGGTGACGTTTCCAATCGTGATAAAGAGGCAGACAAGCAGAGAAGCACAAAAAAAAAACTCATTTCCCTTTTTGCCCCCCCCCCCCCGTATTAACGCTAAGAAGAGTGAAAACCTTCAAAATATTTCGTGAAATTATATTTTCTATGTTTATCATTTAACAGTTTTACGTGATAAATTCCCGAAACAGTTTTTCATGGTAAACAACTGATGATCCCTTAAATAATGTTAGAAGCAAACTAATATAATAACTGTGAAAATTAAATTGACTTACATGAGTGATTTTCCACTGAACGACTTGGGACTTAAGGTTTTTTTAAAATTATTTTATATAGTTTTAATGGTTGAGAAACTTCCGAGACTATATATATATATATATATATATATATATATATATATATATATATATATATATATATATATATATATATATATATATATATAATGTTTATTGAGATCAAGATATGCTCCAATAATTCAAAACCAACAGGAATTCGCCGTACGATCGTTTCCAAGACCGTTTTGGGAATATTTTATTGTTCATTTTTTTTGTTGTTATTTTTGATGATACTAAAATGTATCTGCGTCAGCGCCTTTTATAACATCACGTACAGAAGCTTAATAAAAAGTAGCATCAGATTTCAGTATAAAAATTCAGCCCGACTGACTGGAGTTTCGGAACAGAAGTAGGACAGCGAATTGATTAATTAATAAAAATTCAACATTAACATCAATAATAAAAACAATAGAAATAAAAATAATGATAATTAGAAAGAAGAACACTCATATTTAGATGCACGCGGACAGTTAATACATACATGTACATAGATATATACAGACATTCAGATGCATATATATATATATATATATATATATATACAGACACAGATATATATATATATATATATATATATATATAAATAGATAGATAGATAGATAGATAGATAGATAGATAGACAACATGTATGTAATAGAAAAACAAAATGTTTTGATTGTATAGACAGTCAATTTTCTTCTTATCGATACATGTAGTAAAACAATATATTTACACATACAGAAAATAAAAACAAAAACAAAAGAATAAAAAACATAAACACAAAACCATTGAGAAATAATATATAGTCCACAGTAAACTATTACTTAAAAGAATATGAGACGAGATACACTTATCGCAGGTTAAAAAACTGTCAAAATTTATTCATTCAAAAACAGTGACTATGTTAGGGTCGATCGGTTCTTAGCAGCTTGGAATGTCATTGGAAGATTATTGAATTTAAATCTCGATAAATCGGCGCCACCACTAACTTAAAAGTTCTCACAGTATGCGGTAGACCCCCATAGAAAAAGTATTGGGGTGTTTGAGTTCCGAACAGATATTATTTCAAACACAGCAGAATCGGTCTTCGATAGAATGTAGAATTCACTCACGTCCCAATGTGGATTTTCAAAAAATGGAGGGCTTGTTAATATTAGAACAGGCCGTTTTGTTCGTGAGAAGCCCAACGATTAGCTAAGAGAATAACAAAGAATCTGATCGGTTAACTAGCTAGTCGTGTATATAAAAACACCCGGCAAAACTAACTCCATACATTTTAGCCTGAAGATCCCCCGGGGATGATACGCGGGAGCCTCTGTGTAGCTTAATTGCCATAAATATATTTTAATAGCTTACTACCTAGCTCTACTTACGTATCGAGCACTGTTGAAGTAAATACTGAAAATGTATACATAAAAAATTATAGCTCCTTATAAAATGTTATGTGGATACATGAAATAGTAATATATATATATATATATATATATATGTGTGTGTGTGTGTGCGAGTGTGTATCTCGCCAACTGTCACTAGCGTATATGCATTGTTTTTGCGTAAACAAATTGAGCCCTCAAGCAATTGACAATGTTTCTATTGAGATTTCGCTTACTCTCAGCAGGTGCCAAATGATAGCTGAGATGTTAAAAGCGCCGACTTTCATATAGACGGTCGAGTTTCTATCCCGGCTTAAGGCACTTGCCTGGCTAGCCAAACTGAAGAACTGTAATACAATGAAGCTGTCTCCCTCTCTCTTTAAACGTGTACACACACACACACACACACACACACACACACACACACACACACACACACACATATATATATATATATATATATATATATATATATATATGAATGAACTATAATACGAGAAATAACACGTTTTTGTTATTATTGTTGTACATTGAAAATTGATAGGGGTGAGTGATATAGAGGATCTCGTGTGACTATAACTTCACCTGCGAGAAGTGTAACAAGCACTCACTCTATCTTCCAGCTTTGATTTCAGTCCGACTAAATGTTCTAATTAGCTGCTGATAAGCCATCAATTTCATCCTGCCTGGGTAGAGCTTGGGTACATAGAAACATGGACATTCAATATCACGGTCCGTGTGTAATATTTTATATCAATTCAGAAACATTATAATTCTTACTACTTAACTAGTTAATCGTCAATGTAGAAGGTCAAGGTGGTCAAGTGAATAATGGCACGTACTGTGCCAAGTTCGAATCATTTCGGTTCCATAGTACCACTTTCACTTAGGGGTGTTGATAACCTTTACGTGGCCTCTCCTTTAAGAATGCCAACAACAGAAAAAAGCCGGTCAATAAAGTTGTACTATGCTGAGTCATATGAATTTACTTTAACGTAAGAGACAAAATAATGTCCTTTGATGAAAACCTTGAGCTTGAAGAAAAAAAGTCACACGGAATCAAATCAGTTGAATATGAAGGTTGGTTCATTACGGTTATTTTTTTTATTCGTTGTTCAGTATTTATTGCTCGTTCCTCAGTGCTTATAGCTGAACTACCTGAAAATGCGGTTAACCAAAAGCATACGAAAAATGCAATGATTGCAGCTCTAAGATATCCGATTATATAGCACAATAGGCTCAGTTCGACACTGGCCTTGCTTCTTGAGAAGGGCTTAGATTATTGCTAATCGTCTGAGGCGCTCCTACCGGGGAATGTCGATTGGGGCTGCTCACGCATTTTTGTAGGCCAGAGTGTTCTTATCCTAGTGCGCTCAAAACTGTTTTGTCCTCGGTCCGAGGAGAAGGTACTTCTTGATTGGAACATTTTTTTTTTATCCAGAGTGCCCCTTTTTGGGGGGCCGGATACCCTCATATAAAAAACCTACCTTGTGATTAAATTTACCCTCGTGGAGAGGAAAGTAAATAGGAACACAATGCGCTAATATCTCTTTTGGCCATAGATCACAGATCACTTTAAACAACGATGCGGTTACTTTTCAGACCGGTTACTTCTCAATCGCGTTGATTTAATGGACGCATCTTAAGAATATTCGTTCTTGTTTTAAATCTGAGACTGAAACTAAATGAAGCGTCATTTTATACCTGCTGTAATCAATTTCTCTAGTGAGCGTCGGATTTCACGTAGCGACACCATCCTTCTGATTGGAGAACTTGTGAGACATTGCTATTAAAATGAAGAAGATACGGAGAGTGTTATATTTAAGAATGACAGCTGCGACGGAAGAATCGTACAATTGCAACCTTTAAAACGACTCTATATATTATACATGAAGTAAAGACGAATGTATACCATACACAAGTCTGTTTCGTCAGTAATTTACGCAAATATCTTTCCGTGTTGTTAAAAACTAACAAAAAATATTTTCAATTGATTTAATCGATTTTCATATTTAATTCTTATCGATATTTTATTTTTTATTAATCATAAATAAAGGAAACAGCAAAGCTTTTACCCTCTCACTTATATCTACTCCCACTGTCCTCATGGACACCGATGAAAATTTTAAGAAAATACATTTTTTTATTTCTCCGTTTCGTTGGTTAATTCTCTCTCTACACCTCCCGTTTTAATAAATGACTAACCCACATTCGACGCTCGCCTCTTCCCTCTCTCTCACCCTCTCTCTCTCTCTCTCTCTCTCCCTCTCTCTCTCTCTCTCTCTCTCTCTCTCTCTCTCTCTCTCTCTCTATATATATATATATATATATATATATATATATATTTAAATATTTCTTTTGTAGTACAAAACTTTATAATGGCATCAAAGAGACAATATGTATTAATCATGATGAATTAAGAATTAAAAAGATGAAAGGGCAGCTGACCGCTTTCGTACCTAGCTCAACAGAACCAAATATTTCGCAATGCAAATTATTCACCAACGGACGTTTTACATAATACTTATGGCTCATCGATAGCCGAACATCTTATAAATAACCGCACCTGTGCCTCTAATTTCAGTGTCAACTTATTCTCCATTCTTAGTAAGTCGCACTCTCCCTCCCATCTCAAGATCATAGAAACCATCTATATTTAGTCCTTGAGACCTTCTCTTTGCAAACAAAGAGAAAATCTCCTCGGGCTTAATTTTGTTTCTATTTGATTGAACTTTTTTTTTTCGCATTTTTTTGTGTAACCCCTTTCCCTCGCTATAATTCTCATAGCATCTTTATTATATTTTTTACACGATACCTCGATATTTGGCTCTGTTCAGCGAGGTACGAAACCGGTCAGCTGCCCTTTCATCTTTTTAATTCTTAATTCATCATGATTAATAAATATTGTCTCTGTCATGCCATTATATATATATATATATATATATATATATATATATATATATATATATATATATATATATATATATATATATATATATACTTTATATATATATATATACATATATACATATATGTTGCGGTTTCAGGCGGTCAGACGGGTTCGAACACAGTTCGTAGATTCAGAAAAGAGCCGCGATCTTACGCCTTAATCCATTAGGTTAACGGAAATTTCCACAGACATTACTGAAATTAAGATACATTTAAAGCCAGCGACAGGGTTCAAACGCCGAGACTAAAGAGTGGTTAAACATGCGGGCGTGTAAGCTTTGCTTCCATAGCTTAACGACCTCAGATTGTTATAATTTCAGACAGTGCTAGACAATCAAGATTTATTTATCTTAAAAGGGACATTTCTATGAATATTTTGTAAATTACATATTAAATTGTATTTACCTACAGACAACGTTGTTTCAGACTTACGTCCTCATCAGTGCAGGAAGTGGTGGTTTCCAGCGGTCAGACGGGTTCGAACGCAGTTCGTAGATCCAGAATAGAGTACCGATTCTACGCCCTAATCTATTATTCCAACGGAAATCGCCACATACATTACTGAAATTAAGAAACATTTTAAGTCAGGGGCAGTGTTATAACGTTTACTTACAGACAACGTTATTTCGGATATATATTCACCTATGACACCGGACTGGCGTTATATATATATATATATATATATATATATATATATATATATATATATATATATATATATATATATATATGATTATTTCATGCATATCCATGAATTTTTTTATATATATAAGAAAAAAGAAATGATGAAAATGAAAATTGGATAAATTACAATATTTATTAATTCATCAGATATTAAAGCAATAATATAAAAAAGAGTGTGTTTTCTTTAATCCATGGATTTTCAAACATAATCTCTTTTCATCAGGGGAGAAAAATTAGTATAAATGTATTACTGGTTAGCATAGATTTAAAATATAGAAGTTGTAAGCAAAATACATTTTCAACGAACAATGTGTCCATGTAATTATCCAGAGGATCAATCAAAGAAGGGCAGAGATGAAGTGAGCATCGAGTAATCCCAGATGGCAGAGTCTGACATCCGAGGAATAGAAGCATAAATTAGAATATAGTTTAAAACAAAAGATCTGATGAATGAATAAACATTGTAATTTATCCAATTTTTATTTTCAACATTTCTTTTTATTTATATTAATGTTCTATCTATAATATCGAGCATTCTCTTATCACGAGAGGATCTGAGATAAATATAAAATACTTATCTTCATTGTTTCATATATATATATATATATATATATATATATATATATATTATTTTTTGCATTCTATGACCATGGAAAATCAATCCGAACCCATAATTTTCATTAGTTCTTACAATCTCATTATTTCCGTGTTTCGTAAAGTTTATTTTCCTTCTTTCATGTTACACTCAAAAATATTTTTGCAGATTTAATATTCAATTTTCTTACACGTGTTTCATGTACAAATTTAGACAGATATATTTTTTGTCTGAACTAGTCAATCATCAGAGAGTAGTAGTATATATTGTAGAATAGTGAAACACATATTAAATCAAAAGCACCGGAAAAATACGGTAAAGTTCCAGATTGAGTCCTGATAAAAGTTTAGTAAGTTAAAAGATATAATGGTAAAAACTCACATGTGGAATGGTGACAAATTCAAAAAAGGAATCCCTCTCCCCCCTCAAAAAACATGCTCGAAACATGAATTAGCTCCTTAAACGATAGCTTAAATCCCGGTTCTTACAAAGCTAGTTAGGATAAACCCAGCTAGTGGATCGAAATAGAGAAAAAAAATCCTCAAAATCTATCGGTAAATTATTATTAACTGTTATTTATTATTAATTATTATTTTAAAAGCTGAAAATACCTAATTAAGAATTTTCGAAACAAATAGAATTAATGCAAAACTGCGGTTATTTTAATGCTAACTATTTAGGCAATCAATTCAGCAGCAAATAGGTGCAAGTCTGAAGTACATAATATCAGAGGATTCACGTTTCTAAACAAATCTATTAACATTTCTTATTTTTATTTTTAAGAGAAAATGAATGAGAATTATAGTTAATTGGATTCATTGCAAGAATTAATCTTATTTATAAGGTTAAAATCATGGGGCAATCCGGTTTCATCACACAGATTAATAAAATTAATTCTTGTAATACATTCAATTAACTATAATTTTTATTAAATATATCGTTCATGGTCTAACTTTGAACTTATTTAATTTTAGGATATCTAGGTCAAATGTCAGGGTCAAGTTGATGGAAAATGTGAAAATCAAACTTTTAGCGATTACTTCCGTTCTGTTTATTGTAGAGATTCACTAATTGGCCCATATTGTAACCGATGAAGTCCCGCATTTTATATCCCATTGACTTTAGATATTTGACTTTGAAAAGTTAGTCACGGTCGAAATCTTTAAGTAGGCAACAATGGGGGAAGGGGTGCGAATCTATTGAACTCTCTAGGCGCGATGACGCCTGACAGTTGGTGGCTAGTTTCCGGGTGGTCAGCTGAGAAAGACTGAGAAGAGACAGGTATAGTCGTTTCCGGTAACCAGTGGAGAGTGACTGAGAAAAGGACAAGACATCTAAGATTTACGATCGAAGGGGGATGAATTTATGAGACGGAGCGGACGAGACCAGTCGGAGTTGTTCGAGTCAGAGTTCGGCTCTGGGAAAGTCGTCGAGAGAATCTGAAATTCAACGACTCGGCATTAGACAAAGAAGATTGTCACTAGAGCCGACACGGCCGGACAACCACCAACAGCGTTTGGAGGTCCTTTTCCGTGACGACGCTATCACACACACATACACACAGAGCATGACTTACTTATACCAACAACTTGTTTTGTGTTGTTTTAACCGTAGCGCGACCACGAAAGCGATCATCGAGCCAAAATCACCATGCAAAGTTTCAGCCTGACCAGATAAATAAATGTTGAGCTAGCAACGTTTCCATGGCATAACTACGTGAATACTTTATACAATATTAAGAAGTAAGGCCAAAATAAAACTTTGGCCCATTTTTACTTTGTCCGACAGTGATATACAGTCTCACTTATGTTCGTGTTTTTTATTTATCTTTTCTATAGTTAAATGAATAAATTAGAAACAAATCTGACCACGCTTTACCTCCGTCAAGGCGGAGGTTATGTTTTCGGTGGAGTTTTTCTTTTGTCATTATGTTTTTTTATTGTTTTTGTTTGTGTAGAGTCTAGCGTCCACAGCGCTCGAGTAATCGTCACAAACTTTGTCAAAATATCGGTCATGATCTAACTTGGAAGTGTTTTATTTATTTTGGGATGTCTAGGTCATAGGTCAAGGTTACTGACAAGATGAAAGTCACACTTTAGGTGATAATTCGGTACTATTCATCGTAGAAACTGGGTACTTGGCACATATTGTAGCCATTAAAGTTCCGCATCTCATATAAATTTGACATTTTACCTTGACCTTGAGAGTTCGGTCAAATGACAAATGAAATTATGTAACAGTCAGATTGTTAAATCCGTGTCTGTTATTAAAGGGAAAGGGGTTTTATCTCATTGTAATACAAGGATTATGAAAATATTCATTTTTATCTTCGATACACAAATCATATTTCGTATTGAATATATCGATTTTTTAAAATTTTTCTGTAGACAAGGCTAGCTGCACGTGTTAATAAACTCTATATCAATGATAATAATATAGAGATAAAGATATCTCCTTCGAATATAATTTGACTATGAATCACGTGTTTGTACCCTCCCCCCTAAAGGGTCACGTGATCATTGCTCGAAACCAAAGTTTCATCTCTGTCATCGACAAATTCTACAGGCAGAAAAGTCGCATCACATGTATTTCCGTCTAATCACACTTTTTGTATCAAGTAATTAATTCTAATACTTTGTACTCCTTTTTGTCTGTTACGTTCACCTTGTACTTGTCCGTTTAATCAGCACTAGGACATTTATATTTTAGTATTGTTCGAACTTAATTGTGCACTTTATCTAACATATAGAATTATCTTGTCGGATTTTCCATGTTCGACCTAAACAGCAATATATCTGACAAATCGATATTTGATTATGACTAATGATTACTTTTAATCCTTGCAGCATCTTATTTACACTAAAACGGTATAATTCGCTTTACTTTCTCTCCAAAAATAATTATTCTGTCCAAGAAGATTATTACAATGGAGATAATTGTTAATAATAACCTAAAAAGCTCAAAATGTAAGAGAAATAATGTCTATTTTATCTTGAAGGTAAACATATGAGTTATCTCCCTTACATTCTGATCTTTTTTTCATCTATTCGTGATTTATGTTTTTATTTAAAATTTAAACTAAAATTACATTAATAAATCACAGGCTACAGTGTGTGTGTACAGCTAGTATAACCATCTGAGGAATATAGGGAGCTCTTGCGCCCCAGGTACGCTCAATCTACTAAGGGCAACACCATTCAGCCCGTGCCTGCTGCATGGGAGATCATCCAAAAAAAGTACCGTGTCCTTCGTGACTTCGTTCACAAAACTAAAAGGACTGACTGGGGTCGAATTATAGAGCTCCTTTTCGATCTGCAAATCCCGATGCAGTATCTGTGTCATATGGGGCGTTCTGCTCCCCACTCTAGAAGACGCCGATAAAGAAGCCATAAATGACCGTAGGTGGGAGAACATTAAAATTCAACCGAAATACCTGAGTATGTATTTACTCCTCTCCAGGAGTTAGGCACAAGGCCAGTTTTATCTTACCCTTACAAGTAAGATGTGACCCAAGGTTTGGTCGGGAAAGTGGGGTTTGAAAAGCCAGCGCCCGAGAAGGTGAGCACTCTGGCCATTAAAAATTGCCTGGGCAGCCCCGTCGGCATTCCCTGGTAGGGGCGCCTCAGGCAGTAAGCAATAAACGTACTCCTCCCCAAAGAGGGGAGGCGAAGCCTGCGAGGGTGGACCTCCTAGAACTGCAAAGGACAGACCCATAGACCGGCGTAAATCAAGCCCCGAAGGCCAAGACAATACCAGTCTATGGGGTGTAGTATCCATCGGAACAGATACTACACTTTGATCTTAGCCAAAAGGCTAAGACGTACCTGAGTAGAAGAAGGACGACAGTCTCCTTCCTCGACGTCCCGTCATACATCCAGACGTACAATTAGGGACTGTCATGAGCCAGTACGGAGACGTAGAGGCAGTCGTCCCCGCCAGAGGTCCCAGGGATGTGATGTTGGGGGACTACACTATGCAAATGAAGCTAGATAGGGACGGCTTCAACAACATACCAGCTCTGTTCAGGTATGAAACCTGGACTCTCTCGGTGTTGGTGGAAGGCAGACGACACTGCTGGCACTGTTGATACGGCTAGTATAAACTACTGTTTGTTGTACCCGAATGTTTGATCCTTTTTCTGTACCAAACGTTAAAGGTTAGCATATCACGGATATACTAATGTTAATTTTGTTAGTTACAGACTAATTTAATCTCTCACCACACCCAATAATCTATATAATAATACGCTAAGTCATTTCGTGCTTGTACGTACGTTATCACTTTTCACACATATTTAAAAAATGAAATCGGCCGACGGTGATTGGTGTTTAATCTGATGTCGCTAAGATAAAAAAATTCGACTTTACCCATTTAAAAATAAATTGTTCCCAAATCGAATTCTGTCGACCTGTCGACGAAAACAGTGCAATTTAAAGTAAATACATTTGAAAATTGACATTCTTTTTATCGATTTGGAAAATATTTAGCTGACAACTATTTTGACTGTAAAATGACTGAGGATATGTTGTTTTTAAAAGAGTTAAATTGCTACAATTTTAAATAAATGAATAAATAAATAAATAAATAAATAAGAGACATATTCATTTTATTTATTTAAAAAATATTTAGCTGATAATGAGAATTATTTTTACAGGAGAAAGAGTCATTTTTTTTCTTAATCGTGTGGACACTGACAGGCATTTACTATTTCAAAAGAAATATCATTATCAACAGTAAATTATACTGATTGGTGTAGACAGCACAGTAGAATTTCCTCGGAGTCCCGCAAGTAGTACAATGATACTTTCTGGTGGGGATGATCTCTCCTCGTACCTAAAGCCTCTTTCATACAGAAGAGATGTTGATAGACTCTCTATTGTATCATTATGTTCATGGTAGGTGCTCGACTGAGCTCCAATCTATGTAAAACATTCATAATAAGAACTCGTCTAGCTACAACCACAGCAAAGAACTTCCCTCTCTGTATTAATAACCAAACAGAACTTCCATGAACAAAGTTTCTTTCTTAGGAATAAGATAACACGAGTCTGCTTTCCAGCTGACTACAACATGGTGGTCTTCAAGTATAATATGAAAATATACTTGTTGAGCCATCCTCTTGGAAAATTAGCTGCTCTGAAGTAATCTTCTGACATCTCCCTCACTTTTCCCAATCCTCTCGTGACGACGATTATTGTCTCACTAACAATCTTTTTAACCTTTATCCCCGAGTGCTCCCAGGGCCTTAATAAGCGGTGATCCACAGTAAAATAAATATTTATCGAAATGGTGATGTCTTATGCAGTCCGTGTCTTGAAAACTGGTGTATGTTTTAAACTATTCCCTCGGACCATATCTGAACAGGCTTGGATCCATTGTTTAATACGAAGAGGCCGTCAAGGGCACTAAATGTAGAAATTAATAACGATGAGTTGAACGTACGGACATTTGGCAGGGTGTATATACAGATGACTGAGTGCGTAATTGGTTACACAGCGTCGGTGAAATTCCTTTTCATGGATTTGTTATTCGTTGTCTTTTTATTTCGAAAGATATGACCTTGGCTTTTCTTTCAGTTGAGAGATGCTGCAAAGGTGGATCGTGTTTTCTATTAGGGGTGATAGTAGTAGAACCGATAGTGAATGACTGACAAATCATTAGTAAAGGTTGATAGGAGATGAAAGGGGAGTGGAGGTAAATGCTCCCTTTCTTTCTTCCTCCCTCTCTCTTTTTTCACATTACGTCACTCTGACACAAAATCATTTTGTGTCTGTGGATTGATCAAATAAATCAATTAACGAAATTTGCAAAGAAAATGAGAGACATTTTGTTGTTCAGTAATGAGACGGATATTCCTAATCTGCGTCCATTAAATCTGACGTTTAGTGATGTAATGCAGTATAGTTAACAGCCGAGTAATCGAAAATTAACAAAATTACAACTAATTACTTTCACCACACACTTTAAAATTTAATTTTCTACCGACCTGTAAACGTTTATCGTTCTGAAATTGTTTACAAGTTATTGTTTTTTTTTTAATTTTTGACTTATTGAAGCACAAAAAAATAAAAATTAAAATATGACGTCGATCTTCTGGGGGTGGTCATTTAGCTTTGGATAACTTTAGGCTAAAAAGATAGTATACAAAATGACTTACCTACTACTAACCCTAAGTTTATGGGGAACAGAGGGTTTGCCACTGCGGCTTCTAGGTAGTGGTAGGGTAAGTAATTTTTTTAAACACTTTTTTAATGAATAAAGCACCAACAACGGAGGGTCAAACAGTCATTTTGTTTGTCGTGTATCGAGAGAAAGAGCTTTGAACGAATACTAACTTTGAAATAAAAAGAAAATGAAAACAGTTTCATAACGTTAACATATATAGATGTGTAAATAATAAAATTTAAAGCGTTTGGTCATATATATATATATATATATATATATATATATATATATATATATATATATGTATATATGTAATGTAGCATAGATGTATTTTTTTATTTATTCTTTTTTTTCTTATTATCCTCCTATAGCGATAACATGTGATACAAGGTCGTAAAGTGGGATTGAAAAG
The DNA here is from genome assembly GCA_963556195.1 of Sepiola atlantica. Taxonomy (NCBI): domain Eukaryota; kingdom Metazoa; phylum Mollusca; class Cephalopoda; order Sepiida; family Sepiolidae; genus Sepiola; species Sepiola atlantica. The sequence continues at coordinate 162,061,635 of OY744518.1, read as the reverse complement.
CCAGCGCCCTAGAGGAACAGCACCTTGGCCTACAAAAGATGCCCAAGCAGCCCCATCTGCATTCCCCGGTAGGGGAGCCTCGGTGATTAGCAATAAAAAAAACTATTTCTTAAGGTGTGAAGGCAAAGCCTGAGAGGGTGGATCTCCTAGGACAAACAATTAAACTGGCGGAATCAAGGCCCGAAGGCCAAGACAGTACCGGTCTAAGGTGTGTAGCATTTATAGGAACAGATACTACACTTTGATCTCAGACCAAAAGGCAGAGAAATGTAAACACAATTACATGTTCAATTGGCGTTCCAAGAAATCAACAAACAGAATTGTGTACGATCGTTTCAGAGACCATGTATTTTTATTATCACTATCAGATCACATCGTCAGCACAGGGTATAGACACTAAATGAAATGCATATAGACAGCATAAATGAACCAGATACCAACATCCTCAATTACACAGCAAATCAGAAACAAATAGAGGAGTTGATGTATGTAGTTCTCAAATTATAGCAGACCACCTTGAAACATTACGTTTAGAGATGTATCTAGTGGTTCAACGATACAGTAAACAGATGCAATATTACATGTAGGGAGTAGTAGACCAAAAGAAACAGTAAAATATTCATCAAATTACACAAAATATAAAAATTATTAAGAGGAAAAAAGATCTACATATATGATATTACAATAAGGAAAAGGTTATAAAAACTCTAAGCCTAATTATCAGTGGTAAAACAATTGGTCAAAAAAGTTCAAGTAAGAAGCCTAGTTATAAACTATTTCTACGACACTTGAAGTGGTAAAAATAAAATCGAAAAGTTAGTTAAAGGATTAAGTATATGGTAAAATTATTTACAAAAATAGTTAATCTTGTGGCCTTAAGTTAAAAATCTTGTAATTAAGAATTAAAGTTATAATTTTAATGAGCTATTTGAAATTTATATTTAGGCATCCAATATAGATTGCATAATTATGGACCCCTGGGTTGGGGCAGGATCAGTGATAGACCCTCCATATCCAATATTCACCAATAATAATAATAATAATAAATTAAGTCGCAATACAGACAAAATAATCAGTAAGATAGTAGACATCTTTTTCATGCTGGTAGCAAGTTTAACTAAAACTGAAGATAAAAATTTAACCAGGGAATAAGTATTATATCGTAATAAGTAAAAAATATACCAAAATACGTCATCTCCTGGTCCCGGAAAAAAACACAAACCCCTAATAGTCCAAGTTTAAAAGCAAACTATTCCAGAGTTGAAATTATAACAGGTTTCAAAAAATTTACAAAAATCTTTAAAATTTATCTAAATCAATTTAAGTAATACCATGGCGATTTATAGTTCTCATTATTATAGTCCAGCGTTTTAAATTTGAAAAAAGACTTACAAAATCTATGTAGCCATCACAAAAAGAACACATTTAAGATGTATACATATACAAGGAATAACTAAAGTATACGTAAGTTGAAACATAAATGCAACACAAATTTGCCACACACTATTATACATACATATTTATACACACAAACCTAGACACACCTACACATAAAGATGTATACATACACACACACATACATACACACACACACATATACATGTATATATATATATATATATATAAATATATATATATATATATATATATATATATATATATATATAGTCACACACTCAGACATAAGCATATATACACAAAAAATATCTACATGTTACAGAATAGGATACATATATCTATAGGGTTACAGGCAATTAAAATACCAAAAAAGTGCTACACTGGTTCATACGAGAAATGGTTCACCTTCTCCAAATAATGTTACCTCAAGTGACAGCACTTAGCTGGATACTCCACCAGACTAAATGAATTCTTGTCCTGGTATCCGGTAAGACCAAGATACAACAAGAAAGATATACTATAACACAGTTTACTGGTCGATAGGGGAGAGGAAAATTAACGTTTTTAAATTCTTTACTAACTAAGAGAGTAGAAAGTGGACCTTCGGTTTACTTTCGACAGCCTTGTAACTCTCGCTTGCTTTATTTTGTCATTTAGTCCTCACATTTCATGAGCGATGTTTCTGACAAAGAGGAAATAATTGCTGTTTTCTGAGTCGGAAGCTATCCATCTAACACTATTCGTTGGCTAGTTTTTATCTTGAAGTGGTAATTTGTTTAGCTCTTTACATTAAGTGGCTTCATGCCTTGTCTCGAGCGATTTCCATGAAAACAAAACAACGTTTGACAGGCAAAGAGAACTTTAATGGAATATCTATGTATCTCATATAGAGATCAAGTGTAAGCCTCAGGAAGGGGTCCCCGAATTTCTGAGAACTTCGACTGAAGTAAAACCAAACAAAATAAATTGATATAAACATTTAATCAGCCTACACTAATTAGTTTGTGTTTCTGTGCCAAGCGCACATCGTTCAGGGCTGACTGTCTCGCCTATAACTAAAGTGTCCAAAATACATTTAAATGGTAGAAATCCAGACTATCAAGATTAACAACGTTCTTTTCAAGGTTATGACTCCTGGGGTGAAGGGTGTTTGTGCAGACTTTTATGCGTTTCAGATATAAGTACCACCTACTTAATTAGGTTAGGCTGATATAATCTTTATATGAATTTTGTTCATAAAGTTTTGCTTTGTATTGAGCACTTTTGAAAATATATTGGTTCAAGTTCATTTTATCAACATATTTGAACTTTATTAATATGAATGTATGTATGAATGTATGTATGTATGTATGTATGTATGTGTGTATGTATGTATGTATGTATGTATGTATGTATGTATGTATGTATGTATGTATACTACACGCTATAATAAAGACAAATAAACTGTGGCCTGTAGACTAAAACACTAAATAATTATTGAAGAGTAAATGCAAATCCCAAACTGGGCATTATGTTTAGAACCAATCAATCAATTTGTATGTAATATCCTGCTACCAGGAGTGAAATAAAAAAGGCCGTGATGATGATGATCATGATCATGATGATGATCATCATCATTATGATCATGATCATGATCATGCCACTCAGTTCGAAGAGAGCTGCTAATGAAAGCCGTCTTAGAGATCAATCATCGGGTAATAAAGCCATAAACATGTTGATCAACTGAGGCTAGGTTATCTTTAGAAAGTAGTCATGCTGATCCCACCATTCAGGCTTTTTTTTACTCTGGGATCGGAGAGAACCTAGTCTAATCTCGTATATTTCCCAGATAAACGCCATGCGGGAATAGAACCAGTAGACGAATGGTATGTGGAAGGGCCGGCATGGCGTCAAGTGTTTCCTTACTTAGATTTCTATATTCTCCGGTTTCAGTTCAAAGAGTTTATTTTTAATGGGATAAAAATGATTTATATTTGAGATATTGCTTACACATTGACATACACTAATAATTACCATATATATATATATATATATATATATATATATATATATATATATATATATATATATATTAAAAACTATACATTACAGTTTCCAGAGATGTACCATGGTTTCATTGACGGTATAGAAAAGGCCGATAGAACCCATCTCAAATCATCAGCGTCTCAAATATAAGTTAGATTCCTATCCTCATAATCCCCACCAATCACAAATAACATAAATGAATGTGCATTTTACCATATTCTAATATCTATATATTAATACGATAGCGTGTGTGTTCGTGTGTCACGCTTCCGGCAAAAGCTATGCGCATGCGTGCCTCACCTAGATTTTGAAAAACATTCAACTCGCCTAATTTTCGAAACATTTTCAAGTATTTCCCTTTGGCATAATGGTTAGCGACGTAGTATTTTTGACTTCGGCCCGACTGGTTTATAGTTCGATCCCAACCAACCTCTAAGATTTTTTTCTACATTTCGAGGGGAAGGGAAAGAGAGGTAGGGAGGGGACGACCGGGAAGACACATATAAATACAATAGCGTGTGTGATTTTGTGTGTCATGCTTACATCAAAAGCAACGACCTTCCGAATCTTTGTATGCTACTCATGAATTGGCTTGGCCTTTTGGCTAAGATCAAAGTGTAGTATCTGTTCCGATGGATACTGCACTCCATAGACTGGTATTGTCTTGGTCTTCGAGGCTTGATTTACGCCGGTCTATGGGTCTGTCCTGTGCAATTCTAGGAGGTCCACCCTCCCAGGCTTCGCCTCCCCTCTTTGAGGAGGAGTAAGTTTATTGCTTACTGCCTGGGGCGCCCTTACTGGGGAATGCCAACGCTGACTTTTCAAACCCCATTTTCCCGACCCGACCTTGGGTCACATCTTACTCGTGGGAGTAAGATAAAACTGACCTTGTGCCTAACTCCTGGAGAGGAGTAAATAAATATTCATGAATTGGAGCCAAATTTAATTTAATCGAAAACATTTACAAAGTAAGGTTTAGTCGTCGAAATATTACCTTCATTAGAAATATTGTATATAAAGAAGTTTTGTAAATTGTTTCATGTATTGTTCATTTTTTTAAAATAAATATACAAGTCCAAATCTTATCATATTTTATTCAAACATGTATAGGTTAGGAACAAGATAATTAGTATTAAAAACATCATTTCGTGTAATTTACACGGGTCCCGCTAGTATTTAAGTATTTAAATACATTAACAAATATTACTAGTTAAATACCTAGAAGTATATTGATAGAGTACTTTTTTTCTTTCCTTTTCTTTCTAATCTCTTCTGTGTTTAACTTATTTAAACATTGATTAACTTAAATATTTTCTTATTTCACTTAATAATTCTCTTTATTCATCGACGGCCTTTTTTAAATGACATTTAAATAAGTTATACGTACTTACTTATTTCACTCATCTTTTAACTTATTTATTTATTTATTTACTTGAATAATTTATTTATTTCACTTTACAATTTTCTTTATTCATTTACGGCTAGTTTTAAACATGACATTTAAGTAAGTTATACGTACACTTTCCTAACTCTGTTCGTATAAAACATGGCGTCTAATAACTCTTAGAAAACCAACGTTCCTCTTTGGAACTGTACTTTATCCGTCCTACATCAATTTGAGTGTTGCTATTGTGTCTTTTGTTTTGTTTTCTGATGTTTCTTGACACGATCTTCGAAGTTCGGAAGAGTCGGGCGTATAAAGAATCTAGGATATATATATATATATATATATATATATATATATATATATATATATATATATATATAGTAAGTTATGAAAATATATTTATGGCAATTAAGCTACACAGAGATTTCCGCGTTTCGTAGGGAATCGTCAGGCTAAAAAGCATGGAGTGTGGGTTGCCGGGTGTTTTTATATATACATGTGGTGTTTAGTCTAGCTAGTTAACCAATCAGATTCTTTGTTATTCTCTTAGCCAATCGTTGGTTATATATATATATATATATATATATATATATATATATATATATATATATATATATATATATATATATATATATATATATTGGAATTTACTATTCTATGGTTCATTTATATTTGCTATGTTATGAAAAATTATAAGCCTTTGAGCTTGTGTGTGTGTGTACATAGAGTCGATCCCGGCTTGAGGCACTTGCTTATCTAACCACATTGAAGGGATGTAATACAGATAAACAGTCTGTATATAAATATAAACAAGATTTTGTTACATTCCAAAGACCAAGATTTTATTTATCTTCCGAAATATGTTTTTTTTTGCTACAATTTTACGGTTGCGTTTCGTTCATTAGGGGATCAATTAACATTAATATGCCAATATCGGATCTTTCCTTTCTGAATTCATCAGTAAAACAAAAAAGGTTTCTAATTCGAAAAATTATATATTGCAATGTGACAAAAAAATAAAGGTTCGAAAATCAAATATTTTTGTAACATAGCAATATATAATAATTTTGTCACATCACAACATATCATTTTTTGAATTGAGAATTTCATTTATCGTTCTGATGAATTCAGAGAGGAAAGATCCGATATTGACAAAGTTGGGTTGGTCTCCTACTGTACGAAACGGAACCGTAAAATTATACCAAAAGTGTTTGTTTTGAAAAAATGTTTCGTAAGATAAATACAATCTTGTTTTTTTTGGAATGTAACAAAATATTGTTTATTTCTATATGCTCTGTTGTTACAAGTTGACAATCATCGAGCTTTTAATTGGAAGAGGTTGATTTCACAAATAGAAGGTACATGATAAAACATATATGTTCGCACTAATATATATATATATGTATATATATATATATATATATATATATATATATATATATATATATACGCTAAGTTTCATATGTCATGTGTATACGTTGAATACATATGTTCTGGGATGTTTGTATTAGGATCTATAAACAATTATATAAATGCATCTACTGATGTCATTTGGGGGAATGTAGATTATACTACTCGATCAAACGTAAATGGTGTTGCTGTCGTTGATAAGAAGAAAGCTGTTACTTCTGGGCGAGAAAATGTCTAGAACAACAGTGTCCTATCCTTCTCAAGAATTTCGTATTAACATATGTATATATATATATATATATATATATATATATATATATATATATGTGTGTGTGTGTGTGTGTGTGTGTGGATGTGTTTGAGTGTGTTTGTGTATATATATATATATATATATATATATATATATATATATATATATATATATATATATATATATATATGCAGAGAGAGAGATAGAGAGAGAGACAGAGAGGGAAAGATGTAATTTATTTGTTTATTTTGTTAGCGATACCTTTGAATGAATTCAATTATTTATACGGAAGAGCATTTTGCCTTAATGCTAGTTGAGAATAATTTTCCCTTCACCAATGTGATGGCCCCAGATAGGGAGCGACATATATGCTTTAAACATTTAATTATCTACGGACACGTGTTTCGTTGTTTACGACTCATCAGCGGAGCTGAACCTTTCGAGATTCGAAACCAGGACCCCAGAGTCTGAATCCTTTTGTTCTTTTTTCAAGGACAACCGTGATTTTCTAAAGTACATCCCATATTATATATATGCAGAATAATTATTTATAGGGCTTGAATAAGAACCAAACATCATAAAACATCTACAAACGGGCCAGGCGAATGCGTAGATAGAAATTTCGAACCTTTTCTGTAGGTATTATATATATATTTATGGGAAATGAAAAAGCAAAAAGCAAAAGATGTTTTTTTTTATGTATTCATCAACGTTTTGTCTTTATTTGTAAAACTTCCTCAGGATGATAATTTTTAAAAAATGTCATGCAAGTACATCGAAATATTGGGTTTCCATGATGGGTTAATGAGAAGAAGTAGTAACCACTACTGGGAGCGCAGGACCAAGGTCCGGGCTGAGAGAAGTTGGCGGCAGGGAGTGAAATGAATGTGGATGGCTGTGAGTGAAAAAAAAATCCAAAAAACAAACAACTCAAATTGAATATATATATATATATATATATATATATAGAGAGAGAGAGAGAGAGAGAGAGAGAGAGAGGGAGAGAGAGCGAGAGAGAGATAAAGAAAGAGAGAGAGAGAGAGAGTGGCTCTATGTGAATGTTCACCTCCGCGAAAACTCGTTTCTCACCGGAAGAAAACAGGTTTTCGTGGAGGGGAACATTCACAGCCAGCCACATCTATCTATCTATCTATCTCTCTCTCTCTCTCTCTCTCTCTCTATATATATATATATATATATATATATATATATATATATATATAAAGTAATCCAACAAAAGATATAAGCGTCAACTAATATCTTATAATTATCCGGATAAAACTGAAGCTCAATATACTGGATAGAGCATTAATATCATAATATAAAATGAAATAATAAAATAAGGTTCCATTCAAATTTTATTATAATTCAAAGTTCAAGCAAAGTATCTAAACGTCCTTAACTCATGAGTTTTCAAAGATAATTCTTCTCCTCAGAGGACCATTACCGCAGTGATATTACTGCAGGTAAAAAAATTACACTTTGAAAATACATAAAAATATATACACAAATACATAAAATTATATAACATCAAATATATCAACCCAAAAACATACTTTTTTGTTAAATCTATATAATGCATCCAAGTCATACAATTCAAAAACATATTGAGGAAAGGTATCCAGGAGGTTGACTGAAGATTGATCCAGGTAATGAGTGACAGTCCAAAAACCGAAAAATTGAAAAATTTGAAAAAATTGAAAAAGTTATCCAGTCGTGAGATGCGTCCACAATTGAAGCAGTGCAAAAATGCATCCAATTGAGTTAAGGACGTTTAGATACTTTGCTTGAACTTTGAATTATAATAAAATTTGAATGGCACCTTATTTTATTATTTCATTTTATATTATGATATATATATATATATATATATATATATATATATATATATATATATATATATATATATATATATATATATATAAGGAGATTGCAGTTTTTCGTGAAATATTAATAAATCGTTTTGAGATTCGTTTTCTCTTCTCGTTTATTTTTGTTCACCCTTTCACTACATCGCATTGCTACAGCCTCGGACTACTAACCTGCACACACACACACACACACACACACACACACACACATATATATATATATATATATATATATATATATATATATATATATATATATATATATATATATATATATATATATATATGTATATATATATATATATTCATTTCAAGTATTATGAAATAATTATTCTATTTTAATTCCTAATGCGATAAAGGTGTGCTCAATATTGGGGATAGAGCAACACGTCCTTGCAATAAGGAATCCTCAAATATATTATGAGGTGTCAAAGGGTATCATCCATTGGAGTATTATATTATAATATAAAGGGTATATTGGCATTCAGAAAATAGATAAAAACAGTCAACATTCAATATATGTAAAGATCAATATACGAGACCTGTCCAAAAAGTATCCGACCTTAGACCAGAAAAAGTATTTCAAATACGTGACGGGGTTAGGACCCTAATCTTTTTCAACGTAGGCTTCTTGCGCTTGCACACTCAGCCCACCGATCCATTCATTGCCAGAAACACCTCTGGAAGTCTTCTTTTGGAATGGTGTTCATCTGTGCCGTTGTGTTAGATTCAGGAGGTGTTTGGAGAAGATGCGATGTGTAACATGGCCGCACATCAGCGGAGAGTGACCAGTGTTCTGGCATGCCTCAAACTGTTCGGAATGCAGCTGTTGTTGAGAGGGTGCAAAAAAAGAGATAATGCAGAACGCGACGACGGAGATGAACACCATTTCAAAAGAAGACTTCTAGACGTGTTTCCGACAGTGGATGGATCGGTGTTCTACTTTGAAGGGGATTAAGGTCCCAACCCCGTCACGTATTTGAAATATCTTTTCTGGCCTAAGGTCTGATATTTTTTAGACAGGCCATGTATGTAAATGCATTATGCCTACAAGCGTCTATCTGAGCATTGTTGTATAGGTGATGCGATGTGTTTGTTCAGAGTTAGATGAATAAAGAGAAAAAGAAAAAAAACAGCAAGTGTTGAACGTAAAGGGAACGCTGAAAATTTACAAGTCATATCATAATATATTACTACAATGGATGATCGCCTTTGACATCTCATAATATATTTGAGGATTCATTATTACTAAGACTTTTGGCTCGTTCTCACATACACTTCTTGTATTTATTCCCGTTCATATTTTGTGTATGTCGTTGCTTTTTTGGTGGAAACACCTGTGGACACGCGTATTTTCACACATATGTGATTTTTAATTATTACTAATTCTAATTTAAGTTTTTGTCACTAATAGTAACCGGTTGTTTTCCCTGGAGTCTGAGTGACAGCAAGTCCTCCCAGATTTCCAGCATCCACCGCTTCTTTCCATCAATATTGTCACTCGCTTGATGTGCTTATGCCAACCGTTTCTTGCTGAAAACGGTCGGTGGAATCATGTTATATTTCCTCCTACTATTTCTTTGTTTTTGTTTTTATTTTTTTTGTTACTCCTCCTCCTTCTTTTTCTTCTTCCTCCTTGTCCTCGTCTTCTCCTCCTCCTCTTCTTCTCCTTTCTTCTTTTCCACTTTCTCACAGTCTTCTTCTTTTTTTCGTCTTCTTTTTCTTCTTCTTCTTCTTCTTCTTCTTCTTCTTCTAACTCCTTTTTCCCTTTTTCTCCTTTTTTCTTTACTTCTCATTTGCCATTCTTTCTCTTCTCACCCATCACTTCTATTATCTCTCATTCTTCTCACCTTTCTTTTTTCTTTTTCACTTTTTTTCTTCTCATTTGTTATTTTTCTTCTCCTCCTTCTTCGCCTTTTTGTCTTCTTCTTTTTCTTCTCTTTTTCTTATCGTTTTTTTCATTTATTCTTCTTATCCGTTTTTCTTTTCTTTTTTTCAGTTGTCATTCATTTTTCTCCCCCTCATTCTCCCTCTTTCTTATTCCCACTCCTTCTTACTTTTCTTTTCCTTTTTTCTTTTCTTCTTCACATTCGTTGTTTTTATTCTCCGCCTCCCCTGTCTCTTCTTCATCTCCTCCTTACTCTCCTCATCCCTTCTCCCTTCTTCTTCTTCTTCTTCTTCTTCTTCTTCTTCTTCGTCTCAACACAAGATAAAAATCAAAAACGTGTTTGAAGGTACAACATTTAAATTGACGAAATCTGTTACACAATGTTTTCTCTTTCCCTCCGCCGACCTTAGTTTCGTGTTCAACACTAGACAGGCCTTTTAAACTATTTTATTATTTATTCATTTACCGTTTTTGTTTTTGGCATCTGCGTGCCGTCCTTCATCTCTATATATCCATCCGCCACAATGAAGTGACCAGCTGTGAATCAATTCATTATAATTATCACCTTAACTGGTGCGTCAAGGGTATTTTTTCTTAACACATGTCTTATCAGTGATAACACCGGGACAGGTGTGGCGAGTCTGATGTTTACAAATGTACAAAGGTAGGGAGGGGATGACAAAAGCGAAATCGTGTTTGAAATGGTTCTTTTTATGCATCAAAGGCAAAACTAATTTCTCCCCGTTTTTAGACCAGGGAGTTGATCCCGCGGTTGGTCAACAGTTGATGTATAAGCCGAATTCGTCATCTGCCTACACTGGTAATAGTTTTAAAATACTTAACGATTGTAGAACAGGCCCAGAATGGATCCTTGAGGCACGCCAGTGTTGATACTATGTGCTTCAGGCTTTTATCCATCTTCTTTTCCTACTCATCCTCCTCTTCCTCATCCTCCTCATCCTCCTCCTCTTTCTTCTTCCAAGCACCCGCACCCAAAACACATTTAAAATAAGTTAGATACAAAAAATTTCATAGAGAAAATAACTGCTCCTCATCAAATTTTGAGTTATATTAAGTAATACACTTTTAAAAGGATCCGTCAGCGCGCGTGAGCGTCAATAATATGTATGTGCTTGGTAAAGTACTAAACTATTGAACATATTATGAATTATGGAATATGTATTCATGGCAACAGGGTGAGCAACGTGGGTATACTATTATTTTTGCGTTGTTTTGTAAACTTTACCATTTAATAGAGGTAGGTTACACCGAAACTGTACCATACCGCCCAAAGAAAATAAAACAATAAAATGTAAAACTGATGCTATATTTATTGCTTATACTTGTCCTGGGACGGGTATTCCAACTAGTTAAGTACCTAAACATTCGATTAATGGAGGGGTTGACAGGTTTCAAATAATAATGTAAGATATGCCAACTCATTCGGACCATCTCTACTTTAAATTCTAATGTTGCATAGGTCTTATTTTGTACGGCAACGAAACTGACGCCGCTCCAAATACCCAACTGAACCGGCCACATTCAAGTAGCTAATGTTGCCCATCTTTTACTCCACAATATCTAAATAAAAAAATACGATGGTTGTTTTTTTTCATTTATCCTAACTATATTTATACCAAAACACCTTATGTAAAACGTTTAACATTCCCAATGATAACTCCCGATTAGATTATTTTGAATTCTAAATGAAATGACAACTTCCAGTTAAGTCTAGGCACAAGAGAATAATTTCTTTAAAAAAACAAATGCATTGAGCACAATGAGTAACAATGATTTTTTTTTAAATAATTAAATGAATACATTTATTTTTAAACTAAATTTGTTGTTGTTTGGTAGTGGTGTTAGGGTTGTTGATGGCGATGACGATGGCGATGGAGATGGCGATGACGATGACGATGACGATGATGATGACGACGATGATGATGACGACGATGATGATTATAGCGCCGATGACGATGATGATGATGATGATGATCACCATGATGATTAATTTTTTTTAATCTCTATCTTTAATAATAAAGGTGAATAGACTAAAGTAACAATTTCAAATTACTCAGTAATATATAATTATTGTATTTGACTAATCGACGTCCCGCTTTTCAGTTTTTTCTATTTCATTATATAACCAGTTTTTAATGAGGAATTCTGTTTTCATTTTTAACACCATGACAATCATATTTTTGTTGTTTTCCTGCATATTACTAAAATGTTTAATGGAAATTGTTTCTCTGTTTTCTATAAAGAAGGATACAAGTAGATTAATTGCTGTCCGGTGGCAGGTAGTTTTTGCTAGTTTTAAATAATCTAACATTTTACACAATTGTGATAAATGGATAGAGCAATCTTTACTGATGTTTTGTGCGCTTTAATTTCAAAAGACAATTTTGATGCATTTAACTGATAAATGGATTAACTAAATTATACACAACATCCTTATATATATATATTGTAAATAAAAACTATGGTTAATAGTAACTTAAACTCATTATTGCCTAATGTTGTTTCCTTAACTTACTACCGAAAATCTTGTTTTTGTACTAATGAGTCACCGCTTATCAAGGCCCAAAAGTCACTTGAGGATAAATGTTAATGAGTTAGTCAAGTGGATGGTGGGATAACACCTTGAGGATTGGAGACGATTTTTTAAACTGAGCAAAATTTGATTATCTAACAGTACAGCTCGTCAAGAATTTGTTAACATTGGACTTGAAAATGACCAAGTTGTAATCAGTGCCGAAGCAGCCCCTTGGTATTGTGTTCCACAGACGACATAATGGAAATAAACTTTGTTCATGGAAGTTTCGTTTAGTTTGTGGTAGACAGAGGAAGACATGAAAATTATTTACAGTAGTTGTAGCTAGAAAAGTTATTGCTGAATATGTTTGATAGGGAACCAAACATTGGAGCTCAGTTTGAGCAAAATACTTTCAAAGATTTACTTGACTTCATAGAATAGATAGAGCATTCATTCATACCATATATAAAACGTGGGTTAGTTATAAAGACTACTTTCCAAAATATTTTGATTGAATAATAGATGAAACCGAATCATATCCGCCAACTCTAGATTTTCACAGTATACTGAAAACTGAGACATCAGTTTTGCCAATGTACATCAGATAGAAGGTGTAATATTTGAAAGACACTTTGATCTTTATGACTAATATTACATATTTTTCACCCAGATAGTTTATGAAGAAAAAGAACAGAAAGATTTCCAAAAGAGATGAAAGATGCGTGCCATTTCCTATAAGCTCTACCCCATTACTCTGTCTATTTCCACCCCGAGATGACATAGGTCATACTCTTAGCTAAAAGTACAGTTAACCTTGTCGCGCCGGTCCTATAACCCGACGAACCCCTACGCAATTCATCCCCGAATTCGATCATGCGATCGACACCCATATAAGCCCTAAGAACAGTGAGAAAAGACAGAGATTGCCAAATGTGTAATTAGACGAGATCGGTCTGCGTAGAAGAAGAAGAAGAAGAAGAAGAAGAACAACAACAACAAGAACAACAAGAACAAGTAGAAGAAGAAAATAACCTTAATCGTCTTGAATATATTATCTGAACTAGATGAAACGTTCTAGAGAAAAAGAAAATAGAAATAGTATTCAGATTCCCTTCCCATATTAAAACTTATTGTCGTATTCTTTGCATGTTCTTTTCTTTTATTTTTCTATAAATAAATAATTATATTTAAATAGCAACTTGGTCGTTTCGTGTTGTTTCTCGCTTGTTTTTTGTTTGTTTCTTCTCTCTATATCTGGTGTCTTCTCAGTGTTCGTGTATTGATATATCGGAACTCAGGGACCACAATAAACTTCTGGACTCTATTCTTATTACTATTGTAACGTGTACGTTGCCGTAGTCCCAACGGAGGTCGAGCGTGACACTAGCTATAGATATCTTTGAAAAATATAGATTTGTTGAAATATGCTTAATTATCATTTTGGTCTGAACAAAAGGATCATGGGCGAAAATAAGTTCAGATATTTAAAAAATGCCAATCGGTAGTATTTCAAAGGAATTTATGATATAATGTTTTTGAAAAAGAGTAGAGCTTTCTTGGAAAAGCATGTGGACCACTTTGTCGCGGGACTGATTCCCTGTCGATTACAAGTTGGTCGTCTTCAAATTTAATGTCAACAAGTTCTTCTCATACACCACCTCAAAGGTAATAAAATTCAGTTCATACTATTGATCAATGTTACTACTCCCATAGTGTTCCTCGTCTTTCAAATCGCATTCACTCCTATTTCATAAACTCTTATCCCCAATTAGGTCTTAATAAGTCGTGACCTCGATAGTAAAAAAGAAACCATTATTCCGAGGGTAAAACATAGAGAAAAGGATTTAGCTTTTATATTTAATACAACATTTAATTACCTCCGTAAAGGAGGTTATGTTTTCGGTCGAGTTTGTTAGTTTGTCACTATGATTGTGTACAGTATACAACATAGCGTCTACATCGCTTAACCAATCGTAACCAAACTTGGTCAGAATATTCGTCATGGTCGAACTTACAAGTGATTAAAGTTGGGGATATCTAGGAAGAGGTGAAAGTTACACTTTTGTCGATAACTTCTGCTCATCGTAAAGATTCGCTACTATTTTATAGTCAATAAAGTTCCGCATCTTGTATGACATTGACCTTTGACGATGACCTTTACAAGTTTGGTGATGATCTAAATTTAGACGAAATGTCAACTTCCGATTTTTTCAAAGTTGATGTATTGATCTGATGCTCTTTGGTAAGTCAGCAGCATGTAAAATTTCAGCCTGATCTGATAAGTAAATTTTGATTTCACCTTGGTTTCACTTCGAGAATACTTCATACAATACGGATAAATAAGGCTCATATATAACTTTGTCCCATCCTTACGTTTATAGGCACAGGTATGCAGTCTTATGACTGACTTATGTTCGTGTTAACTATTTTACTAGTGTTAATAAATTTTTTAAATATATATTGTCTGATATTGTATTCGCGGCGTAAATAATTAATTGTATGGACAGTATTGGAAGATATCGGATGAGATATTTAAAGAATCTTAACTTGCTTGAAGTTATAATAATGTGTTAAAAAAAAGAAAATGAACACAAATGAAACAAATGAAACACAAATGTAATGTTGAAATTAGGTTGTGAATTTTCGTTCCGCATCATGTCTACACTGAGATGTTCGTGGAAGCATAAATAAAGAATTCAATTTAGCTTACGACGTTTTCATTCAACTGACAGAATACTTCTGTAAAGTGTCTGTGCTGCTTCACAACTCGTAAAAGATTCTGAAATCGGCCTGAGTAAAATATTATGTGGCAAGGGTTCCCAAAACCCGCAGACAGAGAAACACAGATGGGTTCCGCCTGTTGTGACAGTAAAAGTTAAAGCCTTGTGGGCGTGGTATGTTTTTCTCTGGAAGTGGGTTAAGGTGAACGAGTCTGGGAATTAAAAGGAGAAGTGATGCTGACGAGAAGTTAGGGGTCTGGGACTGTGGCTTTTTGCGTTGTCAAGGATGAGAATGTTGCAGCATTATTCTGACTAAAATCAGATGGCGCCAGTAAAATAAAAATAAAATTCTAATATTGTTTCTATTTCTCACGCGAGTCGTCATCAGCGATTGCTCTTTGGCAAAAAACAGGTGGTGTTCCCTTCAATCTGAGTGACAACAGAAGGTCTCCGTTCAGTCACAAGAGACAATAGATAACCTCTGTAAGCGTGCCTGCATGAAGATTCAATTGCGAAGCAAGGGTTGCGGTTGCGCAATCCACTAACCATACTTCTGAATCGGTACTGTTCGTTTCTAGTGGCAAGTAAAAGTCAAGAATGAGTGGAAACAATGCCGAGATGAGCAGAGATCTCTCCCACAGAAAGAACCTGGTATTCTCAAATGGTCACCAATTTTATTACTGATCACGCTCAACGTCACTTAATTTCGGTGATCTGGCGGTAACTGTTGTGTCAACGTGATGACGAGTCTCTCCTAATTTCTAGGACTCACCGCTTTTTCTATCACTGCTGCAATTCACTTTGCCTTCTCGCACCAGCCGTTTACCATTGAGTTCTCGCTGGTAACAGCCGTTGATTTTCTCTTGAATTTGCCTGACAATAAGCCTTCTAAGAGATCTAAGTACTGTCCGTATCCTAACGGCGAAGGTCTCGGTGGTGCTTTACCTAATCGGATTTTCCATTCTCTTAGATCTATTATTTTCTGCGGTACCAATCGATGTTTGTACATCTGTGTTTTTCATTGTTTTCTTTGGGGGAGGGGTATATAACTTTATTGCCATACATATATTTGCATACTATATATATATATATATAGTATAAAATATATTTATGACAATTAAGCTACATACATATATATATATATATATATATATATATATATATATATATATATATATATATATATATATATATATAGACATACTTATATACTTGTACCACTTGTCTGTGTGTTCAAAGTGCAGTCGTTTGCATAGTTTCCAGTGGGCTATCTTTCTAACCCACACATATTCTTTTTGTAGCTAGCTTGCTTCATCCGCTTATTATGTGGTTTACTGTTTCATCTCTTTGTCTACAGAGTCTACATTTACTGGGTTATGGTCTGGATAGTGTCTATCATAGTTTGTGTTATCTTTTGCGGCTGCTAGTAGCGATTTGGTTTCTCTAGTCCGTCTTATAAATAGTCTATGTAGCTTTTGCTTTTCCCATTTTTTTTTATTTTTCGCTTTTTTCCAGTTTCGCTGCTCTCTGTATTATTCACCTGGTTGCAGCTTTTTAACGACGGTAATTAGCTTCTCTATATTTGTCGTTGACTTTAGATATTGAAGCTGTACCTTAACACTTTCGCCGTTCCCAATAGTCAAGCCTTTTTCAGAATTAGTAAAAACAATTGCCTCGTCAATCTGTTTAAACCATTTATGGTGGCTTTTAGTTATAGTTCCAAGCGTTCCAATAACAACAGGAATCACCTTGACTTCTTTACATTTCAATATTCTAATTCCCATTTTAGATCTTTGTATTTATATTTTCATATTTTCTCTTCTCAGTCTGGTATCGAAGGGGAAGTCTATGTCAATGATTACACAAATTCTCTTGTTTTTGTTTAGAAAGATTAAGTCGTGTTTGGAATTTTCAATAACCTTATCAGTGTGTATGCACATGCACCAAAAAAGTTTGATATTGTCGTTCTCCTGTACCACTTCTGGCTTTTCTCCTACCACTTCTCATCGTAGTCCAATTCATAGTGTACGCATATATTCCAGTGTAGTACCTGAGCGACTTTGTCGCGTCTCCATTTTTTTATTTTGATGTTGTGTAAGCATAGGGAATTTTGATACAATATGCGCTAAGGTTTCTTCCCTTGCATTACACAATCTGCACATCGGCGATTCTGCAGTTTTGCCAATGTAGTGTTTAATGAACTTAGTTCGAGTGGCTTGTTCCTGTGCTGCAATTAGGGTGCTCTGAGGAGATCTTTTGAGATTATCCCTGATCAACCAGTTCCAGTCGTGATTATCTTTAAATTCAGTATTTTAAAAAAAATACACTGTGTAATTTATTTCCAAGTAAGTTTTCCTCTTGCAACTATTGATTATTTTTCGCCCTGTGTATTTCTTCCCTTTTCACTTCATGAAGAAGAATCTCATTCATTACTTCAGAAATATATTCAGATAGGAAACCTTCTATATTGACGACATCTTCAACACTCAGTAAACCTCGACCACCTTCCTTTCTATGTAGATACAATCGATCTGCATCTCTTTTCTTTGTAAAAGCTCTATAGATAATAATAATAATAATAATAATAATAATAATAATAATAATAATAATAATATGTATAATTATAATGATATTAATGATAACAATTATTATTATTATTATTATTATTATTATTATTATTTCTTTATACTAACTTTCTTGTTTATATATTCTTTTGCTAAATTATATTTCTGACTCAATTTTACTCATACTATATTTTTATTTAAAGACCAGTAAGAGATACAACTAGATCTAAGGTTTTTATATTTTCTTTTTTATATTTATTTTTGTGTCTTTTCATATATGTTAATGTGCGGGTATATATGTTACATTATGACAGGCCCTGTATTTTGCAAACGGGTAGAGTAGCTAGTATGAATTATAAACTGGGTGAAAGAAATAGAATGAGGTGCAAATTAGGTGTATTGATAATTTGGGACAAACAAAAATGTTCCCATAGTGATTCATTTCTGAGAATCATAAACACTGGATGTATGCTGGCAGAGATGAAACGCTCGGATCAAAAAGGTTAGACACAAAAGCGATATTGAGTTCTGTTATGACATTCGTTGAAGGGTCAAAGAGCTCTGACGTCACAGATCCCTGGTGAGAAATTAGCTTTCAGACAGTTCACCATGGAGGCGCGAAGAGGACAGACGTCCATAAACTGAGCTCTGTAATGCACAGTCTGGTGACATCGCCAGATATGGGCTAAGACACAGAATATGATGCAAACGGCGGGACAAGAAAATAGCCGATTGCATCCGTCACATTTCCACAAAGCAGTATAAAAGAAAGACAGAGTTTGAATGATCGGACCGACGAATGGAAATCTCTCCGATTGAAGTGTGAAATAAACGAATGGAATCTCTCTCAAAAAATCTTGTCTCTGAGCGTGTTTGTGCATGATGACAGAATTTTCCCACAAAACAGAGATGAGTGTGCAAGCGAACCCACGACCAGACGACGAAAGAATCTGTAAGGTAACTTTTTTGTGCATAACATTTTGGGTCCTAATCTGTAAAACTGAAAGAACTAAAGAGCAGGAAGGAAAAGTGCACCATGCTTTATTTGATATGATTAAGGAACAATGTTTAAAGCGGTTAATGTTTAAAGTGTTTAAATGAGATACAATGTTTAATGAACTGTGTTTAATGAAAGAAGAATTTAAGAAAATATGTTTAACAATAATTGTTGAAAATGGGCCGACAGTTTAAAGGCTTAAAAGTGCCATAAAAGTGCCCCTTAAGGAAATATATTAAAAGTGCCTTACAGAAAAGAGTGTTCCGAAGGTTTGAAAACGCTTTCATAATCTTTTCGTAAACTTTCGTATTGTTTTCGGTTACGAGAAGATTTAATTCACACGCGTTATATAACAAATCCCCTTTTTGGTGGCTATGCAACATATATGCATATACGTGTTTGTATGTGTACGTTTATTCTGTCAGTTAATACACGTTAGTGGCGCCACATGCGTGTATGGATGAGATTAAGACCAGTTCGCGCTATCCCGCAATGTTTTACACATACATGTCGAGTGCTGACCACTTTTAAATTCAATTACGAAAAAAAAGATGGATAATATGTTCAATATTACACCATGAACAAAATATATACACGGTTGTGCTGTGTATCAAGTATCACTATGAATACAGATTTCCACGTATAATATAATGGAGACTTTCTCTGTGGTTGCGTGTGTGTCTGTCCGTCCGTCAGTCAGAATTTTTTTAACGAATGGAAAAATATTGCATTAATACTAAATAATAAATTACTAATAAATAAATCAGACATCATGACCAGAAATCGAAACCGAAATCTTAAGATCTGGAGTTTGACGTTCTATCGACTGAGTTGCTTACACTTTCTTATAAATAGATCTTAAAACATTCCCTTAAGACAATAATTATACCTTTGGTGTAACGTCATAGATTTATGTTTTACGTTATGTTTCAAAACATGAATTCAAACATAAACGATAATAATAAATAAATGAATAATAATAAATAAATAAATTGGATTGGAAATTATTTTACTAGTTCAAAACAATTTATTTAGCTTCAACTATGTTCTGTATGTAATTTTTTCACAATTATATAATTCTAGAGAAGTACATAGGAACATCCTCTAGTAGACAGCGATAGAGAAGGGGGTGACGCAGTATCCTAGCAAAAATATGAAACCGGACGGAGCATTTCTTTTCTATATTATAATATAAATGCGGGATCTGTGCATATCTGGCTGTCTGTTTGTCTTTCCGATGAGGTAATCGAAAACAAAGCTCTATCCAAAGATATTCTCGAATAAAATGTTATGAATAATACAATGGTGATATTAATTCTGTATTAAAAAGGTTTGACGACACTAGCGTGGGGTATGCGTTTACCGGACATCCATAAAATCGTAAAGGAGTGTGTTCATTATTATGAACCCGTACTGCGGTGGACATTACCACTAGTTATTAAATGTAATAAAAAATATCACAACAAAAGAAAAGAAAACAATAAAACCAGACATAAGCTAAAGCCTCTTAAGTTTTGGCCCAGAGTTTTACAATGAAGCGAAACCTGACGGTCTTAAAAGTAATTTGTAAAATTTAGGGTCCACCAAGAAAATCGGAATGGTATGTCTAGCTTTTAGCATAGCGTTAAAACAACTAACGTATGGATTCCATTAACATGTTGAGCGCGCCTTTGCGGTGGGGGGGGGGTCGGGTTGTACGGGTGTAGCTCATTATTACGTGCCCTCATTTTCTTAGTCACTTGTTTGACGAGTGTAACTTCCCCGTCAAATGCTTCTGATTCGTTACATCCCCTCTCCTCTTTTACTACAACGCCATAAATGCTGTGGAAGAAGCGACCACGAATTGCGTGGGAACGAAATTTGTCAAACACGATCTTCAAACAGGCGAAAAACAGATTCGCCTGCACCGTTTTCATAATGTGTTCCACGTGAATCGGCGACGTCTCGATGTGTCAAGGAATACGAGACTAAACAAGAACGGATATATTTCAAATGGGTCGATTTAACCTGCGCGTTTTGCCGTGAAAAATGATTGGTCAAACGAGAGCCAACAGACCGACATACGGACGGTAAGAACAACTAACATAGATGAGTGGACGTATCTAGTAATTCTATTTCAAACTTAAGTGTGACATCCTAAAGAAAATGGTATTTCAACTTTAAGTGTGATATGTCGAAGAACCAACGGACGGGCGTCTTAATAGAGATGCATCGACGCATCTAAAAATGCCATTTCAGACTTAAGCATGGCAAATCGGGGAAGTGTGACAGGCCAAATAAAATGAAACTTAAAACTTAGGTTAAAGGCAATGTTGTTTAAAACTTAAGCGTGACAGACCAAAGAAAATGCTATTTCAAATTTAAGTGTGACAGTCAAAAAAATGATGTTTTAAACTTAAGTGAGACATACCAAAGAATAGGCTATTTTAGATGTAAGCGTGACATGTCAAAGAAAATGATGTTTTAAACTTAAGTGAGACATACCAAAGAATAGGCTATTTTAGATGTAAGCGTGACATGTCAAAGAAAATGATGTTTTAAACTTAAGTGAGACATACCAAAGAATAGGCTATTTTAGATGTAAGCGTGACATGTCAAAGAAAATGATGTTTTAAACTTAAGTATTGCAGGCTAAAGAAAATGCTATTTCAGACTTAAGTGTGACGGAGAGACGAATCATGCTATTTGAAACTTAAATAGGACTGACCCACCGATGAACAGGGTATCTCATGAGGATGCTTGGGTGTATCGGAAATAAAAGGCGTTTATTTCAGAATGATATTTCAAACTTAAGTGTGATAGACCCGCCGTTTGTTTGGATACATTGAAAATACTATGCCCCTTCAATCTGCTGGGTAACCGATGAAAATACTATTTCAAACTGAAACGTGACAAACAGACAGACGGACTGATTGACAGACCAATGGAAAATACTTCATAAGTCTGCATTTACAAAGACGCAACGCTGGATGAATTCAAATTGAAGAAATTCCGATTTACAGCAGACGCGACTTTGCCCGCGTTTGGCTACATTTGAATTGACAACCCGATACTTACTGCACCATATGAAGTTCCATAGCTGATTGAATATCACAGTTTCGCAGCAAATCTTGAGAACATATACCAAAAAGAATTGTTGGAAATAAGTCATACACCACCCACTATGACTATGTAATTCCTACAGCTACATACTTAGAAAACAGAGCTGCTAAACTGTAAATAGTGATATGAGACAAGAAGGAGAGAGTAGAAACCCTAGTTAAAACGAGTGTTCCTAATAAGTAAAGTAAATTCATGTAAATCAACATGGTACAACTTTGATTCTAGTGTTGGCATTCTTGCAGGAGGTACCATTTAATATTGCCAATATCCCTAAGTGTAATTGATATTATGGAACCGAGTGGATTCGAACTTGGCACACCCAGGTTGTCAGTCCGTGTCGTTATCCACTTGACCACCTTCACCTCCAGTGTTCCTAATGATGCTGGCTTAAATAGAGCTAAAGGGGAGAAAATAAGTAAATACCATAGTCTTATGGATGACATGAAAAGAAACTGGAATCTTATGAAGATTTCAATCAATCATGGGAGCTATCAAGCTCATGAAAAAGAATTTCAAGCACTACCTGGCGAATATACCTTGCGAACCAAATGCAAGAGAGATCCAAACAATTGCGCTTAAATAGACGGTTGGAATATCTAAAAAGATCTTTCGGTTGGAGTCTCTGAAATAGACAGTGAATGTCTGGCATCCGGAAGTGTGCCTCATCCCCCAGTAATAACAAACAGAAGAAAAATGGGGAAAGCAACACATATTTGGTGAGGCGCTCATCATGCAATATCATGCGAATATACCCGGTGAACCAAGTGCAAGAGAGATCCAAACAATTGCACTTAAAGGGACTGTGAGAATCTTAAAAAGATCTTTCGGCTAGAGTATCTAAAATAGCTGGTGAATGTCTGGCATCTGGTAGTATAAACAAAAAAAATATATATATATATATATTATAATATAAAATTAAGTAATAAAATAAGGTGTCAATCAAATTTTATTAGAATTCAAAGTTCAAGCAAAGTATCTTAAAGTCCTTAGCTCATGAGTTTTCAAAGATAATTCTTCTCTTCAGATGACCATTACCGCAGTTATACCACTACAGGTAATAAAATTAAACTTTGAAAATATATAAAAATATATACACAAATACATAAAAATACATAACATCAAATATATCAACCCAAAAACATACTTTTTTGTTGAATCTATACAATCCATCCAAGTCATACAATTTGAAAAACATAATCAGGAAAGACATCCAGAGGGTTGACTGAAGATAATTCCAGGTTATAAATAGCAGTCTAAATACGAGAAATTGAAGGAGCTGACAAAGTTATCCAGTCGCGAAATGTATCAATAATCGATGAAGTGAAAAGTATCCAATGTTTATGTTAATTATTACAACGATAAATAAATCAAATCAAATAATATAGGAAGTTCAATAAACTCACTTAAAATTCCAAAATCCTGATATGGGCAACCCAAATCAAATCAAAGTTCGTTGTTCAATTAGAGAGTTCGGGATTCAATCTTATTTTTGCTCAATTCGGATTTAGCGGACTCTCTAATATAACAACGAACTTTGATTTGATTTGGGTTGCCAAGTATTTATTTATTCCGTATGATATATATCTTCTTCATATATGCCAAAGTCTAGAGAACAAATATTTTCACATTACAAATGCACTAAGGAAAAATAAGAAAGAGAAAAACAGAAAAAGAAGATAGAGAGAAAGAGAAAAAGACGTAGTGTGTAATTGATTTAGCCTCGACTTAATTAAATGTCTCAATATATATATATATATATATATATATATATATATATATATAGAGAGAGAGAGAGAGAGAGAGAGAGAGAGAGAGAGAGAGAGACAGACAGACAGACAGACAGACAGACAGACAGAGAAAGGATTGCATTCATTTGCCCTTAATCAGATGTGTCATAAAAATTTTATATATATATTTATTTTAATTAATTAATTTTTATGAATTATTTTTTGCGTGCATAAAAGGAAGACATGGACACATGCTTCTGTATATGAACCGTCATCAGAATGACTACCCGGGCAGGGATTGAATCCGCGATGTAAATATCCGTAGTTTAGTGTGTTACCACTGGACCAGAATACACCGACACATTTTATGCACGACTTTTTACCGCCTATCATGTTACATAGATTTTTTGTCATTGTTTTTACTAGCGATAGGGCACTGGTGCGTTTATTATTTTCCCTCTCCTTATATATATATATATATATATATATATATATATATATATATATATATATATATATATATATATATATATATATATATATTGGGTTGGTCCAAAAACAATGGCGTTTTTTGACGTTCAACTTCAAAAGACCATAACTTCTTTTATACCAAACTTTATTAATCAAAATAAAAACCATTAGAATCAACACATTTTTGCCAATGGGAAACAAGTTTACTTATTCTATTATCATAAAAATCCGGAGTTCTGGAAGCGATGAAGTCATTGAAGGCCGATTCGGCATCATCTCGGCTTTTGAAGCATTTCTCGCGCAGGAAGTTGTCGAGATGCCTGTAAAAAGTGATAAACGGTGGGCGAGAGGTCCGGTGAATATGGCGGATGAGGCAGAGTCTTGTAGCCCAATTCGTTCAGCTTCTGCAGGGTACGTTGTGCAACATGCGGGCGAGCGTTGTCATGGAGGAGAATTGGTCACTGCATATTGACCAATCTCGGGCGCATACGCTAGAGCTTCTGGGGCATTTCGTCAATTTGTTGGCAGTACTTCTCCGCCATAATCGTTTCGCCCGGATTCAAGAAGCTGTGATGGATGAGACCGATTGCAGATCACCAAACAGTCACCATAATCTTTTTTTGGTGCGATTTCGGCTTTGGGAAGTGTTTTTGAGCTTCGCCGGCATCCAACCACTGTGCCGAACGTCGCTGATTGTCATAGAGGATCCGCTTCTCATTGCACGTCACAATTCGCTTGAGAAATGGGAGTTTCTGTTGCGCAGCAAGAGCGTAGAAGACACCTCAAAACGACGATTTTTTTGATTATCGTTCAATTCGTGCGGCACCCATTTATCCAGCTTTTTTGACTTCCCTATTTGCTTCAAATGGCGAACGACTGTTGAGTGGTCGACCTCGAGTTCATCAGCAACTTCTCGTGTGTTTTGCGAGGATCAGCTTCAATTAAGGTTTTCAGATCTTCGTTATCAACCGCAGTCGGCCGGCCTTGACCGTCTTCATCTTCGAGGCTCTCGTCACCATTGCGAAATTTCTTGAACGACATTTGTGCCGTACGTTCGTTAGTGGTTCCTGGGCCAAACGCATCATTGATGCCACAAGCTGTCTCGGCAGCTTTCCGACGTAGTTTGAACTGGAACAAGAATATCGTGCGGATTTCAATTTTGCCCATGCTGTCGAAAAAACTGCAAAACAATAAATGAAGAGATTAAAATGGAAACGAATAACATGATTCGATAGAGCGAGAAACGCGCTTTAAAATGACCTATAACAACGCTATATTTATCAATAAATGAATTCAGAAAACATATATAAATATAACATGTGAGAAAACGCCATTGTTTTTGCACCAACCTAATACAAGGTGACCCCCCCCCCCCTCCGCCAAAAAACGGGCCCCGTGTACACTTTATGTTATATCTCCTATATTTATTCACCGATTGCCCTTATTTTACAGGACATGGCAGAATCAACGACCGTGAGTACACCAAGACCTCAGTGGGAGCTGGGACAAAGAATACACTGTGTTAAATTTTACTACAAGACAGGCTCGTTTAAGAAAACCCAGGACAGTTTCATGCATCAGTTCGAATGTGAAAAGGCTTCATGCTAAAGCAGAATTCAGAACTGGGGGGACCACTTCGAGAAGTATGGGACCGTGAAGAACCTCAACGCTGCCAGTGAGAACCGTCGAAGCCACTCGGGACGTCCCAAGAAGCGGACAGCCGAGCTGGTCGAAAGTGTGAGAGTCTCTCCAGGAGAGTCTGAAACGCTCTGTGTGTAAGCGAAGTCAGTCCCTCGGTATCTCCCGTGCGACTTGCAGGAGAGTGCTGGTGAACGATATCAGGGCTTACCCATACAGAATACAGACGCTGCAGACCCTTACAGCCTCAGACAAGAAGCAGAGGAGCGCTATGGCAGTCAGGATGCTCGATAAGATCGAGGAAACACCAGGTTTCCTTAACCTCCTTTGGCCTCAGATGAAACCCACTTCCATCTTGACGAAAAGGCGAACTCCAAGACAAATGTCTTCTGGGGGTCCTCCAGACCCAATGAAGTAGCCACCAAGCCCCTGCACTCTCCTAAGTGCATGGTGTGGGCTGCAATCTCAGTCAGAGGCATCATCGGACCAATCTTCATCAAAGAATCTGGCGCAGCAGTGAAAGTCACCAAGGAGCGGTATGTGGAGGTCCTCAAAATCTTCAAGAGTGAGCTCCAGACCCTCTATCCGTCGCTCATGAGCAAGTTCTGGTTCCAGCAAGACGTAGCAAGTTCTCACACTTCAAACCTGTCCCGAGATTGGCTGAAAGAGAACTTCGGAGGCCGAGTGATCAGTCTCAAGACTAATTTTGAGTGGCCACCCTATAGCCTGGACCTAAGCCCTACGATTTTTCCTTTGTGGCTATCTTAAGGACAGAGTGTACGCAGAACCATCACGGAACTCAAGGAAGCCATCAGGGAGGAGATGAGAGCCATTCCCAATTCAGTCTGTAAGAACGTCATGGACAACTTCGTTCTGCTCCTCAAGAAATACACGGAGCTAAATGGAGGCCATCTAGAACACATGCTGTAGAACGGAGAAAAAAAGCCAAAGACCCTAGTGTTTTGATGTGATGTTTTGAATATAATAAACTAGTTATGACCAACAATTCATTTCATTCGAACGAAACACTATGAAACGGGGCCTAATTAGAGTTGGGGCCCGTTTTTGGGGGGGTCACCCTATATATATATATATATATATATATATATATATATATATATATATATATATATATATATCGGCAGTAAGTCGTTTATTAGACATGTGTCATTGAAGACCACGGAATTCTCCCGCTTTATGATCTTTCTGGCCAGTTTCTCGACTCGGCGAGAGATTCGTTTGGTTTCTGGTATCAATTGATGGATCATGGCGCCTAATGTTTCTCTAGTGCTTTCGGTCTCGCGACCGTCTTCAGGAGGTTGTGTGTTGTTGTTGTTTGTAAAGAGCCGCATTTATGGCGCTCGAGAAATGGCCCAAGACACAACATTAGGCGCCATGATCCATCAATTGATACCAGAAACCCGACGAATCGCTTGCCGAGTCGAGAAACTGACCAGAAAGATCAAAAAGAGGGCGAACTCCGTGGTCTTCAATGACACATGTCTACTATATATATATATATATATATATATATATATATATATATATATATATATATATATATAGAGAGAGAGAGAGAGAGAGAGAGAGAGAGAGAGAACGGAGTTTAAATTAAAGAACCAAAACAATTGCGATATTCCTAGGAGATTACATGATGCAACATCTACTTATTAATACATCAGATCTTATGAATTCTCAGGCTATATTAAATACGGTAGATGAAAACAAGCTCAATGATAGTCATGTTATTTCAAGCAGAGCTTTCATATTATAATTTAGTAGATTACAACATTTATGACATAATAAAACATTTTAATCTTATACTCACCTTCCAAAAATCAATATTTAGCAATGTTTATCAATATGTACGTGCGTTTCATAAGGTAATTTTATTTTCACTATTAAAATGTGATAATAAAATGATTTTTAAAACGCGCGTATAGATACATAAACATTGTAATGTGTTACTTTTCTGTACGTGACTATAATTTTATAAATTTTAATTTTGTCAAAATTTTTTAATCTACTGTATTAATAGCATAATGTCATATATATATATATATATATATATATATATATATAGTCATCTACGTACAGACTGTTTGCTGTATCACAGCTCTTCAGTGCGGCTAGACCCGCTAGTGCCCCAAGCCGGGAGTGAAACTCAACCGTCGAGCTGACAGTCGGCGCCTCTACCCCCGTGCTATCATACGACACTGGCTAGATGTAAATGATATCCCAATGTAAACATTGTCAAGTGTCGGGAGCTCGAATTAGTTTAACCCAATCAGCTATGCCTTAAAGCTAATGGCAGTTGGCGGTTACCATTAGAAATAAGCTCTACCCAAGAAAGGGAGCTTTATATAGTCATCCACATAAAAACTGTTTCGCTGTATCACAGCTCTTCAGTGCGGCTAGTTTAATATATATAAATATATATATATGAATATATACATATATATTCATACATATAAATATATATATATATATATATATATATATATATATATATATATATATATATATATATATATATATATAGTTATGGCATAATGATAAGCCCGTTCGCTAATAGGCCGGGAGACCAGCAGGGTTCAATCCTTTAAAAAGTGGTATTTGTTTGATGCCCCCTGGCTAAATACTCATCATTATAAGTAAGTGGAGTAATCATGGGAAAGGAGGGTCTCCCTCTCTTCCACCTCGGTGAAGTAGATAATGAAAAGGGAACATTCGCAGATCGCCGTCGATCACTTTATATATATATATATATATATATATATATATATATATATATATATATATATATATATATATATATATATATATATATATATATATATGGCATTATGCTATTAATACAGTAGATTAAAAAGTTTTGACAAAATTAAAATTTATAAAATTATAGTCACGTACAGAAAAGTAACACATTACAATGTTTATGTATCTATACGCGCGTTTTAAAAATCATTTTATTATCACATTTTAATAGTGAAAATAAAATTACCTTATGAAACGCACGTACATATTGATAAACATTGCTAAATATTGATTTTTGGAAGGTGAGTATAAGATTAAAATGTTTTATTATGTCATAAATGTTGTAATCTACTAAATTATAATATGAAAGCTCTGCTTGAAATAACATGACTATCATTGAGCTTGTTTTCATCTACCGTATTTAATATAGCCTGAGAATTCATAAGATCTGATGTATTAATAAGTAGATGTTGCATCATGTAATCTCCTAGGAATATCGCAATTGTTTTGGTTCTTTAATTTAAACTCCGTTATATATATATATATATATATATATATATATATATATATATATATATATATATATATATATATATATGTGTGTGTGTGTGTGTGTGTGTGTGTGTGTGTGTGTGTAATGTATGTGCCGGTATACAGGCTGGAAGTCCGTGGCTGAACACCGCAGCTGCTGGAAAAGAGCTGGAAAAGCATGCTCCATGTGGAGTAAAGAGAGGAGAGACTAGCAGTGGTAGAAGATTAGAAAGCACAGACGGTAGAGGACTGCAACATAACTTTCGCAACTAGACACCATCTACACCTGTGTCAACTGCAACATAGCCTGTTGATCCAGGATAGGCTTGCACAGTCACAGCAGACGCTGAAATTCGGCAACGGACAAATCTGAGACGCAGAGCTCGATTGTCTCTTGAGACAGACGGATGCCAACAACAAGATGTGTGTATGTGTGTGTATGTGTGTGTGTGTGTGTGTGTGTGTTGTGTCAGACAAACAAGTAGCTTTGACTTGATCATAAAACAAAAATGAGAGTAAAATATTCGTGTTTTTATTTAAATACCATACTCGTAAGCGTCCATTTCAGGCATTCACATTTTGCGCCCTATATTCGCTGGAGATTTTATAATAATCCAATATAATAATGTAATAATGTGCTTAGTTGAAAGATTTTAAGATCTACGAGAACAATATGTCAGAAATAACTGAAAAACTATAATATTTCCTATCGAAATCAGATGTCGGGGTTTTATTGCCAACTCAACCTTCGCATTCTTGACAAATCTTGTCTTTCGCCATCGGACAAGGGGAAATACATGAAAAAGATAAAAATAACAAAAAAACCTGGATATGGCAATCCAGATGGTGACGACAATCCAACAAAGTCAGGTCGTATCATGAAATACTGCTGGGCGCTCTGGGCTAGGGATTGTGATGATTTGGCTTCAAAACCATGCCTGAAACCAGAGTCATCATCTGATGAAGGCTTTGTTAGAAGCAATGCTGCTGTACAAGCAATTGTATAAACATTTATACTATACTCAGCATATTATTAATATTGGACATACACGTACCAAACCATAAACAAAAGATATAAGTTTAAATATGTAAAATTCATGATATTTTTCTGATTGTAAAAATAACGTTTCTTTATTATATACAACAGCTTTGCTTATGAGTATCTATAAAACGAAAAGTAGAAAGAAAAAATGTGAAAAGTTACAATTTTCCAAGTAATTTATTTTTGATCTAAACTAATAAGATACGAGTAATTGGAGAAATTAATCAAATAAATAACTCAATTAACCGCGTTATATTTTTCAGAGGGCGTAATGTTTATTGATACCGACTATAAAATCGGCAAATCGAATTCAAGCCACGCGAAATATGTTGCATTCATATATATATATATATATATATATATATATATAGTAAGCTATGAAAATATATTTATGGCAATTAAGCTACATAGAGGCTCCTGCGTTTCATCCCGGGGAATCTTCAGGCTAAAATGCATGGAGTTATTTTGCCGGGTGTTTTTATATACATGGCTAGCTAGTTAACCAATCAGATTCTTTGTTGTTCTCTCAGCCAATCGTTAGACTTCCCACGAACAAAGATTCGGTTAGTGTTACTTCCTATATCCTGTTCTAGTGTTCTGTTTTCTATAGAGTGGCCTATATCCTGTTTCTTTGTTATGTCAGTATAATGGGTGAACGTATTTTAACACGTGGTTCCTTGTATTTCTATTTTAGGTTTTAGTTTTTTAAATTGTTAGGTTATAGTTTAGTTTAGTTTTTTTTTTACTTATTTGTTTATTTATTTATGTATTGGTAGCCTAAGGTAAATGTCTTTCTGTGTAGCAGCTGTTTTCTATCTCACTGCTACAGTTTAGTAGATTTTGGTAGTTTTAAAAGTTTAGGATTTAAAATTTTTCATTCAGACATAATCTACACGGGTCGTCTAAATTTCTACATGTACTGGCCTGTCGTCTTATTTTCTATTCAATTATCGGTGAGCGTCCATTTTTTTTAGCTCCTAATAGTGGTTTGCTAGTGCTGTTTTAGTTCGACGTTCTCTGTTTTTAAATATGTTTTTGTGGTTAAAATATCTGCTTTAAAAATCTAGGGAGGTCATACCCACATAGTACTTCTTGTTATTCGGTCTTTCTTTGGCAAATATTGTGGCTTGGTAAACAATACATTTGGTTAGGCATTTATTTTGTAGTGCACAAAGTGTACGATTTATGCAGTTGCATCTTTTCTCTTCATTGCTAACTTTTTCATTTCTATTCGGGTGATTACTATTTTTTTTTTTCATTTCTATTTGTAGTGTTTATATTTTGATCGTTCTTAGTGTTATTTTTGCTATTTTTGTCACTTTTTTATGTAATTTGTTATTTTTTCCTCCTCTCTGCTGTTCTCTTTTAGTATTTTGTTATCGTGTGCCTTAATTATCATTTCTAGGTTTTCGCAGCAGCTGTAGGATAGTTTTAGGTTGCTTTTATTGAATATTTTATGCAGAGGATTGGTTACGGGGAAGTGTTTTTTGATCAGATTTAGGAATGTGTTGCCCAGTTTAGGTTTTAGCATCTGGTTATAGGACAAGTTATAGTATATTATATTTCTTTTTCTTTTCTTTTTAATTTTGTTGTAATTATTAGTATCTTGTTTCTTATATTTAATTTCAGTATTATGGTAACCATTATTTTTTAGAGCTGCATTGTAAATGTTGCTTCATTTTTAAAAAACACTTTTGTTGCTAGAATTATTGATAAGCCTATGTTCGGTAGAATTCGGAATATGTTTTATGATTGATGGGGCGATTAGACTTTGGGTTACGTATATTGGATTGGCGTTATCTTTTAGGTATGGTTCGTAAGTATTTTTATTTAAGTTTAACGTGAAATCTAGAAAGTGGGTTATTGTTATGTTAGCCAGTACTTATACTTTTAGGCCTACTTTTTCATTTCCATATGTATAATTTCCTTGAAGTTTTCTCCCTTGACTTTGTTGGAATCTCTTATTATCGCTAATCCATCATCCCTATAAAGGCCATATCGGTATTATCAAATATTTTTGTGAGTGTATATAAAATAAATAATCCCACTAGATCTGATGCCCCCTAAAATAGAAATACAAGGAACCACGTGTTAAAATACGTTCACCCATTATATTGACACAACAAAGAAACAGGATATAGGCCACTCTATAGAAAACAGAACAATAGAACAGGATATAGGAAGTAACAATAACCGGATCTTTGTTCGTGGGAAGCCCAACGATTGGCTGAGAGAACAACAAAGAATCTGATTGGTTAACTAGCTAGCCGTGTATATAAAAACACCCGGCAAAAATAACTCCATGCATTTTAGCCTGAAGATTCTCCCCGAGGATGAAACGCGGGAGCCTCTGTGTGGCTTAATTGCCATAAATATATTTTCATAGCTCACTACCTAGCTCTACTTACGTATCGCGCACTGTTGAAGTAAATACTGAAAATTGATACATAAAAAATTATATCTCCTTATACAATTTTATGTGGATACATGAAATAATATATATATATATATATATATATATATATATATATATATATATATATATATATATATATAGTCTGGGAAGTTCTTTTAACCTTCAAAACTGAAAAAAAAAGAAAAAATTTTTTGTTGAAAGATTTCAGTCTAGTAAGTCAATCAATCTACTGCAATCACTATTTTAGTTAACTTCCAAGAATTTACTCTAATATAAATATATTTTATATATTTTTTTTATATAAGAGATCGTCAGTTGTTTACCATGAAAACTGTTTCGGGATTTTAAAAACAAAACAGTATTTCTTTATCATGGCATCCCAGCAGTGTTCATCAGACACCACCTCCCTATTTAATAATTATTTTTTAATTTAAAAAGGTTACAAATATTTGATTTAGTTTTGCCTCCAGATTTGTTTTTCTAAAGTTTTAAAATATAGTTTCTCCTTACCTGTGTTGTTCCTTTCAAAGTGAGTATTTGCTATTTTACAGAACATCTATTTTATAGAGTTAGATGATTCCATTATAATAACCCCCCTTTTTTCCTCTTGGTTATTTTCTTTGTCTACAAATGTTTTAAACTTAAAAATATATATTTATAAAAATATTTCATATATACACACACATATATATATATATATATATATATATATATATATATATATATATATATATATATATATATATATATATATATATATACATTTATTTATTTATTTCATCATGGACTATTTACATATGTTATACATTTTTATAGTAGAGTTTTGGATTTCTTTTATCAATTTCTTTTGATTCATTTCATATAATTTTATATATATATATATATATATATATATATAATGAGATTTATTTACAGGTTTATGAAAGTATTGTTATAAATAAACTGTAATTATCCTTTATCCCGGTTTAAATATTAATCCCTCATAAAAATATTCCTCTTAGCTCTGGTTCTATTTAAAATATGGCTGCCTACCCGATGTAGTGATGTCAAAGATGCTGGAGATGGAATGAATTCGAGGTGAGTTTGTTTTGATTTTCGGACTTTTATTTTTATCACATCGCAATGTATATTTTTTTTAAATTGAAAAGTGTTTTTTTTTTCTTTCTAATGAGTTCAGAGAGAAAAGATGCAGTATTGACATGCAGTTTGGTCCATTGCCGAATGAAACGGAGTCTTAAAATCGTACCAAAAGTGATATGTTTCATAAGATGAATAAAACCTTGACCTTTGGAATGCAACAAAATTATTTTTCATTTACAAGTTGACCATCATCGAGCTTAAAATTGGAAGAAGTTGGTATGCATAAAGAATAGAAGTTATATGTTAAAACATATTTTCGCGCTCACATATATATATGATAAATATTTGTTATTGTTTATTATCTATGTACGTATATGTTACGACTTTTTTTATAATCAGGACTCATCAGCATAGAGATATAACTATTCACTACCGGTCATGCGATTCGAAACCCCCGGATTACGAGTATTTTGCAACTCAAATCCGACGCCTTAACCACACGACCTATTTTAAATAGCGAGATTATATACAAGTACTATTTGGACATTTATTTAAAGTTATACTGTTTACTATATGACATTTAATGATCTAATATGTTTCTAGTATGTATTTTGTTATAAATGTAAAAAAATAACCCTTAATTGTTCATTTCAGACAGAAATGTAATAAACTTCTGTAATTATTGCATTTTTCAGTGTCAAGCGATTATTTACAAAGCAGTGCAGTAAATGATGCATCATTTTCCTTTTTACTTCTGTTAATGTTTCTCTTGTTTTTTGTTCAATCTAAAAATGTTTATATTCTTGTTGTATAACGCTGTAAACCTTGTTATTTCTATTCTTACAAAATCAACAAATAAATAAAATTAATTGTACAAAACCTGTAGTTGCAAATAAAATATCGACAGTGAAATTTGTTTATTTCATCAATAATATAATTTATTTCATCAATAATATAACATTTTTCAAAGTACAACAATAACAATATTCTATCACTTTCACATGTAAGTTAAACATCTTATACAGAATAGATATAGATGATTATAGATTTTTAAAATTAATAAAAAATTACTTGATGCTTTATGAGTTGCATATAATCTCCAGGCGCACTTTATATATATATATATATATATATATATATATATATATATATATATATATATATATATATATATGTGTGTGTGTGTGTGTGTAAAAATAAAAATGGAATAAAGAATAAGCAATTCAACAACTAACAAAATATATATATATATAATAAATATTAATTGCTTGACAATAAACTTTTTTCTATTTACTGCTCTGGTATTTAAACCGTTAAACCGTGAAATATTACTAAATTGATTTGAGATTCCATTCATATTTTCTCTTCTCATTTATTTTTGTTCATCTGTTCCACCTTCCGGTACCTATATCACATTGCTCCTGCTTCGGATTACTAATTACATTTATACAGGGTGACTAAAAAAAATGTACACATTATGTGATATCTCCTTTGTTTATTCACCGATTGCCCTTATTTTACAGGACATGGCAGAATCAACGACCGTGAGTACACCAAGACCTCAGTGGGAGCTGGGACGAAGAATACATTGTGTTAAATTTTACTACAAGACAGGCTCGTTTAAGAAAACCCAGGACAGTTTCATGCATCAGTTCGGATGTGAAAAGGCTCCACTCAAAAGCAGAATTCAGAACTGGGTGGACCACTTCGAGAAGTATGGGACCGTGGAGAACCTCAACGCTGCCAGTGAGAACCGTCCAAGCCACTCGGCACGTCCCAAGAAGCGGACAGCCGAGCTGGTCGAAAGTGTGAGAGAGTCTCTCCAAGAGAGTCCGAAACGCTCTGTGCGTAAGCGAAGTCAATCCCTCGGTATCTCCCGTGAGACTTGCAGGAGAGTGCTGGTGAACAATATCAGGGCTTACCCATACACAATACAGACGCTGCAGACCCTTACAGCCTCAGACAAGAAGCAGAGGAGCGCTATGGCAGTCAAGATGCTCGATAAGATCGAAGAGGAACCAGGTTTCCTTAACCTCTTTGGCCTCAGATGAAACCCACTTCCATCTTGACGGAAAGGCGAACTCCAAGACAAATGTCTTCTGGGGGTCCTCCAGACCCAATGAAGTAGCCACCAAGCCCCTGCACTCTCCTAATTGCACGGTGTGGGCTGCAATCTCGGTCAGAGGCATCATCAGACCAATCTTCATCGAATAATCTGACGCAGCAGTGACAGTCACCAAGGAGCGGTATGTGGAGGTCCTCAAAACCTTCAAGAGTGAGCTCCAGACCCTCTATCCGTCGCTAATGAGCAAGTTCTGGTTCCAGCAAGACGTAGCAAGTTCTCACACCTCAAACCTGTCCTGAGATTGGCTGAAAGAGAACTTCGGAGGCCGAGTGATCAGTCTCAAGACTAATTTTGAGTGGCCACCCTATAGCTCGGACCTAAGCCCCCCCAGATTATTTCCTTTAGGGCTATCTTAAGGACAGAATGTACACAAGGAAACCCAGAACCATCACGGAACTCAAGGAAGCCATCAGGGAGGAGATGAGAGCCATTCCCAATTCAGTCTGTAAGAACGTCATGGACAACTTCGTTCTGCGCCTCAAGAAATGCACGGAGCTAAAAGGAGTCCATCTAGAACACATTCTGTAGAACGGAGAAAAAAGGGCTAAATACTCTAGTGTTTTGATATGATGTTGTGAATATAATAAACTAGTTATGCCCAAAAATCCATTTCATTCAGACGAAACACTAAGAAACGGGGCCTAATTTGATTTGGGGCCTGTTTTTTGGGGGTCACCCTGTATATATATATATATATATATATATATATATTTATATATATATATATATATATATATATATATATGCGTTTTTACTGTCATCTCAATTTTTTGATCATTTGAGAGTTGCTCCCTTTTCATTGTAGTTACTTCCTATTGATTTTAACCGTTTTATTAGCCAATGTGGCTGTCATACGTGTTTTTATATTCGTTTTTCTATTTAATATGCATTTGAATGTAGAAATTTTGTTTGAGAATGAATTGTACTTATCGAGGTATTTATCGATGAGATTTTTCTTGTGATTTAATTGTGTATTTGATGGCATTTTGAATTTTTTTTAGACATCATATTGAATGCGTTTATTTTGTATGGCACCTACAACATTTTTGAATTGAAATAAAAATGTTTTGTTCTAGTCAGAACTAACATTCCTTTTTATGATTCATTATATGACTTAAAATAAATATTGCTTCGAAACAGCTGTAATACCATTGTGTATGCTCTTTATTTGGAACTTGATTTGAAAAATGTTCTGAACAGCCAAAATCTCTCTATCTCTTTCGCTCGCTCTCTCTCTTTCGCTCGCTCTCTCTCTCTCTCTCTCTCTATATATATATATATATATATATAGAGAGAGAGAGAGAGAGAGAGAGAGGGGGGGAGAAAGAATGAGCGTGTATACGCCGTGACTGTATATGATTCGTTGAACCGGAAGCACACTCTCTACCTATTAAACTTCTTTCAGTCTTTTAGCAATCGTTTGTTTACCCTGTTGTTCATGTACGTTTATGTAATTTGCTTCTGGGTCACGCACTGGTATTTGATCAGTACTAGTATTGGACATATGGACCAAAGGGTTTTCGATATTGAGGGATCTCACCAGGCCCTCCAATGTACCGATATACCACCTCAATGAAGATATTGTCTGTTGCGCCTCTTGGATGTATTTTACGAATTGGAATAATATCATTGAGAAATGCATGAACATAGATTTATGAGGAAGGGAGGGTATTGAAAACATGAACAAAAACTAAACAGCAAACCATGATAATCTGTAAATTGAGAGTAGAATTATGGAAACAGATTATTTTTTAAACGAGTTTTATAACAGCACAGCGAAAAGAGGATAAAGAAAAAGTGGACAAAGGAATAGAGGAAAATTGTCTGCAAGTACAAACATTAAAACAGAAAGAAAATCCTAATTTTCAGGATTTAGGCTCTATTTAGCGGCCACGATAAGAAATAGTCTTCGGATACTCCACTCTATAATAAAGAGCAATGTGAATTTATTTGGAGATTTATATTCGTGGCGTCACAAAGTTGACGCGTACAAAACTATCCGATGAAAGAGGGTAGGGAGAACGCAAATCCATTTCCATAACATTTTCCTTCTTTTTTCCTTTCTGCTTTCTGCCGATTTATACGTTTTTTTCCTTTTTCTTTTGTTTAATTTTCAAGTATGGAACGTGTTCTTCTTTCTTTCTGATTTCTTTATTCATATAAAGATTGTAATTTTTCATTTCTAACGTTTTTGTTACTTCTAATATACGGTATTTACCCCCTACCTCGAATCCAGCGTCATTGTTTATATCTAGACCCCTACCTTCAAATAATTATCGAAAATAAATTAAAAAAGGAAAATAAAACTATAAAAGTAAAGGTTGTTGATTTTTTTTCTTTTGATCATCAAATATGACTTAGTTTGTTTTTTTTCAACTCGCAATAGTCTTATCTTATTGAAATTTAAAAAAAAACATTCAAAAGACTTACATTGAAAAGCAAATAGTAAAGTCGGACCACCTATTGCCTGAAATGAATTTAGAAAGAAATTGCCCACTCTAAATAAAAAGTCAACAGTAGATATTCTATTTAGATCATCAGAAATTATAATAATAATTTATATATGAAAAATTAAATTACTGATGTGATTCCATGATTCTATATGAATATTAGTGTGAACACTGACAAATATTAGTGTGAACACTGACGAAGCATATTTTTCCGTCATTTTTAACGGGGGTATACACTAGTAGCTGCATAGGGTCCAATGTTAGATATTAAGGGGACAAAAATACGAAAAAAGACGCTGCTTGTCTGAAAAATATGACATATTATTTACCTCTTTGCCAGGAGGTTAGGCACAAGGTCAGGTTTGGTTTTAAGAAGTCAGCGCACTAGGATAAGCTCACCCTGGTCTACAAAATATGTCTCAGCAGGCCCTTCGGCATTCCCATGTAGAGGCGCCTAAGGCGATTAGCAATAAACTAACCATTTCTCAGAGAGAAGGTAAAGCCTGGGATTGATGAACAGAATCATACCTCAGCCCGACAGCAACAAATTCACTGTCAGACTGATATGCCATATTAAGAAATACAGGCATTTTAAAATAGTAGTTTAGTAGGCAGTCGGTGTGCGACTCCGTCACCAGTGTAGCCTAGAAAAGGAAAAGCCCTAGTAATAGGAATGCATAATGCAAACAAGCAATGATTATAGTTTGCAGAATTGAATAACTTAATAGTGTAACTACTGAACGCTCAATACTCTTGTAAATACGTGCAATGCTGCATGTTTAGTGGGTCGCTGCGAGGGAGAAATATTTAACTGAGAGAAGAGACCACCGAAGAAGTGAGGGAATACATCTGGTTTAGAGTTTTGATCACCCAGAATTTGATTTCTCTATTCGTAAAGCTAGTGTCTCTTTAAACGAAGATTCATGCTGTGAGTAAAGTACTTGAAAAAAGTAATGTCCACCTAGACTTGGGACCTACTCGGCAGTGGGTTAGTTATGTCCATAGATCGGCAGCAGATTAGTTTTTTTAAATTAATATATATATATATATATATATATATATATATATATATATATATATATATATATATTATAGCAGAGAGCAGGGGAGGTCGGTTGGTTTTCTGGGCATCTCACAGTCAGTTGGGTTTGTGTGCTTCTCGAGGCAAAATTGGCCCCTAAGCCCTAAGCTAATGGATTGTGTTCGGTTGGAAGATATGTTGGTCTTGATTTGCAAGTCTGTTGTTCAGTAGACGAAAACGTCCCTGAGCATAAAACTTTGTTACTTGTTTTAAACTGGAGTTGTAATTTTGTTAGGGGAGAGAATCTTTCTGCTACAGCACTGACTGAGATCACGCAATTGACAATGCGATCGGTGTCGGAATCGATCAACGACTTCAGACCAGCATAACGAGCGGACGATCACGGCTTGGCAGTGAACGTACACAGACGCCCGTTCACACTACTTGGCCTTCGGTTGCTTGTGGTTCTAAACAAACCGAAAAACAACGAGCGGTCTTATTTATTTATTTATTTATTTATTTATTATTATAAATATTATAATTATAATTATAATTATTAGTACTCACTAGGAGTTTTCACAGAGGTCATCACTAGAAATTACTTACTGATAATAATCGGTTGTGTTCCCCGGAGTCTGGGTGACAGCAAGTTTCACCAGATTTCCAGTGCTCTCCACCTCTTTCGATAACCTTTGCAAATGACTTTGCTTTATCGCAACAGTCGCTTACCATTGATTTATCACTAGCAAGGCCTATTGATCTCCACTGGAATTTAAGTGGCAATAAGCTTATGCTAAGGTCCCAGTACTCTCCGCACTCATCAAGTGAGGTCTGGTTAGTGCTCTCTCTCTCTCTCCTTGGTCCTACCATCTTCCTTGAGCCTTCACGACTATTTTGTGCGGTATCAGCTGAAGTTGATGCCTTGGGGTGGAGGCACAGTTTATAACATTTCTTGCAGTTTCAATTCCCTTGGTGTTCCTTCCACTGTTTTGTCTTTACTTCTGTTGCAGTTTTCATGTAGCTGGTTAGTGTTTGTAGTTTATGTGGGTTGGCTTCCGCATTCGAGAATTTTCCTTAAGTATCATTATTATTATTGTTATTATTATTATTATTATTATTAGTAGTAGTAGTAGTAATAGTAGTAACTCGTCTTTTCTTTCTTTCTTAGTTTCTTTATTGTTATCCCACTCCCTCAAAAGCTTTTAACCAGTGAAATCATATTTATAAACGGGCAGTCCACAGAGTTAATGTGGTATTGTGGTGATATTGAAGAGAAAGTGATGAACAAATGGCGAAAACATGAAAAAAAAAACTATGCTTGAACGAATGGATCAGAATAGATCTAGTAAAGAATCAGATAGATAATAAGTGAACACTACTCCCCACACTTCTGATGGTCTTATGCCTACATTGTAAATTAAAAGAAATTTATTTGCGAAGTGTAGTATCTGTTTTGTCCTCAGTCGGGGGAGGAAACTCCTTTTTGATTGGGGCAATTTTTATTTTTGTGACCCTTTTTGGGGAGCTGGGTATCCCCACATCAAAAACGAAATTGTGTCTAGCTTTGTCCTCGTAGGGAGGCAAGTAAATAGTATGACTATTGAATGTTGTCCGTATTCACTCATTCATTCCAAACCAGCGTATAGCCACGGAGCTGAAAACACGCGGTCACCACGTGCAACGTCCCGAAGAAACCACTGAGATTTGCAATGGGATAATATATTCAACAACGTTATGAGCTGATGCTTATAATACGTATAATAGTAAAATAATATTCGATTAGAATTACAACTATACGACAAACGAAAGTAAATACTTGATACAGGAAATTAAATCTTACCAATAACCAATTATGTTACAGACGAAAACGTTACCCTTTTTAAATTCCAGCAACGGTAAATAGTCGCATGTAAGTAGTAATAAGTGGCAATAAATGGAGGCGCGTTCCGGTGAATTTCGGTAGGAAATAATGTGGTTCAAATGAGTGCAGTGTCACGCGAACGCATACCGGCGTCTTGTCTAGACAAGTGGAAATTGTACAAGAAGGCAAAAGAAGAAATGCATTGCCAATCCGTTCCTCACACAGACATTAAGCTGGATCAATATGTCAATATATAGTCAATTACAGACAGCTGGTTCGTCGTTTATATATATATATATATATATATATATATATATATATATATATATATATATATATATATATATATATATATATATATATATATGTAAGGAAAGGAAATCAACATCTTAGAAGCACGGATCATAAAGTATTAAAGTGAAATATTTTGAAAATCAAACAATCGTGCAATTTTAAATGAAAAATTTATTTATTTAATTATTTTTTCGCGAATTTTCGTTGTAAATACAACTTACTCAAGCGAGACTGTCTTATAGTGTTTTTTTTCTTCTTTTCTTCCTCCTCATACTGGTGGTATTAATCCTGAGGGGTCGAAAACACGTCACGATCTTACGACGTTTTTTTTTTTTTTTAGGGAAAAAAAATACTATAAGACAGCCAAATCAGCGTATACAACATCGGCAGGACTAAAAAAAAAAATAACGTCGTAAGATCGTGACGTGTTTTCGACCCCTCAGGATTAATACCACCAGTATGAGGAGG
This sequence comes from Sepiola atlantica, assembly GCA_963556195.1. Taxonomy (NCBI): domain Eukaryota; kingdom Metazoa; phylum Mollusca; class Cephalopoda; order Sepiida; family Sepiolidae; genus Sepiola; species Sepiola atlantica. The sequence goes on along the minus strand of OY744518.1, from coordinate 162,019,606 downwards.
AAGAAAAGACGAAAAAACACTATAAGACAGTCTCGCTTGAGAAAGGTGTATTTACAACGAAAATTCGCGAAAAAAAATTAAATAAATGAATTTTTCATTTAAAATTGCACGATTGTTTGATTTTCAAAATATTTCACTTTAATATATATATATATATATATATATATATATATATATATATATATATATATATATATATATATATAGTCAATTACAGACAGCTTGTTCGTCGTTTATATATATATATATATATATATATATATATATATATATATATATATATATATATAAAACAAACGTGAGATTGACTGGTTTCGTTCGGATAAATGAATGTCTTCACAATACGGTCAATTTTCTTTCTTTTTTTTTAAATTTTTACCTGTCTTTGTTTTTCTATCTTGTTATTCACTACATTCCGTCTCCACGTCATTTAATTTTATGAGATATCGTGTATTTTATACTTATATATATATATATATATATATATATATATATATATATATATATATATATATATATATATATATATATTGGCGAAGTGGTCGTAATTACTGAGACAGAGGGAGGCTTTAATACAAATAAAACACGAGTAGAGGGGATCAAGAATTTGTTTTTTTACTTTAGTAACGTGGTTACAAAAAAAGAAATTAATGAACGGACGAATATATATATATATATATATATATATATATATATATATATATATATTAAAGCAAATTAACAGAGTATTTTGTTTCATGAGGCTTTTTTTATTTTCCGAATAGTCCATTTCGTATTCCACCAAATTGGTGTATATAATTTCCATGGGTTTCTTGTTCTATATTATAGCGACAACTTTATTTTCGATTTGATTTTTAAATTGTAAAACAAGCGTTTATAGTGATGATATGTTGCATGCGAACGCGATAACGTAAAATGAGCATACAGAAATCCAGTTCTTATTTGAATTGTTTGTAGGCAATTATTTAAAAGCAACATTACACGACGCTTCACGTGTAAGGATATGATGTAATTTTCCTATATCTTTCTCGTTAAAAAAATATTTTCATGAATACATCTTTTGTTAAACTACAGAGAGGGAACTTACATACGTGCCTACACTTTGATACGAATTCGGCTCTTTTGTTAAGTAAATTATTTGTATAAAAGTATTGCAATATGGCAAGTTGCCCAATTTGTAAAAATCGACGATTAAGATACGAAAATAATTAAATGTTTTATCAAATTAGTTCTGGTCTCTAATGTTGTCTGGAGAAAAAATAAAATAACCAAATGTAATTTTTAATGTAACAATGGATGAAAACGCAGATATTTTAGGATTTTTAATGCTTTGTGTAATGTCACACATATGCGACAAGACAACGTATGCAATTTACAGTGACAATGGAATATTGATAATGAAAAACATGAACGGCAGAGAAATGCACGAATGTAGAATAAATAAATAGTATGAATCTTTGCCATCGGTCTGTCCATCTGTAGGTCTGCGAAGATTCAGTTTCAAATAGAATTTTCATCGCCAAACATGCAGATCAAACAAGTGCATATTATTTTAAATATATCTAAACATCTCTGAAAAGAATTACATCAGTCTATCTGTTTGTCACGATTAGGTTTGAAAAAGCATTTAAGAGCCTTTCTTATTTAATGTTTTTTTTATTACTTTTCTTATTTAATCGTCTATTTTAACTACTTTATTTAACGGGCTTACTTTTAACTGACTGATTCAATGTGTGTATTTTTAACTGCCTCCTTTACTTAACTAATGTACCGATTTTCCAAAAAGAACAAAATAAATGTTGGGGTGTGTGTTAATAAAAGATTTTGAGCGTTTTAGTATATTTATCTTTATTTTTGCCAACTTAGAGGTATAAACCTGATATTACCTATACGTCTTTTATTAATGTACTTTTTATTATTAAGAAACACAAAGTCAGTTTATGGCCAAATAATACTGAGTTGCAGTAAATAGAATATTTTAGAATCTAAAATAGTTTTTAAATTATAAAGATACAATTTAGGAAAAACAAAATATGTTATTATTTAAAAAGATGTCTCCTGGCCTTTAATATATTTTTTAGTGTTGAAAAAACAAAAATATTTCCCAGAAATTAACTAGCAAAAATGTAAGTGTTAATTGCCGTCTCATTTCCACTAACTGTCTGTGATGAAGGTTGGATGTGTTTAGGTTGTATTCGTTGTCTGAGCAGTGTTTGAAACGACCTTCTTGTTTTGGTCAAACAAATTTCACAACAATACCATAGTCGTCTGCTTATTACAAAACTTCATTTCCAGAGCTAGCGTAACTCCTAGGCTCTGCAGTTGTAAACCCACTGCTAAATGTAGAGTGTATATAAAAATACTGTTACAAATTTTAGTCTACATAAACAAAATGTACCAACCATCCAGTGGCTATTAACTTAGCTCTAAACATTCGTTTTAAATGTATAACTTACATTACACATCAGTGTTAAACATTGCCAGCACCTCTGACCCACCCCAAGCGCATGTTCCGTAGTGCTTGTTCTTCCTCTTCATTCTCTTGGCCGAGTCGGTATTCTAGTGTTCGCGCAAAGCCATAGTTCACTATGTACATATATAATTAATAAGAAAGACAACACGTATGTGTGTGTCGTTGGGGCGTTTTTTTTGTTGTTTTTTTTTACATGATTCACCCCAAACAAGACAGGACGCCACTGTAAACGTAAGGGGCTACTGAGAAAAAGGAAAAGGGTAGAAGGATTGGTGGTTCAGCTTAAATTGGGATCTGAGCAGCGAGATGTCTGTTTACATTAGTTTTAAATTTCTGCATGTCAGTACTGTCGGGGAAACAGGGGGCAGGGAGGGAGTTCCATAGGCCAGCAGCACCATGAAATAAGCTATTTGAGTAGAATGCTCTCCGGCATCTGGGGACCTCCACAGTGAATGAATGAGATTTAGTAGAATATCGAGTTAGTCTAGTGAATTTACGTCGAGGGGGCACCAGAGTAGCCAACTCATCGGAGCATAATCCATTGAAGTATTTGTAAAACAAACACAAGGATGCCACATTGCGGCGATGGGACAGGGGCTGGAGCTTAGCTGACAGTGAGGGACCTATTAGGTTGACTACTCTTTTTTGGACTTTGTCAAGGAGGGAGAGACTAGTAGATGATGCACCAGCCCAGATGTGACAACAATACTCCACTTTGTGGCTAGTCGCTACATCTAAGCTGAATTCTCATCTTCTAACTTCTGAATTTCAGTTGAATGATTATAACGTCTTATGTCGAGTTCTATCGCCGATCTTCCTCTAAAAGCCAGCGTGTCCCGAAAATATCTACTCTCGACAGGAAATCCTAGATGTCCGGTTTTTCTCATGTTAGTTCCACCGGAAAGTAGATACATCCTTCCCTATTCTCTTTCTTGACTCCCCTCTCCGGCTACTAATGGCTAACTGTCTATGGTGTCGCTTTGTCTGTGAAGTTCACTGTATCAACCAGTTTTATATTGTCGTTCATTTCCTAGCTAAGCTCTCCCCGTGATCCTGGTTGTGGGGTGTAGTGCTCTATAGTATCACATTTTTTAATATAAATCGATTACAGACTTTAGAAACGAATAGTTTTCATTGGAATTATTTCCCTTGAAAATTAATGAACATAATATTTTGAGAAAGTTTTTGGTAATTTATCTTTTTTTCATGAAATCACCAATAAATAAAACTATAGAATATATAGAGAAAATCAGACAATAACTTACAAATGAATAAAATCAAATATTAATTTAATACAAATTTTTTAAAATAGTTATACAAATTACGTATACATATATCTGGGTTTGGGTCTTCGCTCTCTACTATATATATACAATATTTAAAAGTGATTGTTGTATTATTGATTTATGTAACAGTGACGGCAATATAGGTGGTATAAATGAAATAAAAACTTTTGTATTTATTTATTTAGATAATATGATTTCTTTTGCATCAAGCGCAAGATTCATACAGACTTGGAATTTCCTAACATGAATAACTAAAAAGAACCCCATCAGCGACACATGGTACTCCGATAAACATGGAAACTGTTTATCCAATTAACCCGCTTTTATGTAATTACCAAGGCATGGAAGTTACAAGTGGGATATTGAAAGAAGAAAGTGGATCGAAAGGTCCCCCTAGAGCTGAACTATGTTAAAAATATGCTGGTAAACTTTGAATTCCTTGTAAAGAAAAATCGCATTTTTCTAAATAAATGCTAATAGGAATGTTCAAGTTACCTTCCCAATATATATATATATATATATATATATATATATATATATATATATATATATATATATATATATATATATATATGCATATATATATAAATATTTACACATATATATATATATATTTACATGTAAATATTTATATATATATATGAATATGTACATATACATATATATATATATATATAACTATTTACATGCATATATATATATGTAAATATATATATATATATATACATGTATATGTATATATAATATATATATATTCATATATATATATATATATATATATATATATATATATATATATATATATATATATATATATATATATATATATATCGGCGACTTTCAACAATGAAAAAGAAAGAAACACGTCTGTAATCGCTGAGGTATTGTAAATTAACATTATATAAATAAATGAATACCATTTGAATGAATTTGTAATGCGATACAATTTCTCCCACTGCCACTCGTAGGTTCGTAGCTCCGTTAGTAGAGCGCCAGACGTCATTCACTATGATCCCATTTTCTGAATCTCGCTAGGTCTAGCCACACTGATGAGTCCTAAAACAACAAAACACGTGTTTTTGTATATAATAATATATTGGCAGTGATTCCATCGGTATTGCAAAGAATGGCAAATATGTTGAACATAGGTAATAACTTGATCAATGTATAGTATATACCGCAAACGCAGGTAGGACTAATATATATATACATATATATATATATATATATATATATATATATATATATATAGAGAGAGAGAGAGAGAGAGAGAGAGAGAGAGAGAGAGAGAGAGATGTTGGTGTATCCTCATATTTCCGATCTTAAGACTAATGGTCCTAATTTGGAAATATAATTGCATTATCCTTGGCACTGTAAACTCCGGCTACGCCATTGAACAAACATTAAACAATGTTAATAATTCATGTAAAAAAAAGAGTTGATCTATTTTCTGTCTTTTGTTGTATTTTCAAAACCTTTTCGTTTTCGTTCATAAACATGTTTAATTGGCCGAGGTCATGTTTGTTCGTATGCTTGAGAAAATAATTACTTAAAATGTTTTGGAAAAAGATGAACGCGTTTTTTTTCCATTAATTAATTAGATTTTGTTAAAATTCACCGATTAATTAATTAAATCATTTCTCAATTGGGTTTCCATAACATTTTGTCGAGATGAAAAAGCAACTGTAGGAATAAATAAAAATGCAAAGATTTAAAAGATATGAAAAGAAAGGAACGATTACATCGGGAAGAGAAGAAGGGTGGGTGAAGCCGATAGAAAAAGAGCGGATAGGAAGTTAGAGGGGGTGTACAGAAAGATAAAAAAATGGACAGAGAAATAGTGAAGGGGTTGAGAGAGAGAGTGAGGGGTACGGATAGAAGAGAAGGGAAAGAATGAAGGGCGAAGAGAGAAATACGCACATGAAAGAAAACTGGACTACTGTGAATTTACTTGCTGCGCAATGGAGCAAAGTTTGGCACAAAGCCGGAAGATGGGGAAAGCCAGCTCCCTCGAAAGGGCACTCTGGTCGGTTATAAATTATAAAATAGTCATGAACGGACCCGTCGACATTTCCCGATAGGGGATCCTCAAGCAATCGGCAATAATCTTCCCTTAAAAAGATAAGGTAATGTCTGGGAGAATGCATTTGCTAGGACCGAACCGGACCATACCTCACTCGGACAGAGAAGGGCCCTGGTGTTCCAAGGTAATCCTTTGTTTGTAGGATTGATTGTCGATAACGGATCGCTGTCAGAGTGCTTAAAACGTACTGATAAAAATTAGTATATATTTAACAAGCTGAAACACCTAATCCAGGACAGATACAGAATACTATGAACCCGTTAGACCCTTTAATACGTCTAACATAAAAAAAATATAATAATAATGAGTTATTTCCCTTGCACCGAAGAAGAGAGAGTTATCTGCTCTTGGGATAAACAAAAGTGGCTCGCATCGCGTACTTTAATCATAACGCATCCAGCGGCTCCTACATTACTATTTAATCTGTAACTTGCTAAATAAATTTGTTAAAGGTTATATTTCGTCCTTTGATCATTTGGGTTGTTATTAAACCGATAACAACGTTCATTATCAGACGTAACAACTGGCGACGATGATCAGACGTAAAAGCCACCAAAATACTTATTTTAAATATAGAGCTACTAGAAAAAAGTTACCCATTGAAAACGGGGTAAATTGTTTAAATCATTAAAAAGTAAGTTTGCAAAGACAGTTAAATATAAAAATAAAAAAAAAACAAAATCCAAAATTAGCCTCTTTCTGTTCTGTTTCAAATATTATGTATTAATCTCTCTCTCCCTCTTCCCCCTCTCTCTCTCTCTTTTCTTCTCCAGCTTCGGTTAAATAGTATTACTACTTGTGGTGATATTCTCTTTTTTTATAATGGACTATTCCAATCTTTTTTATTTTTTCTTCTCTTTTATTACCTTTGACTGTTAACAAAGAGTGAGAGAGAGAGAAAGAGAAAGAGAGAGACGTAAGCGAGAGTAATAGACAACGTAGATCGTGGAGGGGTCACACAAAATACACTGAGAAAGTATGAAAGTGATAGATAGATAGAAAGTCAGTAAGAGTTTTATCAGTTGAGTTACTTGAAAATCACGGCTAATTAGAACATTTAAAATAGAAGGTTCTCCAAACATAGCTCAATCACAAAACTGTTGATTTTTTTACATGCCATTAAAATATACAGACAAAAAGACTTAGGGAAACAAACGTTCATTAACTCAGCTTTTATTTACACCTTACACCACTGAAGTTATGGGCTTATAAAACTTTAAGCTTAAGCAGTTAAGTCCCCATTATAGGATCTTAAATGATCACAATTTTGAAAATCTGCATATGTTTTTATTATGGTTTAAGCTCATGACACGCAGAGGTAAAATACATTTTAGTATGGGTTTTATATATCGCCAGGAGCCCCGTAATGTGGAAATGGATACGTATGTAACGCTAGTACAATATACTGACGGAAAAATGCTAAGAGAAATTTAACGAAAGAAAAAAAAATGAATACCTAGATTGTGTACTGTTGTTATTTTGTCAACCCGTATACAATTACTACGATGACTGTTACTGCCACCACCATTCTCTGAGAAGACGTTAGTCTCTAGAGTCTTGGAGAAAGAGAGAGAGAGAGAGAGAGAGAGAGATAGAGAGAGAGAGAGATCAACTATACACACCCCGCTGAAAGAGAGAGAGAAAGGGGAGAGAGAGGGGGCGCGACTCAGACAACTCTGTATGCGTGACAACTACCACTACGGTTGCTACGAAAGAGAACAACTTTAGCTACACGGCTATTTACGCGCATATCAGCCATTTGTTGCAGAGACGAAGGGACGCGACCGTAATACTGCATAGGGCACGGCTCAGATGGGCACGCGGGCACCTGGAAGTCAAAAACAGCTGCCCGGTGACGATCCGTCCGTCATAAGAAATGGGAGAATATCACTATCCCCCCTTCTCTCTCTCTCTCTCCTTCTCTCTTTCTTTCTCTCTCTTTGCCTCTCTCTCTCTCTCTCGCTCGCTTTTTATCACTATTCCTCTTTCAGTATATAACATTAAAATGAACTAAAACTATATTTGTTTAAAATGAAGATGTTGGACAAAAAATGTCGGATATATGAAATCAACAACTAGACACCTAATAGAGCCTCGAAACATTCCACCTTTAATTATCCCATTGTTCCCTACTTCTAAGACTTGAGAGTCCAGTGTATTCTACTATTCTACTTGTTAATTTTTAAGTAATTTTGTTGTTTCCTTTAAAAAACTTCGACGAACGTATACGACGCATCTTTAAAAAATTGTGGTCATTTTATTTTAGTTTTCAATTCTTTGAGTAAGTGATCGATATCAATAAGTTGGTTTTATGAATTAGCATCTCGATCATAATACATTAAGATCATGCCTTGTTCTTCATCGGCAGCTTCTCAGTATTCATGCGTTGGTCTGTAGACTGAAGATAATTCGCCAGCTACAATTAAAAGGTCCATTGCATTCTTCGTACAATGATTATCATTCGGTTAACACGTTCTTACGCCACTATCGTCTTCATCTTGGATGTTCGACAAGACGATTACCGAGTTCGACAAGAAGAAGTTCTGAAGGTCAGATCGACCGATGTAACCTCTGAACTTCTTCATTAAATTTAATTTTGGGGTGGGTGTTAAGTTTACTATGTAAGTTTAACGTAAAATGATTCCATTAGAGTTAATATTTCCAAGGATTTCGTCCCCACCACTTAAAATTTGATTTATTGATTATTTTCTTTTAAAAATTATCGGATTATTATATCGAATGAACACCAAATCCTCAGATTATTAAAATATTTCTTTTTTAATCCCCTCTTTAATTTTTAAAAGAGAGAAGTTTGCTATTTAAGTTTAAGGTAACATGTCTCCCCCTTGCTCGAAATTCCTTTTAAAAAAAAGCATTTTTAAACGGAAAATTTTGGCTAAAGACTAATCGTAAAATTAAGATATTTTGGCTTTAAAGTTTCCCCTTCAAATCCAAAACGTTAACTTAAGTGGACTTTAACCCACCGCTAAAAATTGAACAATTAATCTTTTATAAAAAAACTTTTTGAATAGTAATCCGAAGAATTTTAAAACAATCTGTAAATTTGTTGGGTTGTCGTATATGTCTGCTTAAACTTCTACTTGGGAAAACACCGCCATTATTAACGGCATGGGTTAACTCATTATAAATAGTAACCAATCACAAATAACAATTAGTGCTCGGCGTAACGAATCATGTGTTATTCTCGTTATTTTTTTTTATAATCTGACCTTCATTCTTTAATAGGGGACATACTTTTAAGAATTAGACTCAAATGATTCATTATAAGCTTAGATAAGTAATTACTATAAGCAATTACAAATATATATTAAGCAAGGTTAATCTAAAAGTAAACTGATTGTCCCAGATATTCCACGAGGAATATTGCTCGTAAGATACAAGAAATGGAATGCATTTACATTGTTTGTTTGTTTTTTTCATTAAAATCGAAGACAACTGTATTCATTAATATTTCAGAAAACTACAAGCAAAAGAAATACCCGCCATCAAACGAGTACAAATCAAGCTCTAAGTATTCTTTTTAAATGTATAACTTACATCACATATCATTAATATAAACCTATTGTAATTTTTTAAATTAATAGTTTTCATCCAAAGTACTTTCCTTGGAAAGTAATAAAGTTTTAGTAATTGCTCAGCCTTTTGGCTAAGATCAAAGTGTAGTATCTGTTCCGATGGATACTGCACGCCTGTCCTGTGCAGTTCTAGGAGGTCCACCCTCCCAGGCTTTGCCTCCTCTCTTTGGGGAGGAGTAAGTTAATTGCTTACTGCTTGAGGCGCCCCTACCGGGGAATGCCGACGGAGCTGCCCAGGCAATTTTTGATGGTCAGAGTGCTCACCTCTCGGGCGCTGGCTTTTCAACCCCCACTTTCCGACCCGACCTTGGGTCACATCTTACTTGTGGGAGTAGGATAAAAACTGGCCTTGTGCCTAACTCCTGGAGAGGAGTTTTATTTACTCCTCTCCAGGAGTTAGGCACAAGGCCAGTTTTTATCTTACTCCCACAAGGCAAGATGTGATACAAGGTCGGGTCGGGAAAATGGGGTTTGAAAAGCCAGCGCCCGAGAGGTGAGCACTCTGGCCATTAAAAATTGCCTGGGCAGCCCCGTCGGCATTCTCCGGTAGGAGCGCCTCAGGCAGTAAGCAATAACCTTACTCCTCCCCAAAGAGGGGAGGCGAAGCCTGGGAGGGTGGACCTCCTAGAACTGCACAGGACAGACCCATAGACCGGCGTAAATCAAGCCCCGGAGCCAAGACGATACCAGTTCATGGGGTGCAGTATACATCAGAACAGATACTACACTTTGATCTTAGACAAAACTATTGCATATATATATATATATATATTTATATATATATATATATATATATATATATATATATATATATATATATATATATATATATATATATATGTGTGTGTGTGTGTGGGGGGTGTTTTTGAAGGTTTACCAAAACATTTCGTTCAAGAGTCATTCAACACAACAAAAGACTATTTTCTTTCATAGTTTATTTATTTTTCAGATTTTTCAAAGTTAAAAAATTTTTCCCAACACGTGTTTCTCTACTCAATCAGGTTCTTGCTTGGCAGTTCATCAGGAGGATTATATACCTGGAATAAGGACCCGAACAACTGACAATACCCGATGTGGTGTTGCCCTAATTGAGGCCATTTAAGAAGAAAAAAAAAACATCTTAAGAAAGTAGTTCAAGAAATGTTCACAGTAAGGTTGCTACTATGCATACCTACCAGAAATTAGTCACAATGCAACCCAAAAGAATCGGGAACAATGTGTGAGAATACACCTCCTCATCGGGCGGCACAAGGATGAAAGTATCCCCCCCCCCCAAACAAAAACAAAAACGGTCAACACACAATCCACGAGTTAGCGTTCCAAGCCACTGATAGTGTTGGCATTCCGCATTTATTCCATCAAAAAAGTCAGTATTAACGCCATTAGCAATGTATGTGGTCGTACGAACCTTTTTCTAGGGCTGTAATCGAGTATCATCGAGCTTATTTTTATTGGAATAATCCCGGTCGTTACTGAATAAACTATCTTTTAAGTGAAAAATCTAAATCTATCTATCTATATATCTATATATCTATCTATCTATATATATATATATATATATATATATATATATATATATATATATATATATATATATATATATATATATATATAAGGTAAATAAGACAATAAAGTTAAAAATGAATAAAACCAAACATTTGTTTATTATAAACTGTTTAAAAATAGTTATTCAAATTAGGTATACAAATAGTGGGTTTGGTCTTTTCTCTTTACTATATATACAGTGTTTCAAAAGGTTATGTTGTATAATTGATTTAAATAAAAGTGAGTCGTTTTGGATGATAATATAGGTGTAGTATGAAAAAACTCTTTCGCATTTGTTCATTTAGATTTAAATATCGACATAATGTTGTTACTATACGAATTAGACAATTTAGTAACGTTTAATTATCTTTAAATAAATCTGTATATTTAATTATTTCGGATTTAATTAGTAATTTAAATAATTTAGTAATGTTTACTACTACTACTATATAATAATAATAATCATTATTATTATTATTATTATTATTATTATTATTATTATTATTATAACTAGCGAGACCCGTGGAAATTCCACAATTGTATGCTTTATCTGTTTTATATTGCTGCCGTACTTAAAAGAGATTTGTGACTTATTTCCATTCTATGGACGTCCGGCGCGAACGAAGAGCCCACGATATTATGGTACCACCTTTGTTCAAAGTGAAACATACTTATGTAACTATTCTGGTTAATTTAGTTTCAGAAATTATCTGGTTATAGGGGTTATCTCTAAGACCCTTATAGGAGTTTGTGGCATAATTCCATTCTATAGACATCCTGTGAAAACGCAGATCCCACGATATTATTCTACCATCTTTGGACAGAACAGGTACAACACTTTGATCCTAGCCCGAAGGCCAAGAAAGTATTTTTAGTGCGTGTTTTACGTTCGACGCAACAGCGTCATTAGATGAATTTTAAAAAAATACTTTGTTTGCATTGCATCTTCCGCGATCGGACGATCCCATCTTTTTAAAAAGGGGTGGAGGGTTATAAGATACATACAGACATAACATTGCATAAGCGTATTATTTTATCGATAATAGTAATAATAATCAGAACAAAGTATATAAAAAATAAAATAGACAGAACCCAGGAAAACAGTAAATGTGGGCTCTGTGGACAAATAGACAAAACGGTAAATCACATCATAAGCGAATGCAACAATCTAGCACAAAGGTCACACAAAAAAGCAGACGCGACTTACTTATGGCACCACTAGTCAAAAGGGAATACATAACAGATAACTGTAATTCTCAATTGTCACATCGAGCATTGTCGCCGACGAAGAAATCTTTTGAACTGTGAAATTCACACATCCTCATCTTTTGAATGCAGGTGCTATCTAATGTTACATGTGTCGCATCTCACGGTAAGTAACAAAACAATGTGACACACATAACCGGCGCCCTTCTTGCGTCTACACGTTATATAAAAAAACAAAATAATTCCATCGTCTAGGCTTTTTTCATCGCCTCATTCTGACCAATATTTCTTGCCGGTGTAATGGGTGACTGGAGGAATATTTGTAACTGAAAGATTTATCTGCTCTAACCCCTCTTTGGTATTAGTAATCAAAACAGAAACTGTTGATAAGATTTAATATAAAATTTGATAAATTTGAATGAAAATGATTTTTTTCCTCTTTAAAACACGGACTAATAATTGGCGTAAAGATTTTTTTTATCTACCTTCTATTACAGCAAACCCGGTTAAATGTAGAAGAGGACTCCTGTATTTACTTTATATATAAAATAATCCCACTGGAGAATAGCTATCCAACCTCAACAACTAGTAGACAAACATTGTAACGCAAGCAAGTCTTTACAAAAGTGGTTAATAGAAAAGCTCTAAAAATTAGCTATTCGTGCGTTAATAATATGAGCAACATAACCAATGCTCATAACTGCAAACTAATATACCAAACAAACAAGACTAATACAAACATTGGCAGGTACAATTGTATAACAAAAAATGAATCTCCTGTGGAGGGAAAATACAACTTAAACAATATAGTCTATAAGGCGACCATATTTTTGAAGAAGTAACAAGAAAATCTACATCGGAATTTCATCCAGATTCAAAAACAACGCTACTACAACCACAGATAGTCATTCTCAAGCACTAAAACAGTAAACAGCTTAATTTCTTGCTCGATTTGATGTAATTCCAACGATTAAAACTTTTAATCAAAACTACAACCTATGTTTGGGAGAAGATCCGAGTATAAGATACAAATCAGTAACATATTAAATCAATGGGGCGAGTTAGTTTCGCAATGCCGACACAGAAATATACTTAAAATGGCATAGAGGTACGGATACCAGACATTACCCTGCTACTGAAATAGCCCGGCACAGCTGTCAGAAATACACCAACACCCTCCATTGCAGAAACTGAAAGAATAGGCCAACCAACAACGTGCTAAATATTTCCTAGATGAACTATCCCATGAATTCATAAATAAGGAAGGCCCTGTGAACTAGCTGAAAAAAGGATCGCTCCATTATGATCATGAAAGAATGATAATGGCTGCCCAAGATCAAGGCTTGATGGTCAATGCCTTTAAAAAGATGAGTGGTCTCAGCAACAATAACAAGTGCAGGTTCCGCCACACAGAAGTGGAGAGTGTGAGCCACCTGACATCCAGTTGTAAATTTCTGCTGGGGGATGGCTACTATACAATGCGACACAACGGAGTGTGCAAATATCTTCACTGGACTGTATTTAAAAAGTTGAATATCCAGCGTAGCAGCAAGTCCTGTGAGCATATACTAGAAAGAACAGTTGGGAATAAGCTATACACCATCAACTATGACTATGCAATTCCTACATCTACACATCTAGAAAACGGAGCTGTTAAACCTGACATCGTGATATGGGACAAAAGGGAGAATATAGCAATACTAGTTGAAGTCCGTGTCCCTAATGATGATTGCTTAAACAGAGCTGAAAGGGAAAAGATCACGAAATACCAAGGTCTTATGTACGACATGAAAAGAAACTGGAATCTGAGGAAAATCTCCATTATTCCAGTAATTATAGAAGCAACCGAACTAATGAAAGATAATTTCAAAAACTACCTGGCGAATATACCCGGTGAATCAAGTGCAAGAGAGATATAAAAGATTTCAATTAAAAGGACGGTTAGAATCTTAAAAAGTGTCTGAAATAGCGAGTGAATGTCTGGAATTCGGCAGTATGCCTCATTCCCAGCAGAAACAAAAAGATAAGAAGATTAAAATAAGAGAGACATTACCCCCCCCTCCTAAATAAGACATGATGTATATTTTATTGAAATTACTTCCAATTACAGATCCCACCATGATAGGCTTTTGGACTTAAGTATTTTTAGATACGTAAGTAAGGACCGTTTACATTATTCTAGTACCTCAAAAACAAGAAAACTAAAAATAGCAGAACGGCATTGCTAATTAAGCTATAGTTTTTTATGTTAATTATTATTTTGAATTATTTTTAAATCATTATTGCCTATAGTAACATCCTTTAATATATGTATAATAATAATTCTTGAAAGAAATCATCAGAATAAATGCATATGTTTACGTTATATATATATATATATATATATATATATGGTAAAATGAAAAAGGAAAAACCAAAAAACTGGATGTTTTTTTATGTGTACATCAACGTTTCGTCTTTATTTATAAGACTTCATCAGGATGATGATATAGGGAAAAGATATCATGCAAGCACGGATACATGTAGGGTAGACATGTTGGGAAGAAAAATAAAATAAAATGAAAGATAATAGCAGCGTCTATATATATATTTTTTATATATACATATATAGTATAAACTTTTATTTATACAAACATTATTGGTTACATATGTGCATACATGTTTCGGTTGTACTCGTCACAAAGAGTAAACCTCTTCAGACCAAAGAAGATAAAGAAGTGAGATGAATTTGGAAAACTGCCTCCTTAAGTAAATCTTTTTTGGGGATGAGATATTTTTCATAATTTTCCCCGGTCAAGCTCAGTATCGGGTTACATTCTTTACTTGTTAACTCTTTCAATTAGTTTCTATCTTTTTTATCATTTTTATTACCTACCGTTCCTTCTATTTCCTTTTTTCTATTTTTTATTACCCATTTAGCTTGGATTCCTTTCTTCTCCATTTAATACTTCTAAGTACATACATTTTCAAGCATAAATATCTGATCTTTATATAAAATAAAATACACACGTGCGCACAAATTAATAGATCTTCAAGTACACACATAAACATATATATATATATATATATATATATATATATATATATATATATTTATATAAAAAAATAACAAACACAAATATATACGTATATATCCACACACGGATATAAGCATATACATACATATATACATTCTCAAGCATAAATATCTGATCTTTATATTAAATACACACGTACGCACGAATTAATAGATACACAAGCACACAACTAAACATATATATATATATATATATATATATATATAAATAACAAACACAAATATATACGCATATATCCATACACGGGTATAACATACACATATATACATTTT
This sequence comes from Sepiola atlantica, assembly GCA_963556195.1. Taxonomy (NCBI): domain Eukaryota; kingdom Metazoa; phylum Mollusca; class Cephalopoda; order Sepiida; family Sepiolidae; genus Sepiola; species Sepiola atlantica. Next base: position 162,004,068 of record OY744518.1, on the reverse strand, counting down.
CAAGCATAAATATTTGATCTTTATATAAAATGCGCACAAATTAATGGATACACAAGTACACACACAAACATACATATATATACATCTATATATGGCGATCTAACCCACGACATTCGCGTTATTAGCACGACGCTCTAACCAACTGAGCTAACCGTCCAGTGATAGAATCCACATTCCCTTTCATCTAGCAATTATAGCTAACACATCACTCAATAAGTTCTAGGCCTGACATATCGATGGCGCCACTAATAAAAAGTCCACATATATATTTTTAAAATCCATCTATATATAAAGGGGGGATAATTGCTGTTTTCTGGGTCAGCTGGTTTGAGTGGAGATGTTTAATCCTCTTATAATATTCATCAACATTCATCTGTCAATCTGGAAGGTGACGATGGATAAGTAGTTAATAACACGGACTGACAACCTGGGTGTGCCAAGTTCGAATCCAGTTCCTTCTACAGAAACACTTTCACTTATGATGTTGGCAACCTTCACGTGCCTCCCTCACCTGTAAGTACCCGATGTCTTTCTAGAACGAATGCTAATTAAAAAAGATTACGGGGAAACTAATACCAACAATGGAATCATCTGATTCATAAGATATGAATGAACTATAAATCTCATTACCCTTATCCTCGAATGTTTTTGCCTTGATAAGTGGTGATTCATTAGTACAGATACAAAATGGCACTTGAAATTAAGATATTTACGCATGGATTTGTATTTTCTGCTTTTAGCGAAATGCTTATTCACATGATGTTTTAAATTAGATGAGGATTTGAAGATAGTATAAGCAAGACCACATTTACTGAAATTGGAAGACTATTGGCTTTGAAGTTTCCCCTCCAAATCCTTATTGTAGACAGCAGCAGGTGAAAATGAGTGAAGGTGGCAAAAGACGTAAACATCAACAGGCAAGGTTTTGTCATCCGCGATGCACAAGGTGTTCTGTTCATCGATTACTTTGAGAAAGGAAGAAGAATTAATAGCGAATGTTATGTGTCATCAATGGTGCGTTTGAATTTTTTAAATAGCTAAAAAAAACAGCCACAAATAAAAGAAGAAAAAAGGCTCTTTCACCAACAAGTCGATTGCAACGATGGCAAAACAGCATGAATTGCACTTCAAATTGCTTCCACACTCACCTTATTCTCTATATCTGGTCCCAACAACCACTAGCTGTTTGCAGACCCCAAAAGAATTCTCCGGATTAAGAGAGTTGGCTCCAATGAAGAAGAGGTATCGGAAACTGGGGCGTATTTTGAGACCAAAGACGAATCGTTCTATAAAAAAATGATTTGAGGATAGTATAATCATAGCCATACAGAAAAGTACCACATTTACTGAAATTGAACAATCCGAGAAAATGTTATTGGCTTTGAAATTTTCCCTCTAAATCTAAATGTCCTTTCTTTCGTTAATGGATCTGCGGTGGGGGGGGGGGGCTATTAAAGATTGGTGTTTGTTGTATTCATCTGCTCCCTTCAAAAAGATGTGGAACAAGGCCAAAAGGTGTAGAAAGAAAATACCAGCTCAGATGAGTCTGTGCACTTTGGCCCCACAAAAACAGCTTGTTGGCATTCCCAGGCCGTGGTGCCTCAGGTGACTGGCAATAAACCAACCACTTCTCAAAGAGAGAGAGAGGATAACGTCTCGGAGGGTGCACATTCTAGGACTGAGCAAAACCATACCTCATTCTGGCAAATGAACTCAAAAATACCATTCCCCAGCAGCGGCACCTCAGGAGATTGGCAATAAATCAACCACTTTACTAAAGAGAAAAAGTAAAGTCTTGGAGCGTACGCTTTCTACAACTTAGCAGGACTTTACCTCACCCCAAGAGATCAAGGGCACCTTATTCTCCATATCTGACCCCCAGCTACGATTGGCTGTTTGCAGATCTCAAAAGAATGCTTCAGGGAAAGAGATTTGGCTCCAATGAAGAAGTGAGGCGTATTTTGAGGCCAAAGACAAATAGCTCTATAAAACTGTGAACAAAAAAAAAAATATATGGCCTTATAAATTATTCTACCGTCAGAAAAATTTAGCCTCGACCGCTATGAAATATCACAGTACTTTTCGTGTAGGATGTATAGTTGAGGTAAGCGCACTGTTGGTAAAACATATTTTGTTGTTTAACAGGGGATTCAGAGCTACAAAAAATAATTTTACCTGAAGGGAAGGGGTGAATAAATTCTCTCGTATAATATAAACTATAATGTATAAGGTTTGGTGTCAAGAAACGATAAAACCATGGCCAACTAGTTGCGTTTGAATGCATAAATTGATTCAAGACGACGGAAGGCAAACCTTTCTTGCTAGTAAATGCAATTATGAAGTTTGCAACGGAATCACTGATTAGCGAATTTGATAGAATTACCCATCATCAAAAAATGGAATGTGTTAGATTGTATTATGTTTGAGACAGACAGCTTGTAATTCAGAGCAGCTGAATGTGTGCCACGAGGGCTTTATGATGATTAAGCTGTCATAAGTTAAATTGTTTCGTTTTTTGTTTGGTAGCAGAAATAAAGCGATAATCTTCTGTAAAAAAGATATTTCTCAGGTTGTCAAAAGCATGGTAAAAACTATATGTAAATAAAAGGACAATACATACATAGCAGTATAATTTCATCCACTATCAGTAACGTGTTTGTTGATTGTAGTTATTATTCAGTAAACATGCATAATGATGCCTATTTAGTCGAGTTGCAACGCATGAAAACGACAGACCTGTGATGAGAGAAATATCTGACTAGATTTGACCACCCAGAAAATCATATGCTCTTGTGAAAACAGTAATTACCTATTAAATACAATGTTCCATGCTGAAGTTGAGAGTCACTTGAGATTATAGAGAAGTTATGTCCACTTCAGATAGCAAACACCTTGCCAGTCAGTTTTTTATGCCCATAGATCAAGTGCTGATATATCTTTAGTGGTTTCGCGGGGTGGTCCAATTGATGTATATATATATATATATATATTCGAAGAAAAAAAGCAAAGTGAGATTTAGGTTTTTCAGAAACAGATAAACGTTTGGGCTCATCGTGACAGGGCTGTCATTTTGTGTTCTGCTGGAAACGACTCTTGTTCTGATTGCAAGTTTATCGTTTGTAAAAGAATCACGTATCATTCAAACTTCACAAAATGAAATATCATTACTTGTTTAAAATCTCAGAGTTGTAAAGATTTGGGAATGTCCTTGCTTTTGTACATTTAGTGTATATGAATTTTCATCTCAACCCTATTAATGGCATATGATTTCAATATACTGGCATTTATCATGGAATGTAAGATACGAATAAACAATAGAAAAGTGAATGGCTAGTATGGGGATAAACCCACGACATTCGTGCTATTAGCACGACGCTCTAACCAACTGAGCTAACCGGCCAGTTTACATCTTTTCAAAATTTCATATTATTTTCCTTTCATAACTATAACAATTTCATTTGCAATCCAACACATGGAATGTAATAATTGTTGGATCGGTGAAACTAAAAGAAATGTAAATAAAGGTATTCAAATACGAATCAACAAAAGAAAAGTTAATGGCCAGTATGGGGATCGAACCCACGACATTCGCGTTATTAGCACGACGCTCTAAACAACTGAGCTAACCGGCCAATTTAAATCTTTTCAAAACTTCATATTATTTTCCTTTTATAACTATAACAATTTCATTTGCAATCCAACACATGGAATGTAATAATGTTGGATCGGTGAAACTAAAAGAAATGTAAATAAAGGTATTCAAATACGAATCAACAAAAGAAAAGTTAATTGCCAGTATGGGGATCGAACCGACGACATTCGCGTTATTAGCACGACGCTCTAACCAACTGAGCTAACCGGCCAATTTACATCTTTTCAAAACTTCATATTATTTTCCTTTCATAACTATAACAATTTCATTTGCAATCCAACACATGAAATGTAATAATGTTGGATCGGTGAAACTAAAAGAAATGTAAATAAAAGTATTCAAATACGAATCAACAAGAGAAAAGTTAATGGCCAGTATGGGGATCGAACCCGCGACATTCGCGTTATTAGCACGACGCTCTAACTAACTGAGCTAACCGGCCAATTTAAATCTTTCAAAACTTCATATTATGTTCCTTTCATAACTATAACAATTTCATTTGCAATCCAACACATGAAATGTAATAATGTTGGATCGGTGAAACTAAAAGAAATGTAAATAAAGGTATTCAAATACGAATCAACAAAAGGAAAGGTAATGGCCAGTGTGGGGATCGAACCCACGACATTCGCGTAATTAGCACGACGCTCTAACCAACTGAGCTAACCGGCCAATTTACATCTTTTCAAAACTTCATATTATTTTCCTTTCATAACTATAACAATTTCATTTGCAATCCAACACATGGAATGTAATAATGTTGGATCGGTGAAACTAAAAGAAATGTAAATAAAGGTATTCAAATACGAATCAACAAAAGAAAAGTTAATGGCCAGTATGGGGATCGAACACACGACATTCGCGTTATTAGCACGACGCTCTAACCAACTGAGCTAACCGGCCAATTTACATCTTTTCAAAACTTCATATTATTTTCCTTTCATAACTATAACAATTTCATTTGCAATCCAACACATTGGATGTAATAATGTTGGATCGGTGAAACTAAAAGAAATGTAAATAAAGGTATTCAAATACGAATCAACAAAAGAAAAGTTAATGGCCAGTATGGGGATCGAACCCACGACATTCGCGTTATTAACACGACGCTCTAACCAACTGAGCTAACCGGCCAATTTACATCTTTTCAAAACTTCATATTATTTTCCTTTCATAACTATAACAATTTCATTTGCAATCCAACACATGGAATGTAATAATGTTGGATCGGTGAAACTAAGTAATGTAAATAAAGGTATTCAAATGCGAATAAATAAAGGAATAGTAAATGGCCAGTATGGGGATCGAACCCACGACATTCGCGTTATTAGCACGACGCTCTAACCAACTGAGCTAACCGGCTAATTTAAATCTTTTCAAAACTTCATATTATTTTCCTTTTATAACTATAACAATTTCATTTGCAATCCAACACATGGAATGTAATAATGTTGGATCGGTGAAACAAAAAGAAAAGTAAATAAAGGTATTCAAATACGAATCAACAAAAGAAAAGTTAATGGCCAGTATGGGGATCGAACCCACGACATTCGCGTTATTAACACGACCCTCTAACAAACTGAGCAAACCGGCCAATTTAAATCTGTTCAAAACTTCATATTATTTTTTTTTTATAACTATAACAATTTCATTTGCAATCCAACACATGGAATGTAATAATGTTGGATCGGTGAAACTAAAAAAAATGTAAATAAAAGTATTCAAATACGAATCAACAAAATAAAAGTTAATTGCCAGTATGGGGATCGAGCCGACGACATTCGCGTTATTAGCACGACGCTCTAACCAACTGAGCTAACCGGCCAATTTACATCTTTTCAAAACTTCATATTATTTTCCTTTCATAATTATAATAATTTAATTCGCAATCCAACACATGGAATGTAATAATGTTGGATCGGTGAAACTAAAAGAAATGTAAATAAAGGTATTCAAATACGAATCAACAAAAGAAAAGTTAATTGCCAGTATGGGGATCGAACCGACGACATTCGCGTTATTAGCACGACGCTCTAACCAACTGAGCTAACCGGCCAATTTAAATCTTTTAAAAACTTCATATTATTTTCCTTTTATAACTATAACAATTTCATTTGCAATCCAACACATGGAATGTAATAATGTTGGATCGGTCAAACTAAAAAAAATGTAAATAAAAGTATTCAAATACGAATCAACAAAATAAAAGTTAATGGCCAGTATGGGGATCGAACCGACGACATTCGCGTTATTAGCACGACGCTCTAACCAACTGAGCTAACCGGCCAATTTAAATCGTTTCAAAACTTCATATTATTTTCCTTTCATAACTATAACAATTTCATTTGCAATCCAACACATGAAATGTAATAATGTTGGATCGGTGAAACTAAAAGAAATGTAAATAAAGGTATTCAAATACGAATCAACAAAAGAAAAGTTAATGGCCAGTATGGGGATCGAACCGACGACATACGCGTTATTAGCACGACGCTCTAACCAACTGAGCTAACCGGCCAATTTACATCTTTTCAAAACTTCATATTATTTTCATTTCATAACTATAACAATTTCATTTGCAATCCAACACATGGAATGTAATAATGTTGGATCGGTGAAACTAAAAGAAATGTAAATAAAGGTATTCAAATACGAATCAACAAAAGAAAAGTTAATGGCCAGTATGGGGATCGAACCCACGACATTCGCGTTATTAACACGACCCTCTAACAAACTGAGCAAACCGGCCAATTTACATCTTTTCAAAACTTCATATTATTTTCCTTTCATAACTATAACAATTTCATTTGCAATCCAACACATGAAATGTAATAATGTTGGATCGGTGAAACTAAAAGAAATGTAAATAAAAGTATTCAAATACGAATCAACAAAATAAAAGTTAATGGCCAGTATGGGGATCGAACCGACGACATTCGCGTTATTAGCACGACGCTCTAACCAACTGAGCTAACCGGCCAATTTACATCTTTTCAAAACTTCATATTATTTTCCTTTCATAACTATAACAATTTCATTTGCAATCCAACACATGGAATGTAATAATGTTGGATCGGTGAAACTAAAAGAAATGTCAATAAAGGTATTCAAATACGAATCAACAAAAGAAAAGTTAATGGCCAGTATGGGGATCGAACCCACGACATTCGCGTTATTAGCACGACGCTCTAACTAACTGAGCTAACCGGCCAATTTAAATCTTTTCAAAACTTCATATTATTTTCCTTTCATAACTATAACAATTTCATTTGCAATCCAACACATGAAATGTAATAATGTTGGATCGGTGAAACTAAAAGAAATGTAAATAAAGGTATTCAAATACGAATCAACAAAAGAAAAGTTAATGGCCAGTATGGGGATCGAACCGACGACATACGCGTTATTAGCACGACGCTCTAACCAACTGAGCTAACCGGCCAATTTACATCTTTTCAAAACTTCATATTATTTTCATTTCATAACTATAACAATTTCATTTGCAATCCAACACATGGAATGTAATAATGTTGGATCGGTGAAACTAAAAGAAATGTAAATAAAGGTATTCAAATACGAATCAACAAAAGAAAAGTTAATGGCCAGTATGGGGATCGAACCCACGACATTCGCGTAATTAGCACGACGCTCTAACCAACTGAGCTAACCGGCTAATTTACATCTTTTCAAAACTTCATATTATTTTCCTTTCATAACTATAACAATTTCATTTGCAATCCAACACATGGAATGTAATAATGTTGGATCGGTGAAACTAAAAGAAATGTAAATAAAGGTATTCAAATACGAATCAACAAAAGAAAAGTTAATGGCCAGTATGGGGATCGAACCCACGACATTCGCGTTATTAGCACGACGCTCTAACCAACTGAGCTAACCGGCCAATTTACATCTTTTCAAAACTTCATATTATTTTCATTTCATAACTATAACAATTTCATTTGCAATCCAACACATGGAATGTAATAATGTTGGATCGGTGAAACTAAAAGAAATGTAAATAAAGGTATTCAAATACGAATCAACAAAAGAAAAGTTAATGGCCAGTATGGGGATCGAACCGACGACATACGCGTTATTAGCACGACGCTCTAACCAACTGAGCTAACCGGCCAATTTACATCTTTTCAAAACTTCATATTATTTTCATTTCATAACTATAACAATTTCATTTGCAATCCAACACATGGAATGTAATAATGTTGGATCGGTGAAACTAAAAGAAATGTAAATAAAGGTATTCAAATACGAATCAACAAAAGAAAAGTTAATGGCCAGTATGGGGATCGAACCCACGACATTCGCGTAATTAGCACGACGCTCTAACCAACTGAGCTAACCGGCTAATTTACATCTTTTCAAAACTTCATATTATTTTCCTTTCATAACTATAACAATTTTATTTGCAATCCAACACATGGAATGTAATAATGTTGGATCGGTGAAACTAAAAGAAATGTAAATAAAGGTATTCAAATACGAATCAACAAAAGAAAAGTTAATGGCCAGTATGGGGATCGAACCCACGACATTCGCGTTATTAGCACGACGCTCTAACCAACTGAGCTAACCGGCCAATTTACATCTTTTCAAAACTTCATATTATTTTCATTTCATAACTATAACAATTTAATTCGCAATCCAACACATGGAATGTAATAATGTTGGATCGGTGAAACTAAAAGAAATGTAAATAAAGGTATTCAAATACGAATCAACAAAAGAAAAGTTAATGGCCAGTATGGGGATCGAACCCACGACATTCGCGTTATTAGCACGACGCTCTAACCAACTGAGCTAACCGGCCAATTTACATCTTTTCAAAACTTCATATTACTTTCATTTCATAACTATAACAATTTCATTTGCAATCCAACACATGGAATGTAATAATGTTGGATCGGTGAAACTAAAAGAAATGTAAATAAATGTATTCAAATACGAATCAACAAAAGAAAAGTTAATGGCCAGTATGGGGATCGAACCCACGAGATTCGCGTTATTAGCACGACGCTCTAACCAACTGAGCTAACCGGCCAATTTAAATCTTTTCAAAACTTCATATTATTTTCATTTCATAACTATAACAATTTCATTTGCAATCCAACACATAGAATGTAATAATGTTGGATCGGTGAAACTAAAAGAAATGTAAATAAAGGTATTCAAATACGAATCAACAAAAGAAAAGTTAATGGCCAGTATGGGGATCGAACCCGCGACATTCGCGTTATTAGCACGACGCTCTAATCAACTGAGCTTACCGGCCAATTTACTTCTTTTCAAAACTTCATATTATTTTCATTTCATAACTATAACAATTTCATTTGCAATCCAACACATGGAATGTAATAATGTTGGATCGGTGAAACTAAAAGAAATGTAAATAAAGGTATTCAAATACGAATCAACAAAAGAAAAGTTAATGGCCAGTATGGGGATCGAACCCACGACATTCGCGTTATTAGCACGACGCTCTAACCAACTGAGCTAACCGGCCAATTTACATCTTTCCAAAACTTCATATTATTTTCCTTTTATAACTATAACAATTTCATTTGCAATCCAACACATGGAATGTAATAATGTTGGATCGGTCAAACTAAAAGAAATGTCAATAAAAGTATTCAAATACGAATCAACAAAATAAAAGTTAATGGCCAGTATGGGGATCGAACCGACGACATTCGCGTTATTAGCACGACGCTCTAACCAACTGAGCTAACCGGCCAATTCACATCTTTTCAAAACTTCATATTATTTTCCTTTCATAACTATAACAATTTCATTTGCAATCCAACACATGGAATGTAATAATGTTGGATCGGTGAAACTAAAAGAAATGTCAATAAAGGTATTCAAATACGAATCAACAAAAGAAAAGTTAATGGCCAGTATGGGGATCGAACCCACGACATTCGCGTTATTAGCACGACGCTCTAACTAACTGAGCTAACCGGCCAATCTAAATCTTTTCAAAACTTCATATTATTTTCCTTTCATAACTATAACAATTTCATTTGCAATCCAACACATGAAATGTAATAATGTTGGATCGGTGAAACTAAAAGAAATGTAAATAAAGGTATTCAAATACGAATCAACAAAAGAAAAGTTAATGGCCAGTATGGGGATCGAACCCACGACATTCGCGTTATTAGCAAGACGCTCTAACCAACTGAGCTAACCGGCCAATTTACATCTTTTCAAAACTTCATATTATTTTCATTTCATAACTATAACAATTTCATTTGCAATCCAACACATGGAATGTAATAATGTTGGATCGGTGAAACTAAAAGAAATGTAAATAAAGGTATTCAAATACGAATCAACAAAAGAAAAGTTAATGGCCAGTATGGGGATCGAACCCACGACATTCGCGTAATTAGCACGACGCTCTAACCAACTGAGCTAACCGGCTAATTTACATCTTTTCAAAACTTCATATTATTTTCCTTTCATAACTATAACAATTTCATTTGCAATCCAACACATGGAATGTAATAATGTTGGATCGGTGAAACTAAAAGAAATGTAAATAAAGGTATTCAAATACGAATCAACAAAAGAAAAGTTAATGGCCAGTATGGGGATCGAACCCACGACATTCGCGTTATTAGCACGACGCTCTAACCAACTGAGCTAACCGGCCAATTTACATCTTTTCAAAACTTCATATTATTTTCATTTCATAACTATAACAATTTCATTTGCAATCCAACACATGGAATGTAATAATGTTGGATCGGTGAAACTAAAAGAAATGTAAATAAAGGTATTCAAATACGAATCAACAAAAGAAAAGTTAATGGCCAGTATGGGGATCGAACCGACGACATACGCGTTATTAGCACGACGCTCTAACCAACTGAGCTAACCGGCCAATTTACATCTTTTCAAAACTTCATATTATTTTCATTTCATAACTATAACAATTTCATTTGCAATCCAACACATGGAATGTAATAATGTTGGATCGGTGAAACTAAAAGAAATGTAAATAAAGGTATTCAAATACGAATCAACAAAAGAAAAGTTAATGGCCAGTATGGGGATCGAACCCACGACATTCGCGTAATTAGCACGACGCTCTAACCAACTGAGCTAACCGGCTAATTTACATCTTTTCAAAACTTCATATTATTTTCCTTTCATAACTATAACAATTTTATTTGCAATCCAACACATGGAATGTAATAATGTTGGATCGGTGAAACTAAAAGAAATGTAAATAAAGGTATTCAAATACGAATCAACAAAAGAAAAGTTAATGGCCAGTATGGGGATCGAACCCACGACATTCGCGTAATTAGCACGACGCTCTAACCAACTGAGCTAACCGGCCAATTTACATCTTTTCAAAACTTCATATTATTTTCATTTCATAACTATAACAATTTAATTCGCAATCCAACACATGGAATGTAATAATGTTGGATCGGTGAAACTAAAAGAAATGTAAATAAAAGTATTCAAATACGAATCAACAAAATAAAAGTTAATGGCCAGTATGGGGATCGAACCGACGACATTCGCGTTATTAGCACGACGCTCTAACCAACTGAGCTAACCGGCCAATTTACATCTTTTCAAAACTTCATATTATTTTCCTTTCATAACTATAACAATTTCATTTGCAATCCAACACATGGAATGTAATAATGTTGGATCGGTCAAACTAAAAGAAATGTCAATAAAAGTATTCAAATACGAATCAACAAAATAAAAGTTAATGGCCAGTATGGGGATCGAACCGACGACATTCGCGTTATTAGCACGACGCTCTAACCAACTGAGCTAACCGGCCAATTCACATCTTTTCAAAACTTCATATTATTTTCCTTTCATAACTATAACAATTTCATTTGCAATCCAACACATGGAATGTAATAATGTTGGATCGGTGAAACTAAAAGAAATGTCAATAAAGGTATTCAAATACGAATCAACAAAAGAAAAGTTAATGGCCAGTATGGGGATCGAACCCACGACATTCGCGTTATTAGCACGACGCTCTAACCAACTGAGCTAACCGGCTAATTTAAATCTTTTCAAAACTTCATATTATTTTCCTTTCATAATTATAATAATTTAATTCGCAATCCAACACATGAAATGTAATAATGTTGGATCGGTGAAACTAAAAGAAATGTAAATAAATGTATTCAAATACGAATCAACAAAAGAAAAGTTAATGGCCAGTATGGGGATCGAACCCACGACATTCGCGTTATTAGCACGACGCTCTAACCAACTGAGCTAACCGGCCAATTTACATCTTTTCAAAACTTCATATTATTTTCCTTTCATAACTATAACAATTTCATTTGCAATCCAACACATGGAATGTAATAATGTTGGATCGGTGAAACTAAAAGAAATGTAAATAAAGGTATTCAAATACGAATCAACAAAAGAAAAGTTAATGGCCAGTATGGGGATCGAACCCACGACATTCGCGTAATTAGCACGACGCTCTAACCAACTGAGCTAACCGGCTAATTTACATCTTTTCAAAACTTCATATTATTTTCATTTCATAACTATAACAATTTCATTTGCAATCCAACACATGGAATGTAATAATGTTGGATCGGTGAAACTAAAAGAAATGTAAATAAAAGTATTCAAATACGAATCAACAAAAGAAAAGTTAATGGCCAGTATGGGGATCGAACCCACGACATTCGCGTTATTAGCACGACGCTCTAACCAACTGAGCTAACCGGCCAATTTACATCTTTTCAAAACTTCATATTATTTTCCTTTTATAACTATAACAATTTCATTTGCAATCCAACACATGGAATGTAATAATTGTTGGATCGGTGAAACTAAAAGAAATGTAAATAAAGGTATTCAAATACGAATCAACAAAAGAAAAGTTAATGGCCAGTATGGGGATCGAACCCACGACATTCGCGTTATTAGCACGACGCTCTAACCAACTGAGCTAACCGGCCAATTTACATCTTTTCAAAACTTCATATTATTTTCCTTTCATAACTATAACAATTTCATTTGCAATCCAACACATGGAATGTAATAATGTTGGATCGGTGAAACTAAAAGAAATGTAAATAAAGGTATTCAAATACGAATCAACAAAAGAAAAGTTAATGGCCAGTATGGGGATCGAACCCACGACATTCGCGTTATTAGCACGACGCTCTAACCAACTGAGCTAACCGGCTAATTTAAATCTTTTCAAAACTTCATATTATTTTCCTTTCATAATTATAATAATTTAATTCGCAATCCAACACACGGAATGTAATAATGTTGGATCGGTGAAACTAAAAGAAATGTAAATAAATGTATTCAAATACGAATCAACAAAAGAAAAGTTAATGGCCAGTATGGGGATCGAACCCACGACATTCGCGTTATTAGCACGACGCTCTAACCAACTGAGCTAACCGGCCAATTTACATCTTTTCAAAACTTCATATTATTTTCCTTTCATAACTATAACAATTTCATTTGCAATCCAACACATGGAATGTAATAATGTTGGATCGGTGAAACTAAAAGAAATGTAAATAAAGGTATTCAAATACGAATCAACAAAAGAAAAGTTAATGGCCAGTATGGGGATCGAACCCACGACATTCGCGTTATTAGCACGACGCTCTAACCAACTGAGCTAACCGGCCAATTTACATCTTTTCAAAACTTCATATTATTTTCATTTCATAACTATAACAATTTCATTTGCAATCCAACACATGGAATGTAATAATGTTGGATCGGTGAAACTAAAAGAAATGTAAATAAAAGTATTCAAATACGAATCAACAAAAGAAAAGTTAATGGCCAGTATGGGGATCGAACCCACGACATTCGCGTTATTAGCACGACGCTCTAACCAACTGAGCTAACCGGCCAATTTACATCTTTTCAAAACTTCATATTATTTTCCTTTTATAACTATAACAATTTCATTTGCAATCCAACACATGGAATGTAATAATTGTTGGATCGGTGAAACTAAAAGAAATGTAAATAAAGGTATTCAAATACGTATAAACAAAAGAAAAGTTAATGGCCAGTATGGGGATCGAACCCACGACAGTCGTGTTAATAGCACGACATTCTAACCAACGGCGCTAACCGGCCAGATTATATGTTATATACTTTAATAACAGAAAATACAAGCTCATATAATACCTCAATTTCAGGATTGATTTATTTTTGTTAAACAAATTTGTTTTAATTGTTTGTAATTTATTATTAACTGAACAAGTCACCCATCTCTCTGTATGCATTCCTTTCATCACTTCTCACTCTATGTTTATTCAACTAGTCTCTAATGGTTATTCATTTCTTTGTGAGCATTCAATTAAAGAGCGACTTTCTTTTTTAAGCATATCTTTACATTACATACGTGTATCTGTATACACAGAAAACGCGAATGTAAATTAGATAACAAAATAATAATATATATCTATATAAGAAATGATACAGAATAACAATGCGTCTATATTGACCTAATAAAAAAACGAAATAGTTGTGACTGGTCACGGAGGATTGAAAGACGGAGGAGGAAGAGCACTTACTTGACTTCCACTGGAAGGGTCTGGAGACTTTAAGGAGGCTTATTGCCACCCAAATCCAAAAGAAAACTGATGGTCGTTGCCAGCAAAAAATCAATGGTAAGTGTCTGTCGCGATAACGCAAAATCATCGGCAATGGTTATTGAAAGAGGTGGAGAGTAATGGAAATCTGTGGATACTTGTTGTCATTCAGACTTTAGAGAACACCACTGCGGATTGTCAGTCAACAATCATTGATGATGACCCGTTTGAGAACTTATAGTGAGTAAAAAAAGAAGAAGAACAACAACAACAAGAAGAAGAAGAATTAACCTGCCCTGTGTTTAGAATAAGATTTAAAAAACATATAGAAAGGGCATCACACACGTTCAAGTGAAATTGAAAACATTCAGAAATTTAAAAAAAGAATGACCCTTAACTACACACACACATAAATAAATTCACAGATATAAATATTTGCATGTGGTGACATCAGCTTCAGCTGGTACCAAACAAAACTGTCGTGCAATGTCAAGGGGGATTAAAAGACCAAAGAGGGAGAGCACAAACCAGACCTCCACTAGACGGGTGCATTGCCACTCAAATTCAAGAGCAGTTCAATGGTCGTCGATAGCGAGAAATCAATTGTAAACAGCTGTTGCGATTACGCAAAGTGACTTGAGGTGAAGAGTGCTGGAAATCTGGGGAGACCTATTGTTAGTGAAACTCTAGGGAACACCATTTGTTATTGCCAGTAAGCAGACGTGTGTGAAAACTCGATGAAGTAATGAGACTTATTATTTTTAGTTATGCAAGAAAAATGTCGTAAAGGATATGTCACAGTTTGTGAATTTTCGAATGTAATCAAAATAGAATATATATATATATATATATATATATATATATATATATATATATATATATATATATATATATAGGGTGAGCCAAAAGTAGGTGGACAGTAAAAAAAAATTTCCTTTTTGATTTACACAGCTTTGAAGTCTGCCTCTTACGCTTCGACAAAAAATGTTTTTTACTGTCCACCTACTTTTGGCTCACCCTGTATATATATATATATATATATATATATATATATATATATATATATATATATATATATATATATATATAAGACAAAAAGAAAAACAATACAACACAGGAAAATAATAATCAAAACAAGAGATTTACTGGTTTAGTTCGAATCATAAAAAAGTGAAGATTTGGATTGAATAACGGCAAAACATAGGAAAACGAAAAAGACGCAAAATGGGGTGTTTTGTTTTTTTGTCACGTGCGTAACTATTTGAAAAATTATGCGACACGTGTGACAAAGACGTTAATTGGAAATGTGGGGGGGGGAGAAAAAGAAGGAAAGGAAAAGAACAAATGTAAAACATGGATTGAATGAAGAAAAAAAGTCGTACTTTAACCGAGATCGGAGTTTGTTATGCAGTGGCGAGGTATACTGTATTGTTTGAGTGCGATTTTTGCCGGATGTTTTGTTAAGGAATTTATCAAATAGTTATGAACGTGACAAAACATCCCGTTTTCGGTTTTCTTTTCCCTATGTTTTGCCGTTATTCAATAAATTTCAAATCTTCGTTGATCCGAACGAAACCGGTAAATCTCTCGTTTTGGTGATTTTGTCCTGTGTTAAATCGTTTTTCCTTTTATTTTTTTTTCATACATCCTGTCTTCATGTCATTTCATTTTTACGAGGAGTTAGAATATACTGTTATCTAGCTATATGCAAAGTTCCGAATATATTTGTTGACACTCTCAACTTTCTACTATCTGTGACCTGCTTTCTTAAAACACAAATGGGGTTAGAGTGCTAGATTGCAGAGTCGGGACTGATTCTGTACTGGGTTCTGTGCACGACGACCGTCTGTAATTGTCACTTCCTAGTGATGATAGCAAAAGCTTAAAACGCCGGCGTATGTAGGTTAAAATAATTTAATATTTAATAAAATGTTATATATATATATATATATATATATATTTTTAAATTTTTAAATTAAAAAATAATTATTAAATAGGGAGGTGGTGTCTGATCAACACTGCTGGGATGCCATGATAAAGAAATACTGTTTTGTTTTTAAAATCCCGAAACAGTTTTCATGGTAAACAACTGACGATCCCTTATATATAAAAACATATATAAAAATATATTTATATTAGAGTATATTCTTGGAAGTAAACTAAAATAGTGATTGCAGTAGATTGATTGACTTACTAGACTAAAATCTTTCAACAAAATTTTTTTTTTTTTTCCCCAGTTTTGAAGGTTAAAAGAACTTCCGAGACTATATATATATATATATATATATATATATATATATATATATATATATATATATATATATATATATATATTATTTATTACTGTTAAAACCTCGTAACCTTTGACCTTAGTATATTGTTCTAGCCACATTCGTTTTGGTATCCGACTAAAAACGCGACACATTTTAGTATGACCTGAAATGAATATGATGCCCGAGATCTGAAAACTTGGTATAATAGTTCTTCAAATGTGAAGGTCAATTCAAATGGGAAAGTTGGTATTTAGTAACATAGCACTGCGTATTATATGATTTGGTCGGCTGTCAATTAGCTGCCAAAAGGACACAACTATGTCACATTTCCGAGTCGAAATACTGTGAACGTAGACATCTCACTGAACAGGCAAGTTTTGAAACTCTCAGCATTTGTGCATTTTTATTTATTTACTTTCGAGGTCACCGCTTATCAAAGCGAAGAACCACTTGAGGATAAAGGGTTTATGAGACGAGTATGAATGCTAGCTGAAGATGGAGTACTAACATTTGTTGTTGTATAAATTAATGTCCTAGAATACCCACCTTCAATTAATGCCCAAGGTTCATGAACCAAAACTGAAATAAAAATCTGGGGTTGTCAATCTCGTGCTTCTATTCATCTTCCTCCCACAAGGTAAGATGTGACACAAGGTCGGGAAAGTGGGAAAGAACCAGCGCTCGAGAATTTGAGCACTCTGGCTGTTTAAAATTGCCTGGGCAGCCCCGTCGGCATTCCGCGGTAGGGGCGCCTCAGACAGTAAGAAATAAACTTACTCCTCCCAAAAGAGGGGAGGCAAAGCCTGGGAGGGTACACCTCCTAGAACTGCACAGGACCGACAACCCTTAATAGACCGGCGTAAATCCAGACCCAAAGGCCCGGACGATACCGGTTTATTAGGCGGGGTAAAAAACCCTGGTTCTTCTCAGCCACAAAGATCACCATAACACCAACAGCAGAATCAACAAAATGATAACACGTTTCTCATTATTATGAATCTGTCTATTCCATAACAGAATGGCCAAACTTTGATAGTTTTTAATCCGTCCATTTGGCAAAATGATTAGGGTGTTCGCTAATGGACCGGAAGACCGGAGTTATAATCCTCAGTCGGGTCATACCATAGAGAAAACAAAATGGTACTTGATGCTTCCTAGCTAAAAACTCATCATTACTCGAAAATTAATAAATAAATTAATTATAAAAAAGACCTCGTTGCACACATTTAGCTGCTCTGAATTATACGCTGTCTGTCCCGAACATAAAACAATTTCGCACATTCCATTCCTTAATGATTGGTTATTGTTGATCGACCATCTTTTATTGTCTACCACGTGGTCTGCGTGGCTGAGGACAAGATAAGCACGAGGTTGGCGAGTTCAGTTGAGGATCAAGGATAAATTTATGGAAAGGAGTGTCGCTCTTTTCTACATCTCAGTGTAGTAGCCAATGAAAACGGAGCCTTCGGGTCGCCCTCGATTCTAGTCGATCAATTAAAAAAGATTTATTCCAATAAGCCATACATTTTTAGAATAGTAGTGCATTTCAGTAACGGAAGCATAGTTATGTTTTATTTTAATGTTAAATTATATTTAATACATGATAGCATGCAGTTTGCTGTAGATGAATACAACATTGTTTCAACCAGGTTGTATTCATCTACAGCAGTACAAACACAATATTCAGATGCAAGTGTGTAAAACTAATGTTAACAACGGTATTTATAAGGATATATTAAGTAAGAAAGAAGAAAAATTCCATTCAGAGTTTGAAATTTACAATTAGGGCGATGTGGCTGGATATGACGTCACAGAGAAAAGATCACTAGTGATACGTAGCGAAAAAACTGATCAGATGACCTGCAAGAAAGAGCGGTCGTTTTTTATTTTTTTTATTTTGATAGCGAATCCCCTTGGTCATAGCGAGAGACATGTTTGGATGGAAGAATTGAGTAAATCCTTAAAAGTCAGATGAAACCACGTGACTTCCGGCCGATGATACTTGTCTCTTTGACTGGCGAAACTTCAAGCAGAAAATACGTGTCTGGGTGCTGTCCCCCGATGGGGGCAGCGCATACAGTGTGGCCGGGTGTAGCGGTATGAGCTGTCCGTCTCTCTCTCTCTCTCTCTCTCTCTCTCTCTCTCTCTCTCTCTCTCTCTCTCTCTCTCAGACGTAGACATGTGGGCTGTCGCTCTGATGTTTTATGTGACTGTAAACCTTTTTTATATAAACATCAGTGTTCGTGTGGGTTTATAAGCAGATGAAAAGAATCTGGGTTTACGACTACGACACGGGTGTATAAACCAGTATACACATCGATAAGTGAAAATATAATACCCCCTATGGAGGTGGATTGGGGGTATTATGTATGTATAAATGTATATTATAAAGAAAAATACCCCCACTACCTTAGAAAATTGTTTAACCCCAAATAGTTGTGTGCTGTCATTATGTTATAAACAACAACCATTATGATAGAACAACAACGAAAAGGAAAAGGAGAGAGAACAAACTACTTCTACGTGTCATCTATACAACATGAGTCCAGCTGCACACTTTTATAGGAGCCCGTGTTAGCATGGACTGAGTATTTACTTCCTTCCCACTACAGGAAGATATGGCACAAGGCCAGAGGGTGGGGAGAATAAAGACAGCGCCCCTAAAGAAGAGGTATTCTGGACTATTAAAAATTGCCTGGGCAGTCTTGTCGGCATCATCCGGACAGTTAACAATAAACTAACTCCCCCCCCCCAAAGAGGGGAGACAAGGCTTGGGAGGGTGGACCTCCTAGGACTACCCAGGACTAAAACTTCAACCCAACAGATAAAAAGCAACCGAAATGGACCAGTTTCTACCGGACTGATTGTTGAGAACAGATCCTCGACTGGTATATTCCAGTCAAGAGTCTCTGAGCAACAGAAGCTACTCCAGGCATGGACTGTTAAACAAACTCATTTAATATTTTGTAACAACACAACAGTCGTAAAATGAAATGAAAAAAAGCCTATTTATAAACAACAAGATATATTTATTTGAGTGACCTACACCGTTGGACGTAAGTATGTTGGATAATGGCCCTATGGGAATGGACGTATCTGTTGGGAGTCATTGGTTTGACTTGCGCGAATTAACGCGGGTGCAATCGAGTGCAGATTAGGGTCTGTTCTCACAATCAGAGCTAACAGGCGTTACAAGGTTACCGTGTGACGAGACCCCAGATCAAGGGTCAGTCTGCACCTGCGAGAGGCTCTGTGACATCGCAGGCCTTGCGTGGGAAACAGAGGATCCGTGACGTCACTCGTTCTCGTGAGAAGCGAGTTTTCGTCAGTCTGATTCGGAAGGCGAACCGAGCAGGATGTGCGATTCACGATGTAAAAATAAGTGAAATATTTCCCTTAAGGGAATACAAGCGCGAGAAATCCTTCCCCCCCTCTATGAATGGTTAAGAAAACATTGTTAACTAACTACGATAAAGTAGTGATTTGCTCTCTCCCTCTCTCTCGACGATAAAGTAGTGATTTGCTCTCTCCTTCTCTCTCAACGTAGTGAATGACTCCCAGTTGAAATAACAACGCTTGTAATAAAATGAATTAAATTTAAAAGAGAGTTTGTCTTCGGAGTGCGTCATGAGGCTTTTGTTGCGGACACGGACGGCGTGGTTCACGACAGGAAGGAAAGAACAAAGAATTCATCCACTAGACGATACACCACCCTCTACAACAGATGAGGGAGAAATCTAAGGTATGCAACAAGTAGGCAAAAATTAAGACAGTGTCAGAGTGAAAAAAGGAATTAAGTAAGAAAGCTTGTGGGTTGCCACTTTTCTTCGAGCTGTATTTCTTCCAGTGGAGAATCGTCTTGCTCGGTTGTCCAGTGGACAAAGGCATGGGGAGAGGAAAGAGGACGTTTTTCTTCGTTGGTTCCATGAAACTCTCTGTCTGCTGTCTGTGATTCAAAAAGGAGCTAGAAGTAGTCCTTCAAAGGTCGGTTGAAATCAGTACGCCCTGGAAGCTGATTAGTTATCGCCCGGCCCAACCAGCTCACATGGACTGCAATCCGCATGAAAAATAAATGTTAATGTTTATAACTGGTACACGTGATAAAGTTAAAAATGGAAAATTCCACGTAAAATAAAGTAAGGAAGTAGATGGAATTTTCCATTAGAAGTTAAACCAGAGTTAGGGTTACGTGTCAGGATATTAATCAACAGCAACAAAGAATGGGAAGAACAAATTTTGGTAAGTTTATAACAAGCTTTATTCCAACAGGACAGAACATACTTGCATGTGTGTGTGTGTGTGTGTGTGCGAAATAGAGAGATATAAAGAGAGATAGAATGGGGAAGAGGAAGATGAGATACAGTAAATAGTCTTCGCTTGATCAATCGCTCTTCGACTGATAAACGCGTCTTCTCTCGTGCAAGTCTCGCCGGCTAAGGAACACGAAAAGAAAATCATGTGGTTTGCGTAATTTCCGTCCGGTGCAACCCCCTTCGACTCCTAACCTTTCGATTAACACGACTGCCACTATCTTTATAAAAAAAGAAGAATTAATTATTATATTAACACTTGTTTCTACATATAGTAAGAATGACGTCGTATTTGGATAGTTCCATCTACTGCGTGTTTGTAGACCAATCCAGCAATAGTGTTAAGTCGGTGATTTTCTTTATAGTCTATTAAAAAGGTAGGGGGGCAGTTTGGTATAAGGATATCACTGGTCTCTCTCTCTCTCTCTCTCTCTCTCTCTCTCTCTCTCGCTATCTATCTATCTATCTCTCTCTCCCTTCCTTCTGGTCTGACTGGCATAACCCTCTATAGCGAGCAAAGATTACGAATACTTGTTTTAAAAACGTGTCAAGATGTCAGCAGTCTATTTGTTGAATTATTTGTTTTCTTAAAGAATATTTATTAAATAATATGATATTTCCATTACGAGATGAAACATAAGTAATAGTGATTGATGTCGGATGCAACATAAGAGTTAAACAATATTATCTTGCTATTGTTCAATATCTAGGTCTGGTGTACCAAAAAAGTTATTTGACAGAAGTAGGTTCACCTAGCTGGAAGAAAACATGATTGATTGTCAAAAATTAAAATAATCGTTGGTCAAAGTCGGGCACATGGCCGGGAAAAACAAATATGGTGGATTGTCAAAAATAAAATAATTGTTGATTGAAAACCTGCAAAAAGTTAGCGACAGAAGGAAACACCTCGTCGCCAAACAAAACGTCCCGAAGGCGTGGCTACATTGAGAGTGAAGTTCAACGTTGAGCATTTTCAGTGGGTCACAAATTGTTATATAATAACTACCCGAAATTGATATCGTCAGTTGCCTGGGCACTAAAAAAACACCGGTCAAATTCATGTGCGTGCGTCTCCTTTCCTCACTAACCCACACTCTTTCACCGCCACCGACAATAAAGATATATAATTATATTTTCGTATACCAGTGTGTCGTCATTTGTTTTATTCACAGCAGAAACATTACAATATATATATAAACGAAAGTTATGTTGTTTGGAACTTCAAGCAGCATCTTAAATTATTGACGTCATATATTGAGCATTTATACAGTATAAACCCTCTGTCTATGATTATATATATATATATATATATATATATATATGTGTGTGTGTGTGTGTGTGTGTGTGTGTGTGTGTGTGTGTGTGTGTGTGTGTGTGTGTATATATACTTACTTACCTGTATAATGCGCAATCTTGTTTCAAACTTTGCGAGAATAACTTTTGTTTTAATTATTTTCCTTACCGCAGAACTCTTCTTTTACTTTTTTATAGGCGGAACTCTAAAGACCCTATAATAACCAGGGGCCATTAAAAACGCGAGGAGATAGCGAGGAAAGTATACAGATAAGAAGGTAATTTTCATAAGAAGGGGTTTTGCTCCAAAATCCCTCGTTTTATATATTGCATAATAAATTTTTTTTAAATCTTGTAAGGTGCGTCTTTTTTTTTACAATACGTTTTAATAAAAACAGATGGTTCTATTTTTCGTGTTGTGTATTTTAAATTGTGCATTCATTTATTTTTCTTAAAATACACAACACGAAAAACACCAGGCAATGTTTTCGCGTCACTATTATAGTGACGCGAAAACATTTTAGAGCGACAATTCTGCAATGTTTCGTTTGATTATTAAAAACGTTTTGTAAATAAAAAAAAACGCATCCTAGATTAAAAATAAATATTTAATAGATATTTCTTAACATAAATCTTTCCCTATATTAAAAAGCGAGTTTTTGACGAAAACTAAAAATACACAGCGTTATTATTCGGTGTAGACCGAATTTCGTCTCTTTTTCATCTTTTTAATTTCCGGGGTCCTTATTCTTCATATGGTCCATATATATGTTTGTGTGTGTGTGTGTGTGTGTGTGTGTGTGTGTGTGTGTGTGTGTGTGTGTGTGTGTGTGTCTATACGAGAAGAATACTTGGCCCAGGACGAGTACAATAAATTCCCTGCACAGACCGTTTTGCATTACTTTTATGTTCCCTTACAAAGACTAAAATCAACATATAAAGATACCAAACCTTGTGTCTAGAATCCTTATTCCAATTTTGAGCAAAGTCTGTAACATGGTTTTCATTCTAGAAAATGCTTAAAATTAAAGGCTTAAGCTGTCTAAAGAAGAAATTGAAATTAAGGTAATATGGGGTAACTTGCGTAGAATAGCTATTGATTTAATTTAATTCAAACCTAAAATTTATGAATTTTCCAAATGGGATTGTGTGCCGATATTATGCCCCCAAAGAACCCTTAAAATGCTTTGCCCCCTTTGCATAAACAACTATTAAACTAAATATAGCTCATTTTACAAACTCTTGCGTCTAGCAACTTTGTTTCAAAATCCATAATGATCGGTTAATTAGTTTAGGAGTGAATCTGATACACAGAAATACATAAACATATACTAGGTACGTGCAAAATCAGTGGCCGATCCTAAAAATGTAAAAACATTTTGACCCTCCCTTCACTTAAAAATCCACTAAAATCCAGGAAATCAACCAATTTTAATGAAATTTTCAGTATTTATTAATCAACGATCAACCATTATTTCTTGATAAATTCAACCATTATTTATTTTTAAATCTTAGTGAAAATATATTATTGTCCTCTCCAAACTCTACAATAAGTGTCTAGCTGAATCTTGCTTCCCCGATAGCTGGAAAATTGCCTCTGTGGTACCAGTCTACAAGAATTCTGGAAATAGAACCGATCCCCAGAACTATCGCCCAATCAGTCTGCTTCCGATCTTTGCTAAAATCTTTGAATCCTTAATCAATCTAGCAATAGTACGACACTTAGT
Source organism: Sepiola atlantica (assembly GCA_963556195.1). Lineage (NCBI taxonomy): Eukaryota > Metazoa > Mollusca > Cephalopoda > Sepiida > Sepiolidae > Sepiola > Sepiola atlantica. The sequence continues at coordinate 161,980,212 of OY744518.1, read as the reverse complement.
TAATGCTAAACTTCTTTCTGACCGCCTGTATGGATTTAGACAATCACGATCTACTGCAGACATCCTAACGGTCATCTCTGAACGCATGTATCATACACTCGACAAGGCAGGTGAAGCTAGGGCAGTAGCGCTTGATATATCCAAGGCCTTTGACAAGGTATGGCATAAAGGGCTCCTCCTGAAAATACGATCATACGGTATTACTGGGCAATTACTTAATATAATTAGATCCTTCCTAGCCAAAAGAAAAATCCAGGTTGTCCTCGATAGCCGTTCATCTAAGCAACATGACATAAATGCTGGTGTACCCCAGGGCTCTATCCTTGGACCCTTGTTGTTCCTGATCTATATAAACGATCTCCCTGATGGCATAGAGTCTGAGATTGGTTTATTTGCTGATGACACCACCCTTTACTCTCGCCATGTTGGTAAAACCGACGCAATTATATCCGATGCAATGGCTGAATCTTTAGAAAATAAGCTCCAGGCTGTAGTGGATTGGGGTCATAAATGGTTGGTAACTTTTAATGCCGCAAAGACAAAACTCCTTTCCTTCAATAACTACAAGGAACCTTTTCAACCACCGATTGTCATGGCAAATAACACCCTACCTGAGAGTTAATCATTCAAACTCCTCGGCCTAACCTTCACAGGTAACATGAATTGGAACAAATACATTGAAGACATTGCCAAGGCTGCCGCAAAGAAGGTTGGCTCCCTCTACCGTGCTAGTAAACTCCTCACACCTGACATTATCCTGTATCTCTACAAAGCCACCATCCGCCCATGCATGGAGTATTGTTGTCACATCTGGGCTGGTGCATCATCTACTAGTCTCTCCCTCCTTGACAAGGTCCAAAAAAGAATCGCCAACCTAATAGGTCCCTCACTGTCAGCCAAGCTCCAGCCTCTGTCCCATCGCCGCAATGTAGCATCCTTGTGCTTGTTTTACAAATACTTCAATGGATTATGCTCCGATGAATTGGCTACTCTAGTGCCCCCTCGACGTAAATTCACTAGACTAACTCGACAATCAACTAAATCTCATTCATTCACTGTGGAGGTCCCCAGATGTCGGAGAGCCTTCTACTCAAATAGCTTCTTTCCTCGTACTGCTGGCCTCTGGAACTCCCTCCCTGCCCCCTGTTTCCCCAACAGTACAGACATGCAGAAGTTTAAAACTAATGTAAACAGACACCTCGCTGCGCTGATCCCAATCTAGGTTGACCACCCCCTACCCTCTCCCCTTTTCTTTTTCTCAGTAGCCCCTTACGTCTACAGTGGCGGTCTGCCTTGTTTGGGGTGAACTATGTTAAAAAAAAAAAAAATTTTAAATACACCTTTACTAAAGTTATATTTTTATATATTAATTAAAAAAATGCATGATTTTTTAAAATTTGTTTTATGAAAATAAAGCACTGTCGATGTTTAAAATTAATTATTTTTGAATTATTTCGTATATACGAAAAATTCCCCTAAATTCCATGTTAATAAAAATCACTATAACTCGAAGAAAACTTAATTTCTTGAATTGGCGATGTTATCATTGAATAAAGCATTGTTTAATCAATATTTTCACACAAAAAATAATATAATTGCAAAAAATATTTCATGTGATTTTAATGATTAGAGTTTCTAGGAAAATATAAAATGCGATGTAATGTTATGTTCCTTTCATACATGAACGTGTTATCATCAGCGTAAGAAATGTTTTTTTATAATCTTGAAAATAAACAAAAAATTGAAATATTTGAGAATCAGGATCATAACGAAAAAAAGAATTTTAAAAATTGGGTAATTTCTACTAACGATTGACTTGGAGAGGTATGGTGGCCCTGTTCTGTAATAAACATGCGGGATTAGCTCACCAATCGCCACTTACTCCCTCCACACCGTCCTCAACTTTATTTTCAGAGATTCAACAATTTCGTTAATTTCACAATTCATCGTCAGTTATTTGGAAAGATAAAACGTAAGTTTGTATTTGTTTTGTCATTTTTTCATTAATAAAAATTATTTTAAAAGTGTAACACAATTATTTATTAATAAATAAATAGAATTCAAATATGAAATTTTCTTTCAAAATTGAATTCTATTTATTTATTAATAAATAATTTTTAATGTTTTAACTTTTTTATCAATGAATATTGCAGTGTAGTCATTGACTTTAATTTACTTTTTCACACTTAAAATAAAAAAATACTCTTTTAGCTTTATTTTTAAAAAAATAATGTAATTTATCATTACGACACATGTAAAAAAAAGGCTTACATGTGTCGTAACAATAAATTAGTAAATTGTTCTTTAAAAATAAATGTAATTTAAAATTACATTAATTCTTAAAGAATAAATCGAGTAATTTAATTGTTCAAGATTTTAATCCATAATCATGTAAAAATAATTAATAAAATTGACGCAATTCGTAACGTAAATTAAAAAAAAAATAAATGTTACTGCAAACGAGTCTTCCATACTTTGAGATTTCGTAGCCATATTTTCTGTTTACAATTACAACACAGCGAGAAAATGTTCGGAACCTAACGTTCACTTTTTTTTATATAATTAAGCAATTTGTAGTAAAAAAAAAAAAAAAAAGAGGTACATTCTTTTGTAATTCACTGTCTTAAGACTTTCATTTAATAATTATCTTTGAAACAGTTCCAGAAAACTGATATTTACCTTTCCAGCGAATTTTAAGCACGTTTTACTGAATCTGCCATTTTAATTTTGTTTTTTTCGCCGTTTTGATAACATTTTTCATTCTAAATTTTTTTCACACGTAAATATACATTTGGTTCCTTTTAGATATTAACTTAATGGTTTTATCTTTCAAACACAATCAAAAGTTAAAAGAAAACTACTTTAAAAATTAAGAAAAGACACTTTTAAGAACTATAGTCAGTACAAGCGACGGTCATTTTTGCACGTACCTAACATATACTCACACCATACATTATATAAATAGAGATATTTTTGTGATATAACACACAAGGAATCCACGAAATTAAGCACCAGCCTTAAAAGCTAATATCTCAATAAATGAAATTAATTATAGATTTCTAAAAGAGATGTTGAAACAAAAATTAAAAATGTTAAATTTACAAAATATTTGCTTCGTAGTTCTATCAATTTTCAGAGTTGTTTCCCTTAGATTAATCAAATAAACAGCGGTAAAAGTTACTTCCCTTTGATTACTTCATAAAAAAGTAACAATAAAAACCGATTCTCACAGTACTTCAACCATTAAAAAATAAATTTATTCACTTTAAGACGTAAGTTATCATAGTTATACTTTCCCTGCACTATCTTTCATGTTTTAAATCTAATACAATTGAAATAAATAATTAAAATAAATCAAATTGGTTTTATGTAATGATCACTAAGATATTATCTTCCAGACAATTTAAAACAAAACATACACATTATTTTAAATATATATAAATATATATATATATATATATATATATATATATATATATATATATATATATATATATATATATATATATATATATATATATATATATATATTGTTGTCGTCGTCACGATTCAACAATATAAATAAATCATTTTGTGGTAAAATCTCACTCCAATACAATCGTGAAAAGTAAATTTCTGAAAACAATAAATTTTAACTTTGAATAATTCACAAAAATAATAAAGTTGATATTTTCAATCGAAACCAAGAAAATTAAATTGTAAATGAAATAAATTGGAATAAATAGATAGAAAGGAATTTTCAAACATCTCTCTTGAATTATCTCATTATTGGAAGGATGGGAATTATTTACATTGTTACATACCGTCCCGGGAATGGCCGTGGCAGTTCTCGTTTAAACACTCGACATTTTTTTAACACCAAAAATCATATAGTTTGAATACCTTTAAATTTCTCGCACCTTCAATCTTTCCTCGTCGCATAGAGTGGTGCGTCGTCTAGTGGTTGAATTCTTTCCTCTTTCTTTCTGCCGTTAACCACGCCGCTGCAACAAAAGCTTCATGACCGACTCAATCGACAAACAATCTTTTAAACTTTCAACTCTTTTTATTACAGGCGTTAGTTATCCATTGGCTTGGAGATATTCACCAACGTCGAGAGAGAGAGAGCAAATTACTGCTTTCGTAATTAATTATCAATTAAGTCCTTAACAATTCGTGGAGAAGGGGGGGGGGAGGATATTCCGCCTGTATTTTCTTAGGGAATTAATTTCCCTAATTATGTTGCAGACTGCATCATAAAAATCACGTCTGAGAGGCTAGCCCCCACAACCTAGACTGGCAAAAACTCTGCTTCCCACGCGAAAGCCCGTGACGTCACAGAGCCTCTATGTGCAGGTGCACATTGCCCTTGATCTGAGATCTCGTCAATGCAGTGACCTTGTCACGTCTGTGAGCTCCGACTGTGAGAACAGCCCTATTCTGCACCCGACTGCACGGGTCCACCCGCACTAAATTGTGCAAGTCAAACCAACGATTTCCAACAGATACGCCCACCTCAAGATGCGTCCGTTCCCACAACATCTTAACTAGCGGGTTGAGCTTTCTGAGGCGAAATAATGGTTTCAATTTATTGAAATATTTTTGCTTAAAAAGAATAAAGTTTTCTCGGTTATCAGTATCATAAAATGTATAAACAAATAAAATATATCAATTAAGCAGTATCATTGCCCTTACTGGACTGGGTTCGTTAGTTCAAATGGTAAGACACGGTTGCCACTGGTCACAGTTGGAAGTTGTCTTATGTCCGGGTTTCGAATCTCGAGGTGTATGCCCTTGTTACATCCAACCACACTTATGCGTTGTGAAACGACGAAACAGCTATCTGTATTATATATATATATATATATATATATATATATGTGTGTGTGTGTGTGTGTATGTGTGTATGTCATATATATGTATATATATATATATATGTGTGTGTATCAATATATGACATACACACATATATATATATACACATATGTGTGTATATAATATATATTATGTATATATATATAAATAGACACACATATATACATACACACATATATATTTATACATACACACACATGTGAAAATGGACAAATAGAGTAACATTTTAGTGAAAATATGGTCACCAATGCATCATTAAAGTTGGACCAAGATATTTCGGTCGAAGGATTCCGACCATATTCATTTGGTGATATGATGCATTTGTGTCCTTATATACACACACACATAATTTATTTTAACAATTTTTCCAGCAATGAAACAGCAAAAAATAAAAGAAAGTTATCAGAGAAAATAGGGAATATGTTTACTTTAGAGTCCTAAATCGGTACAATTGATGACCTTAATTAACCCAACCATTTACAGTGGGGTATCAGTTTCGCATATAAATTTAACATAAAATTATCCCACCATTTCCGTAGCTCTTTAGGGCATTAACCAACTTTTTTATCACTAAACCTAAGTCCGAGTGGCAATAAAACAATCTTTGGAAATTTCATTTTATTGTTGTTTTCCTTTAACTAGCCAATAAAAAATGTTTTCTTGATTTCTATTTCAAAATAAATTTAAAAATCTTTGTTGTTATTGTGAATAAAATAAAATGTTGATAAAAAACTTAGTTAAAATAAATTTTCGAAATGAATCTAAAAATTAGTTGAAAAAATACGGAAAATCAATTGTAAAAAAAATCTATAAATAAGTTGAGATAAGTTATCTCCCTTACTTTGCCACCCTAAAGTAAAAAGTAGGACCAGTAAATGTAAGTTTTTCAAAAATCTAAAAATATGTTATATACGATATACGGCATAATCACGTGGACACATTGTTAGATCACCGAAGTTAAGCGACGTTGAGCCTAGCCAGTACAAGATGGATTACCATTTTGAAATACTGGGCACTGTATGTCATCTCAACTAACTGCGCTATACATTCTGACTGGGGATCACATGTGAATTTGTATTCCCCATAAACTTCCACTTCCAGTGGAAAGCGGAATGGCCGACGCTAGGCGAATATCACAAAAAAAGTTGTATTACTAATTATTTGGTTAGAAGTTTTTCAACCATATGTTCGTGTTTAATTGCAAAAAGGTAGCTTTTTTATCTTATGTATTAAAACAGAATACAAATACATAATTCACTTTTGATTTCCTTATCTTGCCATTGTAAAATTTTATCCGGAATACAAAATCAACGGACAGTTCAAATAGTTTGCGTTTAAATCAAACTGCTTTACTTGCATTTATTATCATTTTTTACTACTTACATGGATTGGCTGATTATTTTTGCAATTTAAAAAGCAACATTTTTCTATTTTTGAATGCTTTATTTTTTGACATTCATTTCTGTTTTTAAGTTTTGGATTATTCAGATCAGTATTAACATCTTTGATCAGGTTTAAAGCTATCCAAATTACTGCTAAGAATTGTCCACATGGAGGTTGAAGGTTCAATCATAACTACAGGCGATAATAACTAAGAATAACATAATGATTAATTAATACTTCTTTTTATTTATTTTTTATTTTTAACATAGTTCACCCCAAACAAGGCAAGTTGCCACTGTAGACATAAGGGGCTACTTAGAATTAGAGTGAAAGTTTTAGTGGGTCATCCTAAATTGGGAGCTGTGCAGTGAGATGCTTGTTCACATTAGTTTTTAATTTCTGCATGTCGGTACAGTCGGGAAAACAGGGAGCAAGGAGGGAGTTCCAAAGCTTGAGGAAGGAAGCTATTGGAGCAGAAGGCTCTCCGGCATTTGGGGACCTCCACAGTGAATGGATGGGATTTAGCTGATTGTCGGGTTGGTCGAGTATTTACGTTGAGGGGACACTAGAGCAGCAAATTTATCGGAGCACATTCCATTGAAGTACTTGTAAAACAAGTACATGGATGCAACATTGTGGCGATGGGACAGGGGTTGGAGCTTGAGGGACCTATTAGATTAGGGACTCTTTTTTTAACCTTGTCTTAAATGGAGAAACTAGTGGATGGTGCACCAGTCCAGATGTGACAACAATACTCCATGCATGATGGCTTTGTAGAGATATAGGATACTGTCAGGTGTGAGGAGTTTTTTAGCACGGTAGATGGAGCCCACTTTCTTTTCAGCAACCTTAGCAATGTCTTCTATGTATTTGTTCCAATTCATGTTACCTGTGAATGTTAGGCAGAGGAATTTGAACGTTGGACTCTCAGGCAGGGTGTTATTTGTCATGGCAACCGGTGGCTGAAGAGGTTTCTTGTAGTTATTGAAGGAAAGGAGCTTTGTCTTAGCAGCATTAAATGTTACTATCCATTTATGACTCCGTTCCACTACAGACTGGAGGTCACTCTCTAAGGATTCAGCCATTGCCTCGAATATGTGCATGTCCGTTTTGTCCACATGACGAAAGTAGAGCATGGTGTCATCAGCAAATATACCCATCTCAGACACAATGTCATCAGGGAGGTTGTTTATGACAATCAGGAACAATAAAAGTCTAGGGATCGATCCCTGGGGTACACCTGCATTTATGTCATATTGTTTGGATGAACGGCCATCGAGGACAACCTGGATCTTTTTTTGGATAGGAAGGATCTAATTATATTAAATATTCGTCCAGTAATACCATATGAATTAATTTTTTTTAGAAGACCTTGTCAAAGGCTTTGGATATATCAAATGCAATTAATCATTCTCATAAAAGTAAAAACTAATTTTTCTCCAAAATTCCGAATTCGTTAATGTTCTATGCAGAGAATTTGAATACATCAAGCGCTACCGCCCTAGCTTCACCTGCCTTGTCCAGTGTATGGTATATGTATTCAGAGATGACCGTTAGTATATCCGCAGTAGAGCGCGATTGCCTAAATCCATACTGATGGTCAGAAAGAAGTTTAGCATTAACGAGGTGCCGGACTATCGCTAGATTGATTAAGGATTCAAAGATTTTAGCGAAAAGCAGGAGTAGACTGATGGGGTGATAATTCTGAGGGTCAGTTCTATCTCCAAAATTCTTGAACACTGGTACCACAGAGGCACTTTTCCAGCTATCAGGGAAGCCAGATTCGGCAAGGCATTTGTTGTTTAGAGAGGGCAAGCGCCAGTTCAGCAGAGCATTTCTTTATTACTATTACTGGTATAAGATCAGGCCCACATGCTTTGGAGGTGTCAAGGTTTTTTATGATGTCCCACACATGAGATGGGGTGATGACCAGGTAATCAAGTGTGGCTTCAGTGCTGACAGAACGAGAACAATCTACTCATAAAATATCCAGTTCGACATACATATTCCCAGGTTCAAAAAGATGCACCAGGAGAAGGCCGGAGGTTACATTGGCTGAAATGTAGCGCACATAACAACCAAGATGCAAACAGTAGTCCAAATAATATAAATAAGACAAATTAGCAATCCTCATCTAAAAAATATTGAAACATTGATTTTTGTAATTGTATTTTGTTATTATTATATTAAACGTGTAGCAATTACATAATTACGATCTATTTTTTTTGCACTTGTTTGTTCTCACTCGCAGAGTGGTTAATACGTGGTTCGATAAGAACACCGTTTGCGTGGGAAAGACAACTTTCATCCCAAAAATGTTTTCCAACAATCTATAAATAGTCTGAGTTGAGATCTTGTTGTGAACAGACGTCATATTTCTTTCCTCGTCTCTAGTCATCGCTTGGCTAAACGAGCTGAAACTCCCGTACCCAATTCCATTTTTATAGTACATATATGTCGACGGACTCCACCTATTTTGTATTCATTTTTTCATAACTCATCCTGGACCATTTGCCGTGTTGATGAAACTGTTGGAATAAAATTGATTTAAATTGTAGAGAAGAAGTGTATCCTTTTAATCAGAACTTGGTGACCCTTTTCTTCATATCCAACAAGGCCAGTAAGATGGATATCGATTTAACGACGCTTACTACAAAATGGCAACTCTACAAATGTCAGCATGTTTGTTCCTTGAACTTTAACAGATTATGGAAATTTCAATATAAATTAACAAATCCTAAATTTCTTAGGACAAACTTTATCAATCTTAATGTTTTGTGGCGGGGGAAATAATCAGTGTTCTGTAATAGAGTGTAGGGTTTTTAAAATCCGACAGTGATCTGTAGTGATATCTGATGGACTGTCTCTTGTTTTTCTCTCTTGCGAGACATATAAACCAGCCATTTTGAAATGTAACATCTGTTCTTGTATCTGCTTAAAAATAATTATTATATAAATATGAATAAATATGAACCAAAAAAGTCTACGTTACTCATGTTTGGTTTTCTATCAGTAAATATTTCAAATGTTGTTTTAATGGTACTTTGATTATAACATCAGTGTCTGGTGTAAGTTGCAACCATTATAGTTCATCTCTACATATCTTTAGAACGTTTTAAAGTTATAGGTACCATCCATGGCCATACCCATAACAGGCCGGCTAGACACACATCTGACTGCTTGAACTGGGGCCAGTCAGTCACCAGATAAACTTTTAGCTGGTAGCACTTCGTTGTCACTGGTCCAAGCAAATTTAATTCCGAAACTAAATTTTAACTCAAATTTATTTCAGCTGAGGTTCTGTTATTTTATCATTATTTAGATTTGGATTATAAGTTCGTGAGTTAAAAGTCAGAATTTATTTATCTTTTTTTTACATGTAAACGGCTCTGTCCATTGACGAAATATCACTTTTACTTTTTTTTTTAAGTTTTAAAAAAGTATTGTCTTTTAGAATTTGTTAATAAATCGTACATTCTGAATTTCAAATCTTTTATATATTCTTAGGAAGTTTACTTTATTTACATGTAAACAGCTCTGTTAATTCACGAAATATCACTTTTATTTTTTTATTTTAATATAATGTGTTAAATATTTCTCAAAATGCTCAAAAAGTGTTGTGTGACAGCCTGTCAAGGCAATTATAATGAGTAAAATAAGGTTCGAGTGTTTTGTATCCCAAAAGATCAAGATGAGAGAGAAAGATGGTTAAAGGTAATACCAAGAGCTAACACTCCTAACCACTCAGACACTGTTTGTGAAAGGCATTTTCCACCTGGTTATGAAACTGTGTTTGTTATGGGAAAAGCACGACCCAAAGATCCTCCATCAATATTAAATAATTTGCCATCAAATGTGATACCAAGTCCTTTATCAAAACCAAGGACAACAAAAAAAAAGTTCCGCTTCTGTGCGAAGTGTACAAAATGAGGAGTTTGCACATTTTTTAGATAAAGATAGAATTGATAATTTTTACAAATTTGTGTGCTGATTTTGCGCCAGCAGTTACCTGCTACAATGCTAACAATCAACAGTTCATCCAGTCGTCATTTTTTTTACTGATAGTATTCCGATTTTTTTTAATTAAAATTTTTTTAAACTTAACGTTTGAATGTTACCATGCAAGTATACTCACACACATTTCTTCTGTTGAAAAACAAAATAAATAAGTTTCAACATTAGTTTCAAATTGAGAAAGCAATTCGTTACCTTAGTAACTTGAAAATTGAACTAGAGAAACAGGTTTTGAGACAACATATCGAAGTTATGTCACCACGAACAGTTGGCAAAAAAGTTTATGAGTCGGAAATGCTTGTCCGAGCATTTGAATATTTTGCCACATCTCGGTCTCTTTATAACAAACTTCGAGATCATTACAAATTACCCAGTATGAAAACACTAGTGAATATGACCTCAAAAGTTTCGAAGGTAGATGATCTGAATTTTCTTGGTGATGTGTTAAGCAAACTGTCAGATAAACAGAAAAAATGTATCATCCTAGTTGATGAAATTTATATTAAAGTGAGTTTTCAATATCAAGAGGGAAACATATTTGGTGTTTCCAAAGATTCTGAAGAGGCATTAGCAAAAACTGTATTGGGTATTATGATCAAAGTTTTGATTAAGATGATCCCAGTTGCCAAACTAAATTCAGAATTTTTGTTTCAAAATGTTAGAAATGTTGATTTAGTCAATCATTCGAAAGGTAATGTAATTGCAGTTATTTGTGACAATAATCGGACTAATCAAGCTTTATTCAAGAAATTTGATACTGTTAAAAATAAGCCTTGGGTTACTAAAAATGGTATATACTAGCTTTTCGATTATGTACATATATTTAAAAGTATTCGAAATAACTGGATAACTGAGGCCTGCTCAGAATTGCTGTTTTATTCTGATGGTAAAGAAATGATAGCAAAATGAAAAATAGTGAAACAACTTTTTGCGCATGAAAAAAAATCAATTTGTTAAGTTATCACAACTAACAGAAGTAGCGGTTCTTCCAAAACCAGTTGAGAGACAAAACGTTTCCCACTGTTTGAAAGTGTTTTGTGATGAGACTAACTGCAATGAAAACTCATCCATTATTGTCATTTTTTTTTTACTGATAGTATTCCGATTTTTTTAATTAAAATTTTTGAAAACTTAACGTTTGAATGTTACCATGCAAGTATACTCACACACATTTCTTCTGTTGAAAAAAAAAATAAATAAGTTTCAACATTAGTTTCAAATTGAGAAAGCAATTCGTTACCTTAGTAACTTGAAAATTGAACTAGAGAAACAGGTTTTGAGACAACATATCGAAGTTATGTCACCACGAACAGTTGGCAAAAAAGTTTATGAGTCGGAAATGCTTGTCCGAGCATTTGAATATTTTGCCACATCTCGGTCTCTTTATAACAAACTTCGAGATCATTACAAATTACCCAGTATGAAAACACTAGTGAATATGACCTCAAAAGTTTCGAAGGTAGATGATCTGAATTTTCTTGGTGATGTGTTAAGCAAACTGTCAGATAAACAGAAAAAATGTATCATCCTAGTTGATGAAATTTATATTAAAGTGAGTTTTCAATATCAAGAGGGAAACATATTTGGTGTTTCCAAAGATTCTGAAGAGGCATTAGCAAAAACTGTATTGGGTATTATGATCAAAGTTTTGATTAAGATGATCCCAGTTGCCAAACTAAATTCAGAATTTTTGTTTCAAAATGTTAGAAATGTTGATTTAGTCAATCATTCGAAAGGTAATGTAATTGCAGTTATTTGTGACAATAATCGGACTAATCAAGCTTTATTCAAGAAATTTGATACTGTTAAAAATAAGCCTTGGGTTACTAAAAATGGTATATACTAGCTTTTCGATTATGTACATATATTTAAAAGTATTCGAAATAACTGGATAACTGAGGCCTGCTCAGAATTGCTGTTTTATTCTGATGGTAAAGAAATGATAGCAAAATGAAAAATAGTGAAACAACTTTTTGCGCATGAAAAAAAATCAATTTGTTAAGTTATCACAACTAACAGAAGTAGCGGTTCTTCCAAAACCAGTTGAGAGACAAAACGTTTCCCACTGTTTGAAAGTGTTTTGTGATGAGACTAACTGCAATGAAAACTCATCCATTATTGTCATTTTTTTTTTACTGATAGTATTCCGATTTTTTTAATTAAAATTTTTGAAAACTTAACGTTTGAATGTTACCATGCAAGTATACTCACACACATTTCTTCTGTTGAAAAACAAAATAAATAAGTTTCAACATTAGTTTCAAATTGAGAAAGCAATTCGTTACCTTAGTAACTTGAAAATTGAACTAGAGAAACAGGTTTTGAGACAACATATCGAAGTTATGTCACCACGAACAGTTGGCAAAAAAGTTTATGAGTCGGAAATGCTTGTCCGAGCATTTGAATATTTTGCCACATCTCGGTCTCTTTATAACAAACTTCGAGATCATTACAAATTACCCAGTATGAAAACACTAGTGAATATGACCTCAAAAGTTTCGAAGGTAGATGATCTGAATTTTCTTGGTGATGTGTTAAGCAAACTGTCAGATAAACAGAAAAAATGTATCATCCTAGTTGATGAAATTTATATTAAAGTGAGTTTTCAATATCAAGAGGGAAACATATTTGGTGTTTCCAAAGATTCTGAAGAGGCATTAGCAAAAACTGTATTGGGTATTATGATCAAAGTTTTGATTAAGATGATCCCAGTTGCCAAACTAAATTCAGAATTTTTGTTTCAAAATGTTAGAAATGTTGATTTAGTCAATCATTCGAAAGGTAATGTAATTGCAGTTATTTGTGACAATAATCGGACTAATCAAGCTTTATTCAAGAAATTTGATACTGTTAAAAATAAGCCTTGGGTTACTAAAAATGGTATATACTAGCTTTTCGATTATGTACATATATTTAAAAGTATTCGAAATAACTGGATAACTGAGGCCTGCTCAGAATTGCTGTTTTATTCTGATGGTAAAGAAATGATAGCAAAATGAAAAATAGTGAAACAACTTTTTGCGCATGAAAAAAAATCAATTTGTTAAGTTATCACAACTAACAGAAGTAGCGGTTCTTCCAAAACCAGTTGAGAGACAAAACGTTTCCCACTGTTTGAAAGTGTTTTGTGATGAGACTAACTGCAATGAAAACTCATCCATTATTGTCATTTTTTTTTTACTGATAGTATTCCGATTTTTTTAATTAAAATTTTTGAAAACTTAACGTTTGAATGTTACCATGCAAGTATACTCACACACATTTCTTCTCTGTTGAAAAACAAAATAAATAAGTTTCAACATGATACAAGAGAAACTTACTTTCATCGAAGAAGTTTTGAAATTTTGGAAAATAGTGAGTGTAAAAGATATTTATGGAAGTGTCAAGACAAAATGATCCATTGAAAAGCGTATTATCAGATCGAAATGATGAAAATTTTACATTTCTTGTAGATTTTGGAAGTATGGCAAAACAAATGAGGGGAAAGCAAGGGAAGAGAATACAATCCTTCACAAGAGACACTAGTATGGCTATCAAGCATACATGTAATTGTTTAATTGACATTTACTTGACAGTGGGTTCAATTTTGTTATTCTTGGATTTTGTAAATTGAGACAAGATTCTGATGGTACTTATTTTATTACCGTACAAAATGTTCTTCAGAAATTTCATATTCAAAAAACAAAATTACTTCAGTTGAAAGTTGATATTAGAGAGTATAGCCATGGATCAGGCCATACTTGCTCACAATGCAGATATATGTTGGATGAATTGGCATACAAAACATTTTATCACCTGCCAGACCTAGAAACTGGTATCTCCAAAGATATTAAAATGTCGCCTTTTTATATAGCAGGATATATATCATACAAAAAGATTGTCTTACAGAGGAGGAAATATTCAATGATACTGCTTTTTATCATGAGTATGGAAGTTTTTGAAAGGAATAGATCGTGTTGATTTAAAAGTTCCACTGGATACCACTGTTCAGTGGGAAATTTAAATTACTGCTTTCAGATTTTGAAGTGAAGAACTTTCCTTAGACATTTTTGTAAGTAGTGTCATCCTTGTTTTGCCACAACATTCTGATTATCGTAACTCATTGCTGTGAACCCTGTCCATTTAATAGGATCGCCTATAGATTTTTAACTAAACCTTCTATTTAATCTATGGACATTGTATTATCTCATTTTATCTTCCATTTCAGTTCATCTGTTTGCTTAGATTAATCGACTATGAGACAACACTAGAGATTTGGATACTGAAATTTTAGTTTGAACTTTGTTTTTGGATAATTTTATGATGTGAAATGAATACTATAGCCAAAATGTTGTGTTGAAAACAACCAAAATGAGAGCAGTTTAAATTTTTGGTTAGTAAACCACATATCACATTTGAACAAACTTTTTATTTTCAACCACAATATACAAGTCATGATCTTTTGACACAAGTACAAATTCTCTTTAAAAAATCCCACATTGAAATAAAAATCACTCATTGAAATATGCATTTGCCTTTGTTTATTCGAAGTTACCTGTCTCTTCATTTATAGCAATTCCTCAATAATTGTCAAATTTATCAATTAGCTCATTGTGGTTCTTATTATTTTGTATGTAAAACACATAAAAACATCAAGCTAATCTCGCAGGGAAATTTTCCCTTTGTTTGCAACTTCTATATCGAATATTTAAGAAAATTCACATGGGCCCCCAGTAAAAGACCCCAGTTGCATGATTGCCTGGCATGTAGTAGGGATGGCCATGGTACCATCTCATTGAAATAGTATCGATCAGCTAGTCTGTTTTGGTGAGTGGAAGATGGGCCGATCTTCCATGAGTATATATTGATACCATTGTTACTACCTGAGTACCTATAAATAAATTGAATTAAATATTTTTTACAAAAACATATTTTATTTAATTTGTTTATTAACAATATTTTTTTATAAATTAATTTTCGGGAACGAGGTAATAAAAAAGTTATTTCCAAGTTGTCTCCCTTTATTATCAAGAGGAGGTCCTAAATCCTTGGAAGTAAATTCTGTGCCGTTGTCACTTCGCATTCACTTCGTATGACAGTGTTCTGTCATTGTCGTTTTCATATCGCCATATAATTGCAGTTGTAATTGAATTGCGTTATTATAATATTTATTGTAACCATGTCTGCTTGGTCGTCTTTAAAAACGGATATGAGTCACCATTTTGGTTTTCCCACCTAACAGGCCATAAAAGTGAAATGTTTTATTCTTATAACAAAAAAAAAATTTGAATACACTTGCCTGAAAAATAAAAAGTGAATACCCCTAATTAAAAAAAAAATTGAATTCGCTTGATTGAAAAAAAAAATTAAATACCCTTAATTGAAAAAGAGTGAATACACTTGATTGAAAAAAAATTTAATACATTTGATTGAAAAGAAAGTGAATATGCTTGATTGAAAAAAAATGTGAGTATGCTTGATTGAAAAAAGTGAATATGCTTGATTGAAAAAAAAATTGAATACGCTTGATTGGAAAAAAGGTGAATACGCTTGATTGAAAAAAAATGTGAATATACTTGATTGAAAAAAGTGAATATGCTTGATTGAAAAAAAAAGAGTAGAATATGCTTGATTGAAAAAAAAATTGAATACGCTTGATTGAAAAAAAAGGTGAATACGCTTGATTGAAAAAAAATTGAGTATGATTAATTGAAAAAAAATTAAGTATGATTGATTGAAAAAAAAATGAATATGCTTGATAGAAAAAACATTGAATATGCTTGATTGAAAAAACATTGAATATGCTTGATTGAAAAAAAAATTGAATATGCTTGATTGAAAAAAAAATTGAGT
The DNA here is from genome assembly GCA_963556195.1 of Sepiola atlantica. NCBI lineage: Eukaryota > Metazoa > Mollusca > Cephalopoda > Sepiida > Sepiolidae > Sepiola > Sepiola atlantica. The sequence goes on along the minus strand of OY744518.1, from coordinate 161,964,129 downwards.
ATGCTTGATTGATAAAAAATGAATATGCTTAATTGAAAAAAAATTGAGTATGCTTGATTGAAAAAAAAATTGAGTATGCTAGATTGAAAATAAAATTGAGTATGCTAGATTGAAAATAAAATTGAATATGCTTGATTGATAAAAAATGAATATGCTTGATTAAAAAACAAATTGAATATGCTTGATTGAAAAACAAAAGTGAATATGTTTGATTGAAAAATAAATAAATATGCTTGATTGTAAAAAAATTGGATATGCTTGATTAAAAAATAAATAAATATATTTAATTAAAAAATAAATAAATATATTTAATTAAAAAATAAATAAATATGCTTGATTAAAAAGAAATATATATGCTTGATTAAAAAAAATATTGAATATGCTTGATTGAAAAAAAAAGGAAATATGCTTGATTGAAAAACAAAAAATCCACCCAAATCAGAGAATTATCCAATCTTAATGAAAATTTCAGTATTTATTAAGTAATGTATGTCGAGATTTTTCACTGTTCTTCTTGACGAGGGAAGGATGGGGTCCTAGTCAAGAGAACAGTCGGATCGGGTCCCGGCAGTGTTTTGTGAAAATACTGCTTTTCACAACCTCAACACCTGTCAAGCATCAAGTTACATAGAACGCTCGCTATCTGGCAGACGCCGCCACTGGTTACATGGATTGGGGTGTCTATTTCCTCCTATAGCAGCTGTAAGGGACGCTTGTTTCTTTTAAATAATTAGAATTACGATAAACACTTGCGTGTTGCACTAAGCAATAAAGTTGACTGAAAAGAATAAGGAGAAGGTGATGGCCGTTTATATAACAGCCCCCTTCCCACTACATACAGGCACTAATTCGTTGCACGTATGCAAATTAGCTCACCAGGCCCATTGTTCAATAACCGTTTCCTGCCAAGACACCCACCCCTTATTTTTCCCACAGTATAAATGTTAACATAAAGTATCAGCTAAAAAGTATGTATAGATGTTAGGTCACTTAAATTAGCGCCCCCTTCATTTCAAAGACGAATTACGTCTTATCATACCCATAGTAAACACCCAGTGACCACCCTTACAAAGGTTCAAATGAAAAAGAAACGCATTTTCAAAGGCAGCTAGTATTTAACATTCTCAAATAAATTAATTAAATTTAATAATATTTTTTACGAAATAAAAATTAATTTAATCTATTTGTTTATTAACAATTTTCTTTTGAACATTAAATTACGAGATACAGATTTATTTATTAACAATATTCTTTTCTAAATTAAATTTCGGGAATTATGCAAGAAAAACAGATTTCCCAGTTGTCTCCCTTTATTAAATAGTCAAATGAGTTATTGTTACTTTGGGACAAATACAAATACAAATAAAAACTTTCTTTTTACGATTTTTAGCAATGCTTAATTATCTCCCTTAGATCATGAATGCTTGAATTATCTCCCTTGAATAAAAAATATTAGTGTGGTACAATTCAAAACTACTGCATGTCAATAAGAGTTTAACTAAGGTATTTGCATTTATTTGCAGATATGATGATAATGTGTTGATAATTTAATATAATGTATAAAGTGTAGATCCCATATCAAAATGTTCAACATCCAAGAATTCAAAGCCATTTTTCACATAAAAATGCAACTTAAAATAATGCAACCCAAGTCCATATTTAATTTCCATGGGGGCAGAGTTAAACACAATGTCGGTTATTACTGTGGGGAAAATTCCAGCTCACAAAAAATAGGTACTCTGTAATGGGACAAACATTTTAAAAAATTGCCTCAGTCTAAAAAGATCCCTCTCCATTGACCGTGGACCGAAACGATGAAGTACAGCACCAGAAAAGATATTACACTCAACTCCCAGCTAAAGGACCAAGGATAAAAGCACCCCAGGTTGCAAATAACATATAATATTTAACAACAAACAGTATAGATATGAAACTTTATTATTGAATAATTCCAGGGAACTCGCGTCGACCAAATGTCGGGACGATTTATAGTGCACTGATTCGTCTTGGCTTACCCTAGAAATGACTTCTGCTATTATATTACTTTATCGTTCCAATCGAAAAGGACCGCAGATATCTTGAGTTTGACGAATATAAATGAAAATGGCATGGTGTAGTCGTTATCATATATATTATATATGTCATATATATGATATTATCATATATATTATATATATATATATATATATATATATATATATATATATATATATATATCCCATAAATGATATTATCATAAATATATTATATATATCATATAAATGATATTATCATAAATATATCATATATATTATCCTATATATATATTATATACATTATATATTTGATATTATAAGATTTCATGCACAGCACAGGCTATTTTTGTTGTTTATGTTGGGGGGGGGGGGCTTAGTTCATTAGATTCCCCCTGTTCTCATCATAACACATGCAGCAGCTGCGAGGCGGCCTCTTTCGACTGTGGTTCCTTCTGAGACGTGGCACAGCTAATTCAGTCGGTTGTTCAGGTGGTTCTACTGAGACGTGTTGATTTCCGCTATTGTCGTTGTAACTGTCGCTCAACTGATTTAGGCCATTATCAACCAAGCTATCAGCCGCGTTATTCACCATCGGCACACACAATTCGCCACCACTTGACGCTTGACTTCCACTGTCTTCGGAATTGCTCACAATCCTACGTTACGAGCAGAGATCTCTTACATGGCAAGGAACTGCGTCCACACACACCGTTTGAGGACTCACCACCTTCGTCACAGTTCCTGTCCTCCATTAACTCGTGCACCTGTTTGGCTGGGCTTCCACCAGCACAACGCCCCCCTGTTCATAAATGTTATGCCTGTGTTCTGGTAGCAACAGAAGGGGTTCATCGATGCCTTTCACCCGGACTTTATACTGGTACAGTGCATTCGACATCGTCTTTTGGCATGATATTGTACCAATAAACCGATTCTTCAGCAGTGCATCCCTTCGTAGCGGTAATCCATTTTATATGGGACCTCTCGACAATACTATTTCCTGACGGTGCATATGCACACCAAAAACGCAATCGGATACCCCAGCTTTCAGAAAACATTCTGAAACTATTGCTACTAAAAGCTGTACCGTCGTTGGTCAAAGTTTTTTCGGGTGGACCCCTCTGATAGAAAACAGAGCTGAGACACTATATCACAGTGGCAGTACTCTCTCGCCGCAAGAGTCGCCATATAACAAGCCGGGTAGGCTTGCAATCGATGAGGGTAAGCTAATAAACACCCCCATAGTGAGTGACATCCATACTCAACCTTTGCCATACATTTGATGATTCAAGCTTCAAATGTTGCCATAGTATCGGTACAAGATCAATAGACAGGATGCAATTGCAGATTTTACAGCCCAGCCCTCTTTGTCCTACCAGGATAACCACTGTTCAAATGGATCTTTCGTATTTGACTCCGCTCCATCTTGTTATGGGCTGTGTCGCAGATATGTTCCATATCTGCGACACAGATTCTGTTTTCTTCCTCTTTGCCTCCAGCCACTTCTGTGTGACTCTAGTGACCGTATCGGCTTCATTTTTTTAATTTTGTCTTGACCTGACGAGCACAACGTCTACCACCAGCGCATACTCTTTGACAAGTTCTGAAAAAGTTTGCAATCGTCTTCTGATAAGCATTTCACTAGCAGCCTGAGTGCTCACTCTGTATTGTTTTAGTCAACGTGTTAGTAAGCCATCAGTGGACACATAAGGAGTCGGTCTTCAAGTGTAAGGATTTGGCCTCCAAGTGTATAGCCAGATTTACTCCTTTTAGAATGGCATCCAACTCCGCGAGGTTTATGTCTTGTGTGTCCTATTCTGACCGAATCCAACACGCATGTTCAATGGCTGTCCCATGTGATTCGAGCAGGACGTCTGTGCCCAAAGAACTTGTGTCAACCAACACATCAAGCTCCTCCCCATTGACGCACCATTTACCTTTGCATGGGTCGGCCTGACTCTATTGAACTCTGTTAGCATACGTCTTAATGCGACATCCTCGCTTTGATCGTCCCATCCTTCTGTCTCCGCGCTTGCCATTCACTTGATGACACTATTCGCTACTCACAGCCAGTCGTACACTGGAAGATGGCCAACAAGCTTTTAGCACAGAGAGAACATCTTTCCTCTGGTAATAGTGTCTGGGACGTCCGGCAGCTCATTCCCACGTTTCCAAAACAGAGCATCGTCTACTTCTCAGATAGTTAAGCCAAGCACCCGAGCCCCATCCTTAGGTCGCGCCGGAGTTTTGTTTGCCAGTTCAAAGCGCAACAAATGTTCAGCAACACTGGTTGTCGATGGGACACATACACCCATGGACAAAGGCTGCTTTGAGGTTTCGATCCTTCATAGTATCGAATGGTACAGAAAGCTTTTGCAGGTCTGACAGATAAATATCTATAGTGTTACCCCTGGTGCATGCGGTATATCACAAACTGTACAAAAGAATAAAGATAGCTTGTAAAAAAGAATAAAGATAGCTTGTAAAAAAGAATAAAGATAGCTTGTAAAAAAGAATAAAGATAGCTTGTAAAAAATGATAAAGATAGCTTGTAAAAAAGCAACGCACAAAACAAAACGAAAATTTGGGACTATCATCAGACAATCAACCGTCGTGCCTGACGCTTTGTTCGTCATTCTTAAATCCCTTCTTTGTATAAATTCACTTGGACGCCATGCAAAGTGCATGCACGGTACAGGCTATTTTTTGTCGTTTATGTTGGTGATTGGCTCAGTCTATTACATAATGATATCATCATATATAATATATAGATCACATATATGATATTATCACATATATTATATATCATATCTATGATATTATCATATATATCATTTATATGATATATATATATATTATATATATGATATCATATACATTATTTGTATATCATATATTATATTATATTATATATTATTTGTATATCATATATTATATATTATATATATATATCATATGATAATATCACATATATCTCATATATATTATACCATTACATATATTATATATATCGTATATATGATAATATCACATATATCATATATCTCATATATATTATACCATTATATATATATTATATATATATATCGTATATATGATAATATCATATATATATATATATTATATATCTCATATATATTATTTTGTATAGATAATGTATTTCATCTTTCATATTTTATATATATATATATATATATATATATATATATATATATATATATATATATATATATATATATATATATATATATATACCCTATAGATCTTATATACTATACTTCTTGGAAAGGATAGAAAAACGTTATATCTCAGTTTATAATTGATGTAGTCTCAACATTCGAAGGTTATTTCTCAGAGAAATGTGTTGCTTAATACAGTTCATTCGAAGACGACACCCTGAGCCTAGACTACAGCCTCATAGGCGAAACTTGAACCTGGAGCACAAAGCCATAACGATGTCTTTTGAGAGACGCTTGAACACCACTTTGATCCTGGCAATCAGCTCATCTTTGGTGTTACAGGCCGCACGGTTGCTGTCTTGTTTCTCAACTGCGAATCAGGCTTAATAGTCAATGGAGTTGCAATCAAGAGAGTTGGAGAGGGGGGGCAGATGTTAAGACTGGTTCAGTCATAGAAGTTCTCAGACAACCACTTGTTGGGTTCCCAGAGGTGTGGCACAAGTTGAGTCTTTTTGGCAAACGTATCGCTTTTTCACAGCCAGCCTCTCCACCTATAGTTTGACAACACGGATAGAGACTCAATATAATCACCCGATTCGAATCCGATGTTCGTTTTCGAAAATCTGGGGCGGCATGACGTGGTTTTCGCTGAAAACACACCGAAAGATCATCATATTTTGTAATAACTTTGTATTTTCATGGTGTTCAGAACTTCATGTGGACTGTAGGCTAGTCACCTGCTGTTCTGCGAGTGGTGTAACTGGTCTTTAGACGAACCAATGTATTCCCGGCTTGACTATGTATTTGACCTTGTTAACTAGTTTCTTGACTTTCGTAAGGCGATTTTCCTGGGCCTTGTAGGTGAGTTTTTCTCCTTTTCGACTCTTGTATGTTGAGTCACTTACATCCTTGTTAAACGCTTTTTTTTTCATAGTCGTCACTCTGACGCGTATCTCTCTTGCAAAAGATATATGATTAACAACATATAAATCGTCTATATTATATATCATTTATTATATATATATAGCATATATATATCATTAAATATATATATCATATTATATATTATTAATTACATATATATATATATCATATATATTATACATCAGTAATTATATATTTCATATATATTATATATCATTAATTATATACATCATATATATTATATATCATTAATTATATATATCATACATATTATATATCATTAATTACATATTTTATGTATATTATATGTTAATAATTATATATATATATATATATCATATATATTATATATTATTAATTATATATATATATCATTGAGTATATATATATCATACGTATATATATTATATATCATTAATTATATATATCATATACAGTATAGATTCTGAATTACATATATATATCATATATATTATATATCCTTAATTATATATATATATATATATATATATATATATATCATATATATATATATATCATATATATTATACACAATGAATTATATATATATCATATATATTATACACAATGAATTATATATATATATATATCATATATATAATATATCATGAATCATATATATATATATTTATTACATATATTATGAATTATATATATAATATATTTTATATATCATGAATTATATATATAATATATATTATATATCATGAATTATAGATATATATACATACTATATATCATGAATTATAGATACAATATATATTATATATCTTTAATTATATACATATAGCATATATAATATATATTGCATTTATATATATATAGAGAGAGCATATTTATATATTATATATATTGTATATTATATGTTATATTTATTATATATATTATATATAGCATATTTATTATATGTGATATTATATATATATGCCATGTGTAGTATATATCAATTATTTCATACATTATATTATGTTTATATTATATATATACATATATCATATATATGATTTACAATTAATTATATATATCAGATATCATTAATTATATATATATATATCAGATATATTATATATCATTTTTTATATTCATATCATATATATTATTTATCATATATATATATCATATTATATATCATTAATTATGTATATATCATATATATAATATATATTGCATTTATATTATATATTATACAAGACTGTGACTACCACTCGTGCTGATTGTCGTAGTGGCAATAAAAAATATATAGATCGAAATTCTTCTCGGCCGGGATGGTGACGATGATGATGATGACGTCGCCGATCTTGTCGTCTCGTCCAGCTACAAATACACTCCCATGTTGAAACTGTTTAAATCAGCGAGCGATCACTGGGTAAACAGCAACCGGCTGGCTCTGTGAGGGCGAAAACTCATTCAAGCAGAACAAAAGGAAAAGAACAATGTTCAACAACTCGGTCGGGGTTTTTTGTATAGAAGAGTAATTATTAATAACATAAAATAATTGAGTTTACATTGGATTAAAGTCTACCGTATTCGTAAATGTCCTTAGCAAAAGGTTGTTTTGTCTCTAAGTTATTTCGTTGGTTCTTTGTATGTGTGAATTCGTTTCACAAGTTGTTGTTTAAGTCACTAATCAATGGACGAAGCGACGATGGGAATTTCGTCCGTTTTTTTTTCTTCGACGCACGCCCTTATGGCGCGCGCCGAACGAACGTCCGACTCTGTTTCAATCCAACTCTAACTGGCTCTGTACTACTCTTCTCGTTCTGCATGAAAAACGCACATCCTTTTATTGAAGGTGTCTATCGTCATACACCCCCTTCTCCGCCATCTTTCTATCTGTGTGTCTTCCTCTCTCAAGGGGTGGGGACGGGCGCCTTACTCCCCCTTCCCTAAAATAAATGGAATTTTCTTTTTATCCCATTGTTATCGCCAAAACAAACGCTTTCTCATTCTATCACACAGCCGAAGGCGCTCTGCCGTAATTAACGATGACAGGCCCAAATAATTCTCTGCCAAGTTAAACAGAACAACATCGTTTTATTGATATTATTAGAATTAAATCTAAGATTATGGAATTTCATAATCTCTAACTTCCCATCTGGCAACTGTCTCTTTGCTTGGGAGGCATGGATTCTGACTACCAAACACGACCAATCGAGACAAACCGGCGCATCTTTCCTGTCGTTTGAATAAGTTCGTTTCTACATCAAATATATACTATGCGTCTCGTCGCAGGGCCTAGCATCACCACCAAGATGCATACTACCGCGTCACCAGGGTACCCGATCCCCATGAGGCCCCGGATACTTTGTCACACACATGCTCTATGTAAGATTGCTCTATCTAGGATATTGAATACTGCCGAGGAAGGCCGATTAAACATACCTTCTGTATCTATGATATTGAGCAATTTTGATTAACTTATACCACTTACAAAATAGAAAACTGAATTATTACTACTATGACTCCCGGGCAACATCGAGTTAACATAAGACAGAAAAGTTGTTTCTCACGGGCAACGCTGCGTTTAAACACACCAACTCTATTTAGGATGTTGAGCATTTTTGTATTACTATATGACATTTACATTTATTGTTCCCATTTTTTGGATGCCTCCAAAGCGCTAATGAACTCAGCCAAATAAAATTAAGGATGCCTCCAGAGCACACTACTAAACGCAGTAGCGAGTAATGGTGGGCAATGGTGGACAGAATGGCGGAAAGTGGCTAACCTGGGCGTAGTGGGTAGAAGCGAGCAGTGACAATCAGTGGCGAGCAGTGATGTGGGCAATGGCGGAGTTGGGCATATTAACGGACGGTGGCGGGTAGTGGCGAGTAGTGGCAACCTTGGCGTAGTGACGGGCAGTGGCGAGTTTCTTATCCTCTCTATTTTAAGAGAAATGAGGTTAAGAAGAGTTAAATGAATAAAAAAGTTATTTCCGGAAGTAATGACTAAGCATTTTAAAATGATTACATAATTACATTGAAATTCGCCCCCTCTCCTGACGAACTCTGCCCCATCGCCTTCTTAAGCGTGCATTTATAGATTAGGGAATACGTCCATTACCTACCTCAGTTAATTTTATCTAAGAATATACTTGTAGATATCATCTAGATTCCCTGACCTTTTTTCTATAGGACACACACACACATATTGAGTTTTATGTATAGATATTAATTATATACAGCCTTTATATTATATATATTATTTATATATATATATGTAACGTATTAATTATATATTTATATATACATAACATATTATTTATATATATATATCATATTATTCATATGCATATCTATATACTACTAAAAGTCTATGGGTCTTGTATGTTTGCAATCAGCTTTCAGCTTTCCGGTTTTCAACATCCGGTTGCGCATGCGTAAATAGCATCGTCTTCCAATCTGTTATTCCAATTCCGTTGAACTCCTTTTATTAACGAACGCATGAAATTTTTCATTCTGGAAATGTTTATATCGCTTTAAATATAAAACAATTACATTTAATTTCATCAAATAGTTTTTTTGTTTTCTCCACGGCTAAAAACATTCAACGGCAGGACTTTGTAAAGTCTGTCGCAGTTTCAAAAAAGCTCCACCCTTTTAAAAAACAAAAACAAACAAACAAAACAACAACAATCATTATTAATATCAATAGCGGCGGTGACGAAACCACCTCCCACTTTTCCTCTCACAGATTTCACCACTCCTACTCCCTCTGTTTTCGTTACGTACGCGAGACAGCCGGTTGTACCCCCTTCCTTTCTCACCTGTTCAGTGCATATTTACCTATAAGTATGGCCAACCACTTATAATTCAGTAACTATAATTAAAAAAAAAACAATTATAATAAACAGAACGACGCATAGAAATCTATCTATATTCTTTTTTAAACAATTACATTTAATTTCATCAAATAGTTTTTTTGTTTTCTCCACAAGTGTCACGCACATACATGAATTCCATAGCTAATATAACAAACTGACCCAACGGGTCACGGGTGGTCTAGTATATCATATTATTCATATATCATATTATTTATATGTATATATATATCATATTATTCATATATCATATTATTTATATATCATTATTTATATATATATATCATTATTTATATATACATCATTATATATATATATATTATTTATATATATATATCATTATTTATATATACATCATTATTATATATATATATTATTTATATATCATTATTTATATATATATCATTTATATATCATTATTTATATATATATATATCATTTATATATCATTATTTATATATATATCATTATTTTATATATATATATTATTTATATATGTATATCATATGATATATATCATATGATATATATATCCTATTATATATCATTATTCATATGTATATATATAATATTATTTATATATATATCATATATATACCATATTATTTATATATATCATATATATACCATATTATTTATATATATATCATTATTTATATATATATATCATATATATATCATATATATATGATATATTTATATATCATATATAGATATGATATATATATAATATATATCATATATATAATATATATGCCATATATATATAATATATATAATGTATATGTCATATATATATATATATATATAACATATATATATATATATATATTATATATATATAATATGAGCATATGTGTCATATATAGGATAGTAATTATATATATATATATGTTTTATGTTTATATTATATATGTTACACCGGCCGTTCTTACACAGGAGAAACAACACCGGTTGTGACTATAAATAGTGCGAGTCACCAGAGACACAGAGAAGACAAAGCACAGTCTTGTAACTGTCTAGACAAGTGCTAGTCACTTTTTTACTTTGTTAATACACTTGTTAAACAAACCCTCGACTTGACTTCCTTTATTTATTATTTACTGTTGGACAACTTCACAACAATATATATCATATATTTTATGTTTATATTATATATGCCATATATATCTGAACTCCGATGTTGGAATCTATAATATGTATAATTATTTTACAGACTGAGAAGAATTTTTTTACTTGAATAAAACTTTGTTGGCTAAAGGAATTTATTGCATTTAAAGGTAATTCACGACGAGGTGAACGCACATACGTTCATAAAAACACCGGTTTACTTTGTCATTCTTTAGAGAGACTTTGCGTGGACAGTCTGTAGCATTGACAACCCTTTCCATCAGTTCATTTCAGCTGTTGACAACCCGTTGACAAAATGAAATCTTCCTACTGTTCAATCTTCTGTACTTCTTGGAGAGCTTGTTCTGTTGGTTGATTAACCTTGTTTCTTCTTGTCAGAGTTGTGTAGGCTTAAATCGTATCGCCTCGATTAAGTCGCTAATACATTGAGGGCAGCATTATTTCTTCCAATCGCTTCTCATAGTACAGATCCCGTAGTGTCGAACACAACTTAGTGGCTCTACACTGAACTTTCTCAACTTTATCGATGTCACCAGCAAATTGGTGAATCTTGGTAGCATTGCCGTATTCCAATATCGGATTTACCATTGTGCTGAAGAGCTTTTCCATAATTATCCTATCTCTGGTGGCAAAAGTATGTTGATTTAATCCTAGTGTACGGTTGGCTTTCTTCACTGATTCATTGACATGGCAGCTTATTGTCAACATGCACTCCTAAATCTTTTTCCAGATCTGACTCTTCAAGGTTTGTCAGTTTTCCATGAATATCTTTCATCCTGTATATTGATCTTATGTTGTTGTGGACAAGGTGCATCACACTGCATTTACTGGTGTTGAACTGTAATTGCCAGTCCTATAACCATTTTGAAAGCTTGTCCAGGTCTTCCTGTACTATCGCTTTATCCTCGGATGTAGTCGATTTGGCGTATATCTTTGTGTCATCAGCGAATATGCGCACCACAGTCTTGATAACATTTGGAAGATCATTTATAAAAATGGCAAACAGTACAAGTCCAATGAAACTACCTGAAGGATTTCAATGGTGACGTCGGCCCA
>OY744518.1:161906986-161946986 GCA_963556195.1 Sepiola atlantica | reverse complement strand
TAGAACTGCACAAGACAGACCCATTGACCGGCGTAAATCAAGCCCCGAAGGCCAAGACAATACCAGTATGGAGTACAGTATCCATCGGAACAGATACTACACTTTGATCTTAGCCAAAAGGCCAGCCTCTAACAGATATTATTTACTCCTTCCCAGGAGTTAGGCACAAGGCCAGTTTTATCTTACTCCCACAAGTAAGATGTGACCCAAGATCGGGTCGGGAAAGTGGAGTTTGAAAAGCCAGCGCCCGAGAAGGTAAGCACTCTGGCCATTAAAAATTGCCTGGGCAGCCCCGTCGGCATTCCCCGGTAGGGGCGCCCCAGGCAGTAAGCAATAAACTTACTCCTTCCCAAAGAGGGGAGGCAAAGCCTGGGAGGGTGGACCTCCTCGAACTGCACAGGACAGACTTGACCGGCGTAAATCAAGCCCCGAAGGCCAAGACAATACCAGTCTATGGAGTGCAGTATCCATCGGAACAGATATTACACTTTGATCTTGGCCAAAACAGATACTAAGTGTAAACAGACGCACCATTTTGCTGATGTATAAGCGACATCAGTCGCAAGGTTAACTAATTTGCATAATAGTTTTGAAAAAGGACATTTTATTAATTAACTATCATGTGTTATTATTTTTAATTCAATGATTTTAAAAATTTGAATACAACAAATAGGTCTGTTTCGCAATATTGTTTTATTACCTAGACAAATATGTAGCATCTGCGTTCGAATGTTCCTTTCTTTAGAAGGACAGACTTGATTTTCAAAAGTTGGTATCCATTTCTAAATTGCAAGTTAAAAGGCAGACTGGTTTCTTCTTTCTTTTCTTTAAAGGATAAATAAATCCCCAAAATGCTAATGTTTATCTATTTATATGAATGAATGAGAAAGATTTTGTCTCGTGTTTACAACAAAGTTATGAATGAAATGTTTATCAGTTTTAATTAATGTTTCAAATATTTCATGTGGCGAACTTTGCGAAACGATAGCGATCCGGCAAAACCAGCTAGTTGCATATAAACGGTACAACCTGCGGTCTAAATCATTGAAAATTCAACTAGGAAAATAGTTGTATCGATCAAAGGAATCATCGATCACGTCGGGGTCACCAGTGGTTTGAAAATATTTACATAACAGCTCTGTAATTCGTAGAGATCATAAGCAAACATTCTTAGAAGCACTTAGATACTAAAAGGAATTCCAAGTACAATCTATTCATTTATTACATTTGACCAATACAATTAATGTAAACAGAGGAGTATCTATCTAACACTTATCGTTGGCTAGTTTTTTTGTTTTTTTTTATCTTGAAGTGGTAATTTATTTTTAGTTTCTTTACATCAAGTGGCCTCATGCTTTGTCTTAAGCGATTTCCATTAAAAAAGTGAACGCACGTGTATCCGGTGGCTCGTTTCAATAATCACGTATGCAAATTTATTTTTCATGAGAAAATTAGTGGAGACTTAATCTTAATAATAACTGATAATAATAAAAAGAAAGGAAATACTTTATTTCACTTTTATTATGGACATAAAAATATCCCCTTATTATTAGTAGTATTAGTAGTAGTAGTAATAAATAAATTTATATAAAAAATTTCCAAAATGTTAATGCTTTTCTGTTTGTATGAATAAATGCGAAAGTTGTTGTTTCATGTTAACAAAGTTATAAATGAATCGTTTATTATTTAAACATTTCGTTTCAAGAATTTCAAGTAGAGAACTTTGTGAAGCAATAGCGATCGGGCGAACCCAGCTAGTAGATATGTGCTTTATATATGTTATGTATAATGTTGTGTTTACGTTTTTGTATGAGTCAACTGTAATAAATGGGTGAATTATACTTGGAATTCCTTTTTCTATCTTAGTACTTCTAATATTTTTGCTTGGAACCTCTACGAAGTACAGAGCTGTAAGGAAAATCCTTTCTTCAAGATAATATTAGTTCTGTCAACAGAGGTACATTTTTAAATAAATTTTGGTAGAATGTATTTGTTGACAAGATACATCTTATTTTGTTCATTTCCAATGATTTAGGCCGCAGGTTCTGCATAACCATTTATATAAATAACGTAAATAATAAACAGATCTGCCTGTTAAAATACTTGTATCCACCTTAAACATGCTTCACTGTAATAAATAATATGTCGGATATAAAAATGTATTATAAAACTATACATTGTTTGGTTCAATTACAATTTAACGGCTCCCTAAAAAAACGTTACCTTTTTGTGGTTTTATAATTCTCCATTCATATTTTTTTATTTGTACATTTTATTATTTTGTTTTCTTTAAATATTTTTTTGACAATATATATAAAATGGCGTTTTCTGTCGATAGAGGCGAAAAATTAGTAAATCAAGACATGGCTACTCGATAAAAAATGAACAAAGTTGATAATTTAGAAATGCCGATTTAAGGATTTAAAAATATCTATTTGAAGTCTATAAATAATTTATTGGGCGTAAGAATAACGTATTATGGCATGTGACCCCAAAATCTGCTCACAAATAAAAAACGGAGTCGCGACTCGTTTTTACTTTACCAGAATTAAATATTTACAATTAAATAAAATTAATGCGTTAATATTTTTCTTCAATATATTTTAGAATGTTATCAAATTTTCAGTTTATATTAAAAAAATGAGAAAAATAATAATGCAATTTTTAGCAGGAGGTTCACGTATATAAAAAAAATACGTCAAATGTAAAATAATCTTTGTTTTTTTTTACCGGTCCTTATCCAAATCTTTCTCTCACAGAAATAAACTGTGCAGTAGTACTTTGTGTTGTGAGCAACTGCGGTACTTATGCGTAAATACTTTATATACACAGCCTTATATATTATAACATTTATAAAACAAAATTATAAAATAACATTTCTGCGTTAATACTTTTTTAAAATACTTTAGAATACTATTGACTAATCACCACATTTTCAGAAATCAAAAAAATAAGATATAAATGATAGTTTAATTTTCAGAAAGGTGTTCATTCTTTTATATAAGTTTAAGGTAAAATTATCTTTATTTTTTACCGGTCCTCATCCAAACCTCCACTCTAAAAATTCAACTGAACAATTTTCTCCTTGTATTGTGAGAAACTGTGGCACTTATGCGTAATTACTTTAGTTACACCGCCTGAAGCTTTGTTCAATACCAGATTTTAAAATTGTTCACGACTTTTATTTTTAAATTAACCTTTTCTTTTAAAAAAATCATTCAATCATCGGGTTTTCGTCGCCATCTTGAATCGCCATCTTTAATTTCTCGATTTTAACGTATCGGTACATCGATACATTAAAATCGACTCGAGGTCGTTAAACTGTAATTGAACCGATTTTCTTTTTCGTGGTGTGGAGAGATTATCATTAAAAATATGTTTATTTCTTATTGAAAGAAACGATGAGATTTTGGACAAAAAATAAGTTTGGGCCGAGAGTGGCCACACAGTTTTTAATGGTGTTAGATAACTGATATGATTGAAAATCCAGGACAGATCAGGGGAGTCTGGCGTCTACAGTTTCTAACAAAGTGGATTCTTCTTTTTTTTTTATTAGACTTTTCTTCTTTTTCCTTCGGAGATGAACAAACTGGACAGATCATGAAGTTTAACCAGACATCAATCTGAAAAAAAAAAATGTAAAAATGGAGGGTCTTCCAAAAGCCATCATCTATTTTACAATTTTAATAGTATCAAAACTGTATTTCTGATAATAACAAAACTTATACACTACAAAAGAAATAAAATGAAACAATTGTTTTACTGCATTGCATCATTTGTATTGCACCATCATGTTTTATGCTATCTTTACGACGCCATCTTGTTTTTGCTTTACAGCCATCTTGGTGCATACAATTCAAGAGCCTGTTAGAATAACTATAAGTTATTATTATTTGTTTTATTTTATTTTATTCTATTCATAACATAAAAATTGAAAACTTTTTTGAAAGTTTTTTTACTTTTATTTTAATCGCACAGGACTTAACGTCCCCTCACCGTATTGAACACAAAATTCTGTCTCCGTCTTAAAAAGTAAATAAGGAAAAACATTACTCATGGAATATGAGGACAAAAAGATAGATTGGAAGGCAAGTGAAAGTTACGTGGCTACTCTCCTATTTTGTCCTTTAGTGCTCACGTTTTATAAGCAACGTTTCTGGCAAAGGGGGGAAATTGCTGTTTACTGGATTGGCTGTTATTTTGAGTGGTGATATGTGGAGATTTTCAATCCCTTTATATTATTATCCATCATTCAACTGTCAATCTATCGATCTCATCAACACTTATCTTCAAGCATCTTTAGTCTTGATAAGTGGCAACGCATTAGTAAAAACAAAAATATAGAAAAAAAGAGTCTGTTATAAAAATCAGTCGATGCGGTTCCCAGGCGAATTGAATGCTGTACACTTTTTATCATATCAATTTTTTGTAAGAATTATATTTCAGTAGTCAACTACGAATATTTAATAATGGGGTGTTACTTTCCAATCACCCTTATTATTCTGTGAGCTTTTAGATATTTGCACATGCATATATGGTTTTAATATTGGACATTTATTTCGCACAGTATACAGTTGTTATGCATTAAGCTGCTATTTTTGTTGAAGCTATCGTTTGCGCGGATAATATTACTAAATACGCGATTATTTAGTGCGCGGGGCTGGAAATAAGCAAAGGATACCACAAAGACGACGCTCATGTTAGGTAGTTCCTCTTCCGAGGCATAGGTTGATATCCTGTACGAGTCTCATTTTTTCACTTTGTGGTATTCTTTGCTTGTTTTCAGTCCTGCAGACTAAATAATCACTTGTTTAGTAATATTATCTGCACAAACAATAGCATAAAAAATAGCAGCTTAGTACATAACATACTGTACACATGTATGCATGACAATATTTTTTTATAAAAAGTCGAAATGTGATCATTGATTGAAACAAGAGATGCCCGAAAAAGTTATACTACATGAATAAATATGAAAACTAGTTTTCAAATGATTTTACAAGGAAGACGTTTGAAATGCTTACACGATTCTTTTGTCCCTTTTCACTCATACCAGTTTGACTCCCATTCGTCTCAAAGCGACCATCGCGTTTGTTGCTTTCTGAAATTTAGAAGAAAACAAAAAGAATGATTATTTATTAGTTAACATCAACGAATTTATCTTTTTATTGGTTTCTCTGAAAGATACAGAAATGATATAAAACAATAAGAACCTAAGTCAGTGGTGAGACTGCATACCTCCGTCTGGCAATCTAAGTTGAAATTCCGTGAAAAAATCAAATTTGAACGAACCTTTCAAGGTCGAGGGCATATAAGATGCGGGGATTGATATGGGTCAAGTAGCTAGCCTCTACGGTGAACAGAAACGACATTTCACTTAGATATCTTAAAATTAAAACAGTTCTAAGTTAGACCATATTTTGACCGAAGTTTGGTAACGATTGGTCAAGCGATGTAGACACTAGTCTGTAAACAATCAAACCTAATTACAAATTCGGCCGAATACATAACTTCTATGGTGGAGGTAAAAATGGTCTTCATATTCTTCGAATATATATATATATATATATATATATATATATATATATATATATATATATATATATATATATATACTAGCTGGAAGACCTGCCCCAGGAAGAAGAAGAAGAAGAAGAAGAAGAAGGAAGAAGAGGAGATGGTGATGATGCTGAGAAGAAGAAGAAGATGAATAATAATAATAAGAAGAATAAGAATAAGAAGAAGAAGAAGAATAATAATAATAATAATAATAATAATAATAATAATAATAATAATAAGAAGAAGAAGAAGAAGAAGAAGAAGAAGAAGAAGAAGAAGAAGAAGAAGAAGAAGAAGAAGAAGAAGAAGAAGGCACAATTGGAACTAGGGATCGAAACAGATTTTATTAATCCATTTAAAACCGGTGTTATTATGATGATCACTAAAACCGAAACTGATTTTAATGTTTGTAGTTTCCACTTTCCCTGAAACATTTCTCTATTGTTTTTTTAAGGAATATCGTTGTAACTGCAGTTCGAAGGCTAGCTGGCTGAGTGGTGTCTGTTTCATCAGTTTTCTATCTTGGTTGCGCGGTTGTCACAAAAGCATTTTTTCTGTTACCTCGATTGGTGTTTGGCATACAAACATTTTATGTACATTCAATACTCTACAAAAAGTTAAATGACGCAGCCTACAACAGTGTAACAATTTAACACTTAAACGCTTTTTGTTTCAAATATGCACATTCCAACAACATGCCTATTTAATATAAAATTCAGGGTTAAACGTCATAGAATAGATTGTTCTATGTTTAAAACGGTGCACAAATGAAAGTAATTCCTCAATTTCATTCTTTAACAATAACACATTATTTTTTAATTCCTCATGTTTTTAATTTTCTATTTGTGCGCGATGTTTAACATGGAATATACGAGGATGAGAATATTTACAACCGGATCAAATCTTAAAGTTTTACATCCTTGCACACTCGGCGTCAAAAATAGTGTACAAATTAAATAAATGTTTTAACTCTTGACTTTTAACGGTTAAGACCGGTTCCATTTTACTATAAGTTTGAATGAAGAAATGATCCTTCTCACCGGAAACTTAAAATAATACATTTTTCTCATATTTTTCGCGATAATCTGAAACTTTTACGTCGAATCAAGTTCAATTTATTAAAAGTCAAAGAAAACATAAAAAAAATCTT
The DNA here is from genome assembly GCA_963556195.1 of Sepiola atlantica. Classification (NCBI taxonomy): domain Eukaryota; kingdom Metazoa; phylum Mollusca; class Cephalopoda; order Sepiida; family Sepiolidae; genus Sepiola; species Sepiola atlantica. The sequence continues at coordinate 161,940,277 of OY744518.1, read as the reverse complement.
TTAGGGTCGGGAGCACTTTTCTAAGTCCGCCCAAACCAGTTTTTAACCTGTATATTAGTGCCCAATTTTATTTTTATTTATTACCAAAATCTTTTGTAAATACAATATTATTTTATACAAAATGTGTACTTTCAAAGATTTACTTGACTTTATAGGATAGTTAGATCATTCATTTATTCTATATATAAAATGTGGGATGGTTATAAGGACTACTTACCACAAAAACTTTGATTGGATAACCTATTAGACTGAGTGTATCCTTCCATAAATGTTCACAGTGTACTGAAAACTGAGACATCACTGTTGCCAACATACATCAGCCAGTCGATGTAATATTCAAAAGACACTCCAATCTTTATGACTAAGTAGCTGGCTTTATCGGCTCGCTATCGCTTCGCAAAGTTTACTACTTGAAATACTTGAAAATTTCATTAAAATTAATAGACACTTCATTCATAACTTTGTTGTGAACACGAAACAAAATCTTTCGCCTTAATTTATATGGATAGATAAACATTAACATTTTGGTAATTTCCATACAAATTTATTTATCTTTTAAATGTGATAGAAAAGAAAAGACAAATAATTAATTTGCATTTTCGCTTGCAATTTTGAAATATATTGCAACTTGTTGAAAATTAAATAGGTCCCACTAAAGAAATAAACACTTGGACACAAATGCTAGTCATTTCTCTAGAAAATTAAATAATGTTGCGAAGCAGAACTATTTGTTATATGAAAATCAAAACAATCATCGAATTTAAAAATAACAACAAATAATAGTTAATTAATAAAATGTCCTTTTTCAAAAAGAATATGCAAATTGGTTTACTTTGTGATTGATATCGCATATACATATGCAGTATATAAACAGGATGGTGAGTCTATTGTGTAAAGTTGAATTAACTTGAAATAAGGGCGTTTAGACCTTACTGTTAGTACAAGAAATAGGCGCAACTTTCACATTTATTCATTTAGACTAAGACTATAGATATATCTGAAAAGATTCAGATGTTGCTGGAATATGGTTAATTATGCTCCTGGTCTTAAAAAAATGGTAATAGCCGCTAATAGTTTTAGGAAATCCCACAAAAAATGCCGCATTATTTCAAAGCCACTTATAAATAATAGTTTTGAAAAGGGGTTGGAACTTAATAAGGGTACCGCTTACACTTTAATGAGACCCTTAAAGCCGAATTTACCGGATAAATATGATAATAATCATAATGATAATAATTAAATAGGGTTAATTATACTTCTGGTGCGAAAAAAAAAACATGGGCGCGAATCGGTAAATAGCGTAAATGTACGTGTAATTTTAACCTTTTTTAATGGTTCAATTAAGAAGATAGTTCAAAATGGAGATCCTACCAAAGATACATAACAAAAAGCTCGATGGCAAACGGCAGAAAGATCGGATTCATTTACTCACCTGCCATTTTCTTCTGTACACAAATTTCCTTAATCGTTTCTTTGACAGCGTTCTTTCATGAGAGGCATTTTCTCGTTTGGAGGTTCTCTGTAATAAATAAATACACGAATTCATGAATAAAATTGGTGCACTACAAAAAGTAACTTTGGGGATTAATTAAAATAAATACATATAAGATACTGTCAAGTTTGCTAAAAAGAATGTGGGTTCTCTCTAGCGGTCTAGAAAACTTCTCACACCTGCAAGCATCCTATGCCTCTATAAAACCACTATTCGCCCATCCATACAGTATTGTTGCTATATATTGGCTGGTACTAGTGTCTTCCGCTTGGGCAGAGTGCAAAAACGAGTATCTAACCTAATAGGGCTCGTACTGTCTATCAAGCTCCAGCCACTGTCCCATCGCCGCAATGTAGCATCCTTGTGCTTGTTTTACAAGTACTTCCACTGAATGTGCTCCAATGAACTGACTGCACTTGTACCTCGTCAACGTAAATAGCCCCGATGAACCTGAATAGCAGCAAAATTCCACCCCAGTCACTGTAGAAGTCCTCAGATGCCGAAAAACTTCTACTCTGATAGCTTCTTTCCTCGGACGGCTTGTCTTTGGAATTCCATCCCTGCTCCTGGTTTTCCCGACTGTACCAACATGCAGAAATTTAAATGTAATGTGAACAAACATCTTGCTGCACAACTTTTCTCAACTTAAGATGACCCTTATAAATCTGACTTCTAATCACAGTGTACCCTTACGCCTCAGTGGAAATGTGCCCTGTTTGGGGTGAAGAAAAGTAAACAATAAAAATAAAAATTTATAAATAAGGAATTTGTTCGTTGTTATCACTGCAACGTTGTGAGTGATTTTCCTAATGGACAGCGACGCAGACTATGGGATCGGAAAGTAAACCTCATTCTGTCCGGAGAAGCAATTGGCACACTCGGACCAAACAGTTCATACTGAAACTCCAATTGGGCTTCTTCTTATCTGGCATTGCTTAAGCTCAAATATTAACAAATATAGTTGTATTGGTTGATATATTTATAGGGTGAATATTACAGATCGATGGTAAGAACTTACGTAGATCTAAGTTTATTCCGGCTAGGAAGATTATTACAATGGGACACTTTTCTAGAATGACCAAAACAGCTGCGTCCGCATACGAATTTAATAAAAACAATTCTACGTTAATCTATCTAGCTTTGCCGACTCGCTATTGCTTCGCAAATTTCGCTACTTGAAACATAAATTAAAAATAATAAACACTTCATTCATAACTTCGACAACAGATGGTGACTGACAGTTTCTCGCCTGGCATTCTTAAAATTACACACTGTTGAATATGTCTCCAACATAACTTTACTTTATTATGTAGATATACATCTTCAGGCGAAAAAAAACCCAATTAATAAAAGGCTGGAGACAAAAAGAAAACGTCAAAACAATAACCGAGAACGCTGCATGGCAGATCGTTAAACGTAACAACAAACCGATGTTTGTTCCAGATATGGGAGTTTTACAATTCATGTTCCGGGAGAGCGGCAGAATTAGCGTCCCGGAATAACCGGTCTGTTGTTAACGTTTAACGATCTGTCATGCAGCATTCTCGGTTGTAGTTTTGACATTTTCTTTTTTTTCGAGCTTTTTATTCATTGTTTTTTTTTTTTTGTCATCCGAAGATGATTCGACGAAGAAACAAAAGTAATCGTGATATATCTTGAGAATTTATTAATTTTGAAACCAAAAAGACTGTTAGAAAGATTTTAAAAAGTGAAAAAGGTATAATTAACTATAAGAGTTATGTTGTGTTTAAAACTGTTAGTATATATATATATATATATATATATATATATATATATATATATATATATATATAACGATTTCATGTATCCACATAACATTTTATAAGGAGATATATTTTTTATGTATCAATTTTCAGTATTTACTTCAACAGTGTTCGATACGTAAGTAGAGCTAGGTAGTAATCTATGAATTAATCGAATATTTATTGATTATTAATTGAAATAAAAATCGAAACTTAATAAAATAAAATAAATAATTTCATTAGGAAATAAAATCTACCGAAATGCATTTCAGATTTCTCGTAAACAAAGTTAACCTTTGAAATTTTTTTCTTAATAGTTGAAAAAAAAAGAATGAATTATTTTGTGGCCCTCCGAAATTTGAAGGGAATTCGAAAGGATTTAAACTGTCGAATAGAAAGTAATTCATGGCTTAATATTTTTTTAGCAAATCTTCATATATTAAGAGATTGACATTTTTAGAAGCTACTTATACACCCAATAATTGTATTAATAAACATTAAAACAGCATTACCCTAACAAAATTAATTAATTTTATGACAAACGATACAGAAATAATTAAACATAACTTTCGAAAGCTTATTTCATAACTATAATAATAATTTGGTAATTAAAAACAAACAACATAGTTAAAAAAAAGAAAAAGCGTAAAAAATTAAAATAAAAAAAACTCCTGGACAACGCCGCTAGGTAGTGATAAAAATAACATCCCCCTTTCTAAATAGCTAATAAAAAAAAGCAAAGAAAAGAAAGCCAATGAGTGTCAGTAGCACATCATTTAAAATCATTAAAACGGTTCACACGTGTTAATTTGATTGGTTGGTTATGAAAATGGGCGTGGCCAGATTCCAGTTAGGCAAGCGACTTAGAACTAATGCGAATGTTCTTTCAAAAAGAAAGAAAGAAAGAAAGAAATGAAGGAAGCGCACAACTTTAGTTCCCCCCACCCACATTAACTCGAACTCGCACACCCTAAAGTCTAACACGTCATCGCCGTGGTAGGGTGTGGCAACGTTGTAGTGCCAGAGCTATGGTGAAAATCCAGGAGGAATCAACATCAGGATCCGTCGTCCGCTGGTGTTCTGCCTCTGCATATGACAAGTAAAGACGTGTCAGGCGTGGAATTGCAAAAAAGTGAGTGACAACGTTGCTTCTGTGCCATTCCTTTGTGTGTTCTCCTTCAAACCTTTCCTGACTTCGCATGCAGCATCTGAACCTTGCTGTTCTGAGTGTCGGGGGTAAAAAACCAGCGACTTGCAGGTTAACTAATAGCTGCGATCAATGTGGAGAACTTAATGAAGACTAGACAATCCTGAGGCACAATCTTTGTGAGCTCTATGCAGAAGTCCAACTCGCTTAACAACCAACAACCAATCCGTATCATCACATTATCTCTGCGTTTTATAAAACACACTATTTATCCGGTTCCCACCGCAGCAGGGGGAGACATGAAATCCAACACTTTCGTGGGGGGGGGGGGAGAGACGGGCACTCTGGAAGGGTGTAAAAATAACCGAGAACAGACCCGTCGATTTTCCCAGCCTCAAGCGACCAGCAATACAGACCCATCTTCCGAAGAAGGGGGTAATGCCTGGGACCATATTCGATCATGACAAAGAAGTTTCTTATGATTCAGAACGGCTCCTAAGTTTTTTTTTATATTAATGCGTCACCACTTACCAAGTCAAAAAGCCACTCGAGGTTAATGAGATTGTCGGTTGAATGATGAACAATACTATGAGAGGATTGAAAACGATGAATGGAATTGAAAAAAAATTGATTACTTAAGAGGACGGCTTGACAAACATTTGTTGACATTGGACTTGAAGATGTTCTTGTAGTCTGCAGGGAAGAAGTCCCATGGTTACGTGTTCCACAGATGAGAAGTTTTTGGAAAGAAACTCTTTTCATGGAAATTCTGTTTCACACAGGAAGAACGTACTACACTTGCATCCCTTCAACGTAAATACTTCTGACCCACTCGACTAACAGCAAAATCCCACCCCGTCATTGTAGAGTTACCTAGATGCGAGAAGATTTTCTACTTTAATAGCTTCTTTCCTCGGACTACTTGCCTTTGGAATTCCCTTCCTGTTCCCGGTTTCTCTGACAGTACAAACCATCCATAAATTTAAATGTGATGTGAACAAACATATTGCTTCCAAATAAATGCCCCCCTCCTCTATAAAGTAAACAAAAGAAAAGTTCTTTGCAGTAGGGGACCAGAATGATGCCATGGCGAACCTCGGCTGGTATAACAATTGGGCGGATATAAACAATTTCTTTGTGTTTTTAGTTTTGTACAAGTAGCGGTAGTTAGTCTGTCACATTTAAGTTTGAAGCATTTTTATTGGTTAAACGCGCATCTGAAATGAACCCATTTTTAAGAAAGGCATAACTAAGCTTCATGCCAATCAGAACCTTCTTCCTACTCTTCTAATTTGGAGACTCTTCTCAAAATAGATGGTAGATGTTTTTGTCTTACCGCTTATCAAGGCCCGGAGGCCACTCAAGGATAAGGGTTACAGCGATTGTTAGTTGGACAATGAACAACATCATGAGAGGATTGGAAATGATGGGTGAAATGGCTAGAATTTGATTATTTAAAAGGACGGCTCAACAAGTATTTGTTAACATTGAACTTGAAGACGACCATGTTGTAGTCAGTTGGGAAGAAGCCCTGTGCTATTTTGTTCCACAGATTGGAAGTTCTATGAAGACACTTTGTTTATGGAAGTTTCGTTTAAATTTAAGGTACACAGGAAGAGAAACTAAATTTCTTTGCTGTGGTTATAGATAAATTGGTTGTTGCTGTGAATGTTTTGCAAGGGATTGGAGCTCAGTCAAGCATTTATGATAATAACGATAGAGTAGAGAGAGACTAGAAACGTCAATTCTGTGTGAGAGTGCTGTAGATGTATATTATTTTACTTCAGACTGTTATCCCTGTCAACATTTATTTTCACATTTCTGCGGATGCGCTCTCCAGCCTTCTTCATATGCGGTGATGTTTTTCCTCTTTTTAACTATGACTCTTGTTGATTATTTGTGTACGTTGATATTATGTACTTAAATCCCATGAACTTCCCATCTGTGGAACACATCAGCACAGGGCTACTTCCCTGCAGACTACAACATGGGCGTCTTCAAAGCTAATTCCAACAAATACCATACACCATCCTCATAATAATTCGAAATTTTGTCCATTCCATTCATCATTTTCAATCTTTTCATAATATTACTCATCATCAAACTGACGATCTATCCACCTCATGACACCTTATCCGCGAGTGGCTCTTGGCCTTAACAAACGGTGACTCATTAGTAAATGAAATCCGTTTTCGTTTATTTTGTTTATACACAGAAATGCTAACGATCTATATCAATAAAAAGACATACGGATTTCTGATTTTTAAGGTCTTTAACACAAAGGCAAATTTTTGTCCTTTAGTCCTCACATTCCATGAGCGATGTTTCTGACAAAGAGGGAACAATTGCTGTTTTCTGGGTTGGCTGTTGTTGCGAGTGGGTAGTATGTGAATATTTTCAATCCTCTCATAGTATTCATCATCATTAAACTGTCAATCTATTCATTTTATTAATCCTTATCCTCGAGTATTTTTCTTTTTAATCTTGATAAGACACATTATTTTCCAAAAAAAGGTCACCACCGGAGGAGTGTTTCTATGCTATTTTGGTCCACCAGCCTGCGATACACATTTGGACCACCCGATAACAGTTCCGGATCGAAAAGCAGAGTGTCATGCCGTCGGATCGGCGACTATCGCCTCTGTCTAGGCCGACTGGCTCAAGAATCGATGCAAACTCGGTAGAATCGAGTAATCATTTGATAACATAATGAAAAATGTATCAGAGATAAAGTGTATGCGGTCGTCCGGAAAGTTTCCTACGAACATTTTTTGAAGAAAATCAGGCTTTTATAATTACAGATAGCAAAAATAACTTATAATTTTCTTCCATCTCTCCCGAGTAATAGCCCAGTCTAATAATACTAAACCTGCACTGGCAATGGATGTATAGAAAGACAAATCAGACTTTTCGATAAGTATCACGTCATGCTTACCAGAGGCATGCAGGAGTCTGGTGATGCCTCGGCGATACCCGAGGAAAATTCCTTAATTGCATGTCTCAAGCATTCAAGTATAAGTGCTAGTGCCGAGAAATATTATGAGAAAGAGAAATAGTTTGAATATGATTGGATGCTCAGGGTCACCGCCCTGTCGACCCCCTCCCTCTCTGCAGTCACTACTCGTCACTTGAGATAAGTTTAGTTGTTTTATTTTATGACATATAACTACTTTTCAGGTTATTTAATGCCGAATCAGGTTATTTTGGTAAAAGTTTTTATGTATCAAGTTCTATATATCTTCAAATATTTATTTATCATATTCAGTTTCGTTGCTTTGCTCTACGGCATATCACCCCCTTTCGGGCTATTCAATATCCAATACGGTCATTCTGGTAAAAGCTCATATGCTTCAAGTTCACATCTCTACATATTCATTCATGGTGTCTGGCTTAGTTGCTTTGTTCCACGGCATATCAACCTTTTTTAAATTATTCAATGCCGAATCAGGTCATCCTGGTAAAGGTTTTTATGCTTCAAGTTCTTCATATATTCAAATATTTATTCATGGTGTTTCGTTTGGTTGTTTTGTAGAGGAAAACATGTTTTTGTTTTTATTGTTGTTTTTAGCTTTGCAGAACATGATTGAGTTTTGCAAAGGGAAAGGAAAAAAAACAATAACATCAATGTTTGGTGAATTTTAAGTCAGGAAGCTGGTATATTCAGACAGCCTGATCTGGTAGCACCAGAAATACTCGAGGTAAGATCATACAGAAGCAGGCCCTGATTGATGAGTGTAGCCCCATTTAATTAAGTGAGTAAAATCTGGTTCCACATCGAAATTGTCATCGTCTCCTCTTCCGTGAATGTACCAGTCTCTCGAAGGAGGATAAAAAGAACATCTCAAAACGGGAAGACAGCATAACACTAGTATCACTTATAAGGGCCTAGCATTTAAAAAAATCTGATTTTCATGAATATCAATGTTGAGTATGTGTTAAGTAATATAACAATGGAAATAAAGCAAAAGATATAAGATTGAAGTTAATACTTTTTAAAAGATGACTAACAATGAGTGCACATTCTCTTTCAAAAATGACAGAAAAAATTATGCTTCGCCAGTGTTCGCACTAATATTCATATAAAAATATAGAACTATGTTAGTAATTTATTTTTTCATATGTAAATTATTATTATCATTTCTGATGACCTAAAGAAAAAATCCACCAACTGTTAGCTTTTGATTTAAAGTGAAGGATTTCTTTCCGAATTCATCTCAAGCGGTAGGAGTTGTCGAACTTGCTATTTGTTTTCTTGCTTCCCCTAACACTTGAAATAGTTTCGTCTAGCACGTTTTATTTTTTACATGCCTAATGAGAGGAAAGTATATTTCAATAGTTTCGGATTTTATCAAGCATATACATATTATTAATGCTCACACACACCGATCCCTTTAAAATTTATTATTTAATATAACTCAAAATTTGATGTAGAACAATTCTTTTCTCTATAATATTTTTTTTATCTAACTTATTTAAAAGGTTTTTGGGAGTAAATGCGAGTTTAGGTGGGCACATCCCGTAAATGGTAAAGTTTACAAAAAAGTATTGTGCCCATGTTACTAACACATACCTAACTTTATATAGAGAATATCTCTTGTTTTTCTCTTATATATATATATATTGGTCTTTATTATAGAGTAGAGGATAGGTTTAATAATAATAGGTAAAATATAATTATTTACCTATTTAAATAGCGGATCAAGTGAACAATTGTATTTTTTAATTTCTCAGTAAAGCACACTTCATGTTGACTTGAAATAAGCTACCTCTGAGGATCCATTTATGATGACGAAACAGCTGTCTGAAGATCATCTATATCTTATCATATGTATGATATGTATTACAAGTTATATCGAGCACGCTTATCACTAATGCAGAATGTAAACAAGGAAATAAATGCTTATAGGCGTTATTATTCTCATACTTCTAGTGGCCAGCGGAATCGTGTAGAGGAAAGATGTGGTTACAGTTTCGATTCTCGGCATTGATATGCTGGTCTAAGCCATACTGATAGATCATAATGACGATGAAACAGCTGTTTGTGGATGATCTATACATATGTGGTTATGGGTTCGAATCTTGCCATAGTCAGCTATGCTGAAGAGCTATGGATACAGCGAAACATGTGTACGTGGATAACTATATTTTATCTATAAATAAATATATACGTTTCGAAATTGGGCGACATTAACTCTCTCTCTAAATCACCATAAGCCAAACAAAAAACAAAAAAACATAACTGTATATATATATATATATATATATATATATATATATATATATATATATATATATATAGTGAGTTATGAAAATATATTTATGGCAATTAAGCTACACAGAGGCTCTCGCGTTTCATCCCCGGGGGTAATCTTCAGGCTAAAATGCATAGTTAGTTTTGCCGGGTGTTTTTATATACACGGCTAGCTAGGTAACCAATCAGATTCTGTGTTGTTCTCTTAGCCAATCGTTGGGCTTCTCACGAACAAAGGTCCGGTTGGTTTTACTTCCTATTTCTTGTTCTATTGTTCAGTTTTCTATAGAGTGGCCATATAATGGGTGAACTTGTATTTCTATTTTAGGTTTTAGTTTTTATATTGTTAGGTTTTAGTTTAGTTTAGTTTTTTTTACTTATTTATTTGTTTATTTATTTATGTATTGTTAGCCTAAGGTCAATTTTATTCTGTGCAGGCAGCTGTTTGCTATCTCACTTCTGCAGTTTAATAGATTTTGGGACTCTTTAAAGTTTAGGATTTCAAATTTCTCATTCAGACATAATCTACATGGGTCGTCTAAATTTCTACATGTACTGGCCTGTCGTATTACTTTCCATTCAATTATTGGTGAGCGTCGATTTTCTTTGAGCTCTCAATAGTGGTTTGCTAGTGCTGTTTTAATTCGACGTTTTCTGTTTTTAAATGTACTTGTGTGGTCATAATATCTGGTTTTAAAATCTAGGGAGGTCATACCCACGTAGTACTTTTTGTTATTCGAACTTTCCTTGGCAAATATTGTGGCTTTGTAAACAATACTTTTGGTTAGGCATTTATTTTGTAGTGGACAAAATGTATGATTTATGCAATTACATATTTTATCTTCATTGCTAACTTTTTCATTTCGATTCGGGTGATTACTATTAAGGTTTTGTTTATTTATATGTGTAGTGTTTATATTTTGGTTTTTCTTAGTGTTATTTTTGCTATATTTGTCACTCTTTTTATGTAATTTGTTATTTTTTCTTCCTCTCTGCTGTTCTCTTTTAGTATTTTGTTATTGTGTGCCTTAATTATCCTTTCTAGGTTTTCGAAGCAGCTGTAGGGCAGTTTTAGGTTACTTTTATTGAAGATTTTATGCAGGAGATTGGTTACGGGGAAGTGTTTTTTTCAATCAGATTTAGGAATTTTTTGCCCAGTTTAGTTTTTAGCATCTGCTTATAGGACGGTGTATAATAGATTATATTCCTTTTTCTTTTATTTTAAATTTTATTATAATTATTGGTGTCCTGTTTCTTATATTTAATTTCGGTATTATGGTAACCACTATTTTTTAGAGTTGTATTGTAAATGTTGCTTGATTTTTTAAAAACATTTTCTTTGATAGAATTATTGATAAACCTACGTTCGATAGAATTCGGGATATGTTTTATGATTGATGAGAGTGATTAGACTTTGGGGTATATGTATATTAGATTGGCGTTATCTTTTAGGTATGGTTCGTAAGTATTTTTGTTTAAGTTTAACGTGACATCTAGAAAGTGAGTTGTTTTTCTGTTAGCCAGTACTTCTACTTTTAGGCCTAGTTTTTTCATTTCCATATGAATAAGCTTCTTGGAGTGTTCTCCCTTGCCTTTGTTGGAATCTCTTATTATCGCTAATCCATCATCTCTATATAGACCGATATCTGCATTATCAAATATATTTGTATGTATAGAAAATAAATAACCCCACAAGATCTGATGCCTCCGCAGAGTCAAGGGCACCCATGGCCAAATCAAAGGAGTTTGTCATATTTGTTTTAATCCATTGGTCATCGTTATTGATTAAAACTGATCTCCTACCTTTTTTAATGATGTGGATTCCATCTTTGGATATATCAATATACATATCGGCAAATTCTAGAGCGATGTTGAAGAGTTCTTCTGATATAGACGGATAGAAATCCACAATGTCGAATTGTAGGAAGGTACATTTGTTCTTATTTTCGATATTGTTAAACCTAGCGATTGCTTCGGCAGTATTCACCCATTGGTTTAATTCTAGGTCTTTTTTTTTATTTGTTTGTTGATTCTAAGTATAAATGTTTTACTAATTCTTCCTATTTCTGATTTGGTCGGATTAATTAAGCGAGTGCAAAACTAATCTACTTGACCAACTACCCTCGTTATTTACTTCCTTCCCACCATAGAAAGATTTGACATAAGGTTGGAAGTTGGTTGAGCCAGCATAGCGGAAGGGTGCATTCTGGCTCCACATAAATAGTTTGAGCAGCTCTGTTGGAATTCCTCGATAGGAGCGCTTCAGGCGATAGTCAATAAACCAACCCCTTATTAAAGAGAGAATGTAAAGCCCATGAGGGTGCACCTTCTAGGACTGAACAGTACCACGTCTCACTCCGACCGAGCAGAGCTAGCTGATGCCGCAACGACTCACCCTTTGTCGGACTGATTGCCGAAGACGTATATTCAACTGGTATCACGACAAAAAAGCTTTTTCCACAATATTAATATGTATCACCTTCCATTTACTTATCTAGGGCGATTGCACCTTCGCTTAAAACTCATTGATACACCACTGGTAGGGAACTAAAGTTGTGCCCCCGTCTCCCCCAAAAAACATAAAGGATAAGTTCACACGCTCCTTCGTAGTCAATGGATCAGAAGAACGGTGAAAGAAAGAAGAAGAGAGATAGAAAAAGAACAAACACCCAAGCCAAACTAAAATGGACGGCAGAGTCTTAAAAAGAAGACTGACCACCAAGAATTTTATCCAAGGATCCACACACGGTCCGTGATTGTTTATGCTGGGATCAGGCAAAGGAGGTTGATCGTAATTGAGCAGAGCTTCCTAAGAAAACAAACAAACAGACGTAGAATTATTTATATAGAAAAACAAGACAGCCAGAATTAAAAGAATTGCAATTGCTTGAATTGACAATCTTCATCATCTGTGGAAGCGAGGGGGGAAGCGAAAAGGCGTTCTGAAATTGGGAAAGAAGTGTTCAGACTTGGGTAGTGTCTGAGATTTTGGAAGAAGTATTGGAAAAGGAAGGAAGTGTGCGGGAATAGGTAATGTTTTTGATTGGGAAGGAAGTGTGCAGGAATAGGTAATGTTTTTGATTGGGATGACAGTTTTTTAAAGTTGGATGGTGTCTAGGGTTATAAATAAAACATTTGGAATGAGGCGTTCAGACTTGAGTAGCATTTGTGATTGGGAAGGAAGTGGTTGGAAATAGGTAATGTTTCTGATTGGGAAGGCAGTTTTCGAAGTTGGATAGTGTCTAGGGTTGTAAATAAAACGTTTGGAAGGAGGCGTTCAGACTTGGATAGTGTCTGAGATTGTGAAGAAAATATTAGGAAATGGATAGCATATGCCATTGGGAAGGCAGTGTGTGGAACCAATCAGACATTATTCTATGAAGATTGTCAGTTGTAAAATTCATAATGTTTATTAAGAAAGAACGGCCAAAACTGTTTTAAAGTTTTCTAGATCTTTTATATGTTCTTGATATGTTTTCATCCAATCAGATCAGGTCCAAGAAATTTAAATTGTCACGGAAGATACCTTCAAACTCAAGCGATCTCTTCCTGCTAGTTCGAGTTCTTTATACTAGCTGTCAAAATATACAAATCATAATTAAATAAAATCTAAGATTCCGGCAGAAAACGAAACAGAATTGGACAAATGAACAGAAAAAATGTTACGTTATAAAATTAATATGAGATATAGTTTGATGCGGTGAGATCACATGTAATTGTGACGTAACACGGGCCCGACATGAAACACTATCTCTCTTTAAGCGGCGGGCTTAAACAATAACAGGCGTGTCTAACAAGTCATGGGTATAAGATACTGAGGTCGACCACTTCAATCTACGCACATGGTTCATGAATCAAACAGGAAATAAGTTACACATATGAAACCGTGTATTTTTTTGGTCGTTATTTTGTTCCCCGGAAAAAACAAGTCCGATTTTAATTTAAAAAAATGGCGGATAACAAGCCGACAACGCAACAGTCATTTTTTGTTATACAAAAAAAAAATTAAATTGCTTTTTCTTTTTTTACTTATATTCACCTTAAACAAGACACATTGTCACTGAGACAAAAGGGGCTACTGAGAATTAGGGTCCAGATTTATAAGGGTATCCTAAGTGGGGAGTTGTGCAGCGAGATTTTTGTTTATAGTATATTTAAATTTCTGCATGTTAGTACCGTTGGAGAAACGGGAAGCAGGGAGGGAATTCCAAACGTAAGCAGTTCGAAGAAATAAACTATTAGAGTAGAAAGCTTTCCGATTGTTAAGCGATGATAAATAAAGAAGAAAAACGTACAAATAACCAAATAGAAATATTGCGTGATAATCGAACAGACAGGCGTTTAGTAAAAAATATGCCGATATTTCATATACGAGATGTGTATATCTAACATATAAAGTTATCTTGTGGAATTTTCAAAAAACAATCTGTCTGATATATCGATACTTGATACGAACTAATCTATTTTTTGTTTTATCATTGAATTATGTTATTGGCACAAATCTATTTTATTTCAAGTCAGTTTTTCCCTGAAAATACTTATCCTGGATAAGAAAATTTTGGAGTTGATATTTCTCCCTTACTCATCGATTATTCATCAACATTAAAGGAAGCTTACTTTTAATTTATAAATCCCTTCGTTCATTTATAATTAAAGTGTGGGGGGGGGGGGGGTAAAAAGATTTTTCTCCAAGAATAGCTTTCCTTAGAAGCATTTAAAATTCTTAGCAATTCATCATCTGTTTTAGATTAAAAAGAAATCTATTTCTATCCAATAATTTTATAAATAGAGATTTAAAAGACATTACCGTAATAAAATTAGTTATAGTTTTATAATGATTTGGTTAAATTAATAATTTAATGATCAAACAATGATGTAATAATTTAATTTAACTTTAAAACTCCTATTAAAAAATAATATTTTGGTAGAAAAAAAAAAGCATAGTTTAAAAAAGGTGAAACAAAAATAAAGTACCAAAATTCCCGGGCAACGCCATGTAGGAACAGCTAGTTTAATTTATTTACAAGTTTTGAACTGATCATCGTTTATATTATATGCAAGAGGGTTTGTATATACGGCAGATCCTCCTCAACGCACCATTTGAATCATTTTCTCACATGTTGCTAGTCTTTATCTACTCTATCGTTATTTCTGGTGATACCAGATCAGGCTGCCCTGTGGCTCCCTGAGACGAAATTCACCTACATTGACGTTTTTTTTTTGTTTTTGTTTTTTTGTAAAACTTAATTATGTTCTACAAAACCAAAAACAAAAACAAAAACAACAGCCCCTCTCCCTTTCTCCCTCCCCTTTTTTATTTTATTTTTAGAACTTGAAGCATAAATCTTTTACTATAATGACCAGATTCGGCATTAAATAACCCAAAAAGGGTTGATATGCCGTAAAACAAAACTACCAAACCAAAAACGATGATTAAACATTTGAAGATATAAAGAACTTGAAGCATAAAAACTTTTACTATAATGACCAGATTCGGCATTAAATAACCCAAAAAGGGTTGATATGCCGTAAAACAAAACTACCAAACTACCAAACTATCGTTATTTTAATGGTTGGTGCTCGACTGAGCTCTAATCTATGGCCACCCCTGTAAAAAATTCACAACAAAAACACGTCAAGCTACAACCACTGTAAATAATTTCCCTTTCTTCCTCTGTGTACCTAAAACTAAACACAGCTTGCATGAGCAGAGTTTTTTTCGAGAACTACCGGTCTGTAGAACACAATGCCGTGGGGCTGTTTCCCAGCTGACTACAACATAGTGATTTTCAAGTCCAATGTAAACAAATTCTTTTTGAGCGGTCCTCTTAAATAATCAAATTCTGTCCCATTTCAACCATCCTTATCAATCATCACAGTGGTGTCTCATCATCCACTTAACAAACTCATTAACCTTTATCCTTGAGTGGCTTTTTGATCTTAATAAGTGGTGACTCTTAGTAATACAAAAAATCCAAAGGAAACCGCCAATACGCCTGGTTCCACTGCATTCGCAGGAGTTGCCAAAAACTGATGAACGAGATCTCGAACTGTATTAGGGATCTTTCCTTGGGGTTAACTCGCGGAGACTTTTCAAATGAGTGGGTATATTGCAATAGTGTTGTTTTCTCTTTCATTTAGACGAAAGATCGAGAGGACGGCTTCTTAAAAGATTAGCTGACCAGATAAGGGTTGATACTGGTATGCCGCTCCTTACAACTGAAAGACTGGTTCAAGATCGTGATAACTGGCAGAATTTTGTTCTCAAGTATGTGGTGTAGCTCTCA
Source organism: Sepiola atlantica (assembly GCA_963556195.1). Lineage (NCBI taxonomy): Eukaryota > Metazoa > Mollusca > Cephalopoda > Sepiida > Sepiolidae > Sepiola > Sepiola atlantica. The sequence goes on along the minus strand of OY744518.1, from coordinate 161,924,337 downwards.
AGAGTATGCACATAATCTATCAAATAATCAAATATCAATCATTTAGATGGACAACCGGTCTGAATTGACGACTCGGTTTAATATTTTTCTTCAGGACCCTTTTTTCATAGTTGTTAATCTTTTGAGAATTTTAAAGAGACCCCATTATAGGGGTTAAATGTTCTCATTCCGCGTTTTATGTCTTAGCATATGTTGTGTCATCACCATCCAGTCGTGCTACTGTCACGGATCTTCTTGATTCTCATGCCACATCGCTCTATTCCCTATCTAAGCAGGTACGTCTTCATAGGTGCAGCGTGCAGCGTGCAGCGTGCAGCGTGCAGTGTGTCTTCTGCTCGTTGCTTGACGTAAGTTCTGTGCAGTATCATCGCTGAATTACATCCCTATTTTGGCATCAAAAAAAGAACATCGCTGACGATTTTATCCGTAGCCTCCCAACAGTAACTAGCAAACCTTTTTCTTGCATCTCTGATTAAGGCTGATATCTGAGGAATGTGTTTATAAAGTTGCTCTTTTGTAGAGTGCTGACTCCAGGAAATGTTGAGAGCAGCTCATAGCATACTTGTATACATGGAAAGCAGCTTGGTGGATGTGTGCTCTCAGCAGATAGACTGGTCAGATTAAATCAATGGCGGAGCACACCAACTCAACAAAGATCTTGAAAGAATAAAAGAAAGGAAAAAATGGTCTCAAAACAGCATGCTTGTCACCGGAACTTCCTTACGCAGTACACTTTTTGGTGCTTCTCCAGATTAAAGAACCGTACTAAGTTTGACCCCGTCGTTAGTATTAGGGTTAGGGTCAGAGTAAGGGTGAGGGTTGGGGTCAAAGTTAGTTCGGGTCCTAATCTGAAGAAATACCCACTTTTCTTCAATAACACTGTTTCTAATACTAATGTCTATCGCTCGATGATCTTAGTGCATCGAGTGCTAAAATACGACTAACAATTTCTGTTAGGCTCGTCTTTCAGAGATGGAAAAGCACGCCAGTCACACGTGGTCGATACGCACACATACTCTTGTCCCCGCGTGAACTTGTTCTTTCTCACATCCAGGTTATGCATACTCGGCAAAGACAAGCAACCAATGTTATTTGCAGCACTTGATTCGGTTTCTTGCTCATCACGTCCGCCACAGAATTATTGCGTTGTATATACAAGTGGCGTCCATAAACAAATTGCAGCTACCGAAAGATTAACTACGACTCATACAGAAGTCACGTTGCAGCAATCAATTGTTATTTTCTTTAGTTCTTTCACCAGGATTTAACTCGCAATCTTCAAGCTGAATTCACTGTTAATCCGAAGGGTCTCTAGGTAATTTGCCAGTTTGGTTGTTAACATCTAGTTACTTGACTCTGGATTTTAACAGCCGCGATATTTAGACACTAGGAACGTTTATCCGGATAATTTTCAAGAGATATGGAAATTATCAGTATTAAAATGTATAATGTTTATTGTTTTAAAATCAATCAATCAATCAGGTTGAAAATTCTTTTCGAATTCTCCTGACTCATTCCTTTCAATGATGGCATGCATAGTCTTCTACAAGTTGGTCAATGTAGGTGTAATGTGATCTTCCAACTGATATTTTTCCGTGCAATAGATTCTATAGAAGAATGTTACTCACAAGTTCTGACACTGAGATATGAGAAAACTATCTATATATATGTTTCTTGGTTAGGTGTTTTCTTCAGCTGATGTTTTGATGCAACTCGTCAAGTCATGTTTCTTGCTGTTTCTTGCTGTTTCTTGCTGTTTCTTGCTGTTTGATCAGTGTCCAAGCTGTGAAGCCGTAAAGCAAAACAGACACAACCGTGACCCTAAAAACTCCCTCTTAAGATTGTCAAATCGATTTCAGACCAAATAGATAAACAGTTGTTTTAAAATTGAATTTTGTAATTATTTGTGAAGCACTTTTGCATATTTATTAATAAACCGTGCGGACGCAAGTTTTTTTTTTTTTTAAACCAACTCTTTTCAAAATAAATTTGGATCTTTAAAATTTTAAATATATTTTCAATTTGATATCTTCTTAAATCCTAATTTTAAATAATAAACGTTGTAACTTTTCACAGTGTAAATTTTATAGCTCGTGAAAATAGTCTAAGTAAAAATCCCTAGTATTTAAATATCCTGATTGTGTAATTGAGCTGATACGAACAATGAATTGCTCACTGCTCGCGGTGATAACGGCCGAGCAGGCTAGTCGAATCGCCGCCGCCAACCTGTGTGTAGTGTAGTAAGGAAACCGCAGCTATCCGAAACAAGTGATTGGGGAGAGACATCTGGAGCAACAAATTAAACCTCAAATGATTCGTTTTCTTGACAAATCAATGGCATTATGGGCTCGATATAAGCAAGCGTATTTCTCTTATTCAGTCGTTCAGTTCTAATCGCTCCCCGTTGCGATAACCGTTGTTTGTTGAAGGCGGTGTTCGTTGAAGGTTCTGTTCGTTGAAGACTTTTAGCCTTTCGTTCGTCCGTCGAAGTTTAAGTCATTTAAAGGCTGGTCGACATTTGTCTGTCTATATGTCCTGTTTGCACTTTTTAATTGAGGATGTATTAGCTTACAATACAGAGTAACAAATATGGTAACAAAGATCATATATATATATATATATATATATATATATATATATATATATGTAGATAAAAACAAATATTTATAATTATTTGCTGCCTCCAAATCTAAGCTGGGCACTGTAGTGAGTAGTATTAACACAACAGTCATCGTTGCTCTAATGCACGTTTCTTCAGCAGTCGAACACTCTCTTGACGGCTGCCTTTAATAGGTTTAATCTCTCGCTGATTTATCGGGTTGTTTATATAGGCCGCGTGGGCCAAAGCGTCGAAATTTGAGTTAAAAACACGACTCGTGTTCCGGAGTTCGAGTCAGGCGAGCGGTATGAATAATCATCTCTACACTGACGATTCTCGTAAGGATCAAACGTATATGTATGTAGATAAAAAAATTATATATATATATATATATATATATATATATATATATATATATATATATATATATGCGTTAAGAGAGAGAGAGAGAGAGAGAGAGAGGGTGGGGAGAGAGAGACGGCTTAGGTCGCCTATGCTATACTAACTCATAGTTTGCCCGTCTCACACACATTTGGGTATTTTAGAGCGAGCAGATTTGCCTGACTACTTTCCTTGAGGGTCTGGCAGAAAAGAAGACCAAAAATGACTTTTGCAGAGATGACATCATATTCTTAACTTCTACTTAAGCACTGGAGTCATCTTTTTGAACCCTGATACGTCAATCATTCCACCCGCTCTATCCCCCACTCCTTCCACCCGTACTGAAAGCTTTCGTTACGTAAAATGTTATGTTAATATATGACTGTTTATTTGCTGTGTTTATTTGTTCACTTTTTGTTAAACAACCGAATAATCTTGTTATTAATAAACTGTTGAAAGTTAAAAGTCAATCCAGAATGACGGAATTCATAATCATAAGCTATCCAACGCAATACTTTTTGCACGCAAAGAATAATGAGGAGACAAAGGCGTGTTTGTCTTTTTACAAACGCTCACCCACCCAAGAATACAATACGTCGTAAACTTCAGCTAAAACATTCACAGCAAGAACTCGTCTTGTTGCCACCATAGCCAATAACTTTCCTTTCTTTTTTCTGTATACCTAAAGATGAACTTATTTTTTATGAACAGTTTCTACCCAAAAAGTTATCATCTGTGGGACACATTATAATAGGGCTGCTTCCATGTAGACTACAACATGGTCGTTAATACTTGTTAAACCGTTCTCTTCGTATATAATCAAATTTCGTTCATTCTATTCAACGTTTTGAATTCTCTAATAGCATTGTTCATCATCCAACTGGAAATCTCATTAATCCTTATCCTCGCGTGGCTTTTAGCCTTGATAAGTGGTTACTCATCTGTATAGAAAATAAACAAAAATACAAGTAGAAGTTAATTATAAAAGAATTTGCCTGAAACCAACAGAGATAAATACGTTTACTTACAGCAATTCTGTTCCACTTCATTTTAAAATATCAATCGTCAGTTACATATATAATAAACTAGATGAATACCCGTTCTAGGACGAGTAAAATGAATTTCTCAAACAGATCAGTTTTGCACCACTTTTATGTCCCTAATGAGACTAAAACATATGTCTAGAATCCTTATTCCAATTTTAATCCAAATCCATTAATGATCTTGATTTTAGAAAATGTATAAAATTTAAAGCTTAAGCTTAAGTGATCTTAAGAAGAAATTGAAATTCAGAAAACCTTGCTTAACTACGGATCAAGGTATAAGAATTAGTAGAACATATTTTTTTGTGAAAAAAGAGTTATGTTGTTTCGGTATTTTAGTATCTTTTTCGGATATGCAAAAACCAAGAAACGATTTTTGTAATGCAATCAGTAAATATTTATCTTTTCACATAAAAAATATTTTATGATAATTTTTATATCATACAATCGGATATTTCCCTCGTTTCCAACGTATTTATATTATACTTGCGCCACCCGTCAGATATGCGGCGTTGCCCTGGGAAAATGATGAACCCAAGAAACTCCTGCTCCCATACCTGGACCACCTATTACTATTCTTATTCTTATTGTTTTTGTGTTTTGTTTTTTTTCATTTCTATCATTATCAATTTTTAAGTTATAAAATAAAGTAAAACGACTTCAAAATTACATTCGAATTATGTTTGGTTTAAAAGCACATATACTCAGCTTTCGTGTATTAACGTTAATTCTCACCAGAATTTTGGATTGGCAGTTTAAAGGCTTAACAGTAACATCAAAGGGCATTTAAACTTATAAATAACATTGGTTCTTTTCTAGTGGTTTTGAGGTTGGGAGGAGTTGTTTTTTTTACAGTAAATAATAAGTCTAATTTTATTATTATTGGCAATTGGGGATATGTATCTGTGTACAATATTTTTCATGGCTTTTTCTTCTAATATGAAGTTTGGTTGCATTTGATTACAATGGTATATGTTAATATAGTGTTGTGGGTGCACCTACCTACCCTTTAATAACTAAATGGTAGCAACCGGCTACCATAAATACCGGCTTTTGCCGGGAGAACATTTGTACCACATTTTGGCACTAGCATTGACTTGTGTATAATTTCTCTGTTCAATACAATTCATTATTATTATCTCTAAACCTGTTGTTCTTTTATTTCATTGTTGGTACCCCTAAACGGGTTCACAACATGTAGTTTGAGTTGCGATGTTGGATATTATTATTAAATGCTATTTGGGAGAATGTAACTCCCATAATAATAATAAAGCTAATAGCTACATTGGTTTTACAACCACTACCCTATCCCGCCGCCTCACCATGCATCTTGTAAACTGTAACTCACTTTACCAACATCTACAAAAACATAACTGCTCTCCCTCTGATTTAAGATAAATTCTAGTTTATAACATTAAAATAATACATTCCGAAACCAATTAAAAATAAATAAAAATACTGGAAGCTATCTACATAAAAACACAACAACCTACAATTAATAACATCACGTATGAAACCAGTGGTAACATTTTAATATGCTTCACGCTATGCAATTTTATTCTGTGATGCCACTCCAGCGTCGCTGAATTTAAATTGTCAACGTCTTTCCTGGAACAATGCGAAAAAGTTCTCTGCACGTTTCTCCGCTGTCTTTTTAAAAACTTCTCTTCTGTCTCTAGCTTTTCTCTTCATTTTCTTTTGTCACCTGAGGATGATTCGACGAAGAATCGAAAACGTTCGTGATACCTATGGGACATTTATTAATTTTTAATACAAAAAAGACTATTAGAAAAGTTACAAAAATAATAAAAAGGTATAATTAAACAGACGAATGATATTTTTAACAATGTTTGCATGAATGTAAAAATGTTGCCTAAATACACAGAATATATATATATATCATCTAGAGACAAACTCTTTCGCTGTATCACAGCTCTTCAGTGTGGTTAGTCATGCGCATACTTCAGGCTGATTGAAACCTTGTCGTTTTTCGGCAGTCCGTGCTTTTATTTACTGCGCTATCAGCACAAGCGAAGAAGTGAGAAAATGTACTGTTTATATAAACAATATCAGCAGTCGAAGAGTGCTCTATTCGTTGTATAATATATATATATATATATATATATCTGAAACATGACTCGTGTTCCGTATGAATAATTCATCTCTACACTGACGATTCCCAATAGGATGAAACGTATACGCATGTAGATAATATATATATATATATATATATATATATATATATATATATATATATATATATATAGTATGATGTAGGGTTATAGAAGAGACAAAAGTGATCAATTATTAGTATATATATATATATATATATATATATATATATGTATATATATTAATGGACACTATAAATTATTATGGTCATCCATCGGTTACTTTCGGTTTCACGGAAACATTGACAACTCAACCCGCAGGGTTAAAGATACCAAATGTGACCGGTTCATCAGCCGATGTAATTATAATGTAATGAGAGTCACATTTGGAATGTTTAACCCTGCAGCTTGAGTTTCCAGCATTTCTGTGAAACCGAAGGTACCGATAGCTGATAATAGTGTATAGCATCAATTAAACATACACACACATTATATATATATATATTAGCTATTATTATACAATAGCTTTAGTTGCTTACACTAATAATCTATTTACTTATTAAAATTGGTTACACTATTCTACACACTTAATTCTATGGATTAAAGCCCCAAATAGCCCTCTGTATGAGAAGACTAAACCTTGTATAAATTATACAAAGAAGCGATTGGATTATACTTACCCGTAACCATTTGTGTTCCAAACATTCAATTGCCGACATTCGCTTCCTATAAAAAAAAAGACATGAAATAAGTATCAAAATCTAAAATCAAACACCTAAGACAACGCAATTTTCTTAAACAACGCGATTTCTAAGCTATACTGATAGTCCTAAATCCTCCACTCTATAATAAAGATCAATGTGTGTTTATTTGTATTAACCCCACCACCAGCGTTCATCCCCTGGACTTCAAACAGACGAGCCAAAAAGTAAGTCATTCAATGGCTCAATAGGGAAGGAAGGGGTTACAAAGCTGGCTGCTAAAAAAAGTCTATCCCTAAAATTTGGATTTGTAACGTAAGTCAAGTCTGTAAGGGGGACAAAACAGAAGAGACAGGAAGAAAGCTATGTCTCGGTTCTTCTAAATACATGTGTCTTCTTCTCCACACAGCAAGTCATTGCCATTGATCTCTTCTAAGTCATCGGCGGTTGAGACATGCTAGATGTAGTCATCATTATAACCCGCAGAGCTAAGTAAATTCACAAATGCAAGCAATTCGGGATATTATTTAAAAGCGACATGATTTTAAATAACGCCGGTCATTATATGTATGTAGCAGTGAAGTTTCATATAATGACCGATTTTATTAAACAATATGTTCCTTATGTCTCACAAAGTTTTAGATGAGGATTGATAATTTTTATTATATTGATTATTCGATCTACTAACAACCAGGATGAGAATAGTAGTTCAAGTAATCCATATAATATTAACTATTCCCTTTAAATAATATTCCATGTCTGGATTAGAAACATGGTCATAGTCTATGGGAAGCAGCAACCAGTGAATGTGGTTTTTAAATATCGTCTCTCGAATAAAAAAAGGCTCAAATCAGCAGTTTATTTTAACCAACCACATCTCTTAATTTCGCGTATAATATAAAAACCCAACCACGTAGCTTTCTTCCTCTATTTTCCAGTTTTTACTTTCATACTCGACACAAGTGTTTACGTCACAAATCCAGTCTAGGCCTTTGGGGTCAAAGGCCCTTAACAGACGCAACGAGTCATTCAAGAATTACTGTACTTACAGCCGCAGGATACACGCATTTACTCACCGACAAAACAGAGGCAAACTAATATATACACACACAGCTACAAAGCCTACCCAACTTACACACAAACAAACTAGCACGGCGCCAGCCAAAACAAACACGGCTACTCCACAGCTTCTTGCAGACAAAATACTTAGAAGGTTCCTGGACCTTTTGAGTTCTCATTATCTACCAACTTTACTTTTGGTTGTCTTAAGTTGTCAATAATTATATATATATATATATATATATATATATATATATATATATATATATATAAAGTTAATCCAACAAAAGATATAAGAGGCAACTAATATCTTTTAATTAGTGAACATCCGGATAAAAACTGAAGCTCAATATATTTTATTACCTGCAGTTATGTCACTGCGCTAATGGTCCTCTGACGAGAAGAATTATCTTTGAAAACTCATGGGTTAAGGACTTTAAGATACTTTGCCTGAATTTTGAATTCTAATAACATTTAATTCGCACCTTATTTTATTATTTCATTTTATATTATGTTTATATATATATATATATATATATATATATATATATAATATTATTCTATGGATCATCTTGGTTCTTCTAAACACACGTGCTTCTTCTCCACACAAGTCATGGCCATGGACCCCTTCTAAGTCATCGACCGTTGGGGCGCGCTGGATGTAATAATCATTACCGTTTCATTGAGTATATGAAACCTGGTGGTACCCATCTCCTCTTTGGGGTAATTTGAGATCAGTGTTGTTTACGCTTCAAACGGCGTAGCACTTTTGAATTGCGCCAGATATGGGTGTTATGCTAAATTCGTTCATTTCAAAGGCCAGTGGATCTGGAAAGTTACATTTATATTTGGTCCGAAGATTTGATTCAGTTGGAAAACTGGCCGTACACAATATCCATGAATCGCACTTTCTGTAGTTTACCATCGTTTCATTCCTAAACTAAACTCTGTAAAACTATGTGATTTTATACCGGTACTTCTTGTGTTCGGTGAGTAATATTCTTCGTCTGTGGCGAACTTAATTGATAGTTATACAATCTTCAAAGGAATAAGTATATATTCCACATGCTAATAACACCTAAGAGTTTATTAGTGCATATAATTTTTATATAATTAAAGGCTGTTTGTATTTCTGTTTACACCTCGCGGTTATGTGAGGGGCTGCGATGATAGAGACTCTCCCTAGAAAAATATTTTTGTACAAAAACTGGTTTTTAATGTGTTTATATTTCGTTTTAAATAAAAACAGGTATGTTTAAGTTACGTCATTCTTTTAATCCTGAGGCCAGGTTGGCCCCGGGCAAAACCTGATGTATGAGAAATTGTAAGTATAACTGATCTTCCATGGATAAAATAAAAGTTTATATATATATATATATATATATATATATATATATATATATATATATTTACTAATGTGTCACCGCTTATAAAAGCCCGAGGGCCACTCGAGGATAAGGGTCAAAGAAATCGTCGTTTTGACGGTGAGCGACACCTCGCAAAGGTCAGTTACAATAATTTCTTGAGAGGAATTGTTTATCCGAAACGACAGTTCAACAAATATTTGTTTACATTAGATTTGAAGACGACCATGTTGTATTCGACTGGCAAGCAGCCTAGCGGTATTTTGTTCCACAGATTGGGCGGTCTGAGAAAGAAACTTTGTTCATGGAAGTTTCGTTTGGTACAGAGAGGGAGAAAGGGAAATTTTATGTTGTGGTTGTAGCCAGGTGAGTACTTGCTACGAATGTTTTACAGGGGGGGGCAGGGATTAGAGATCATTTGAGCACCTAACATGAACATAACGATACAGTAGAGCAACATTTTTTATGGGTGAAAGGGGTGGAAGAGATAATCATCCACTAGATTGCGAAGTCGGTTTTGTACTCTGTGAAGGCAAAAAAGTGTGTTCCGAGCGAAACATCCCCAGATATGGCAGCAGTACTTCATGTTAGGACGGATCTGACAGATAGGGGATTGCCTGAGGAGTGAAGTACCTTCTGGGCCGATATAATGATCCAACCATTTCTCCAACGACCTTAGCAACAGATTTGATGTAAGTATGACATTTCAGGTCTGGATAAAAATCAGTCCCAGGAACTTATTAAGGAAGGGGGCTTCCTTAAGCTATTCATTTCTACCGGGGAGAATTGAGAATCTGAGTCTTGTTGGTGAAAAAAGACAATCTTAGTTTTGGAGGCGTTAAAAGTAGCAAGCCAGGTTTCCCCCCATTGAACTACGTGCTCCAAGTCTGAAGAAAGAGAGAGAGAGTCAGAAATATATGTGTCATCGGTGCTCTTCGAGGTGCTGCCATTGATAGTTGGGTCGTTTGCATAGATATCAACGAATTACCTCAGGATACGATTTGGAAGATCATTTATGAAGATCAGGATGAAGGTAGAGCCCAAAATGGATTCGTGAGGTACGCCGGCATTGATATTATGAGCTTCGGATTTCTGCCCGTCAAGAATCTAATATAACTATCGGAGAAAAGGATTTGATGTTTGTGAGAACATTTCCAGATATTCGATAGAACATTTCCAGATATTCCATAGCTAGCAACTTCGTGAAGTAAACCTTTGTGCCAAACCCTATTGAAGGCCTTTGATATATCAAAAGCTATCGACCTAAAAACAAATCCCTCGTTGATAGATTCACTGGTCCTGTGCAATATCACAGTCAGGACGAAATCCATATTGCTTGTTTCTAAGTATATTGTTTCTGTGTAGGTGGTTGACAACTTCTTGATTTATTACAGATTCAAGAAACCTACTTATGACGCACAGGAGACTGGTCGGTCTGTACTTTAATGCAGAAGACCGATCTTCAGTATGTTTAAATACTGGGAAGACCAGCGAAGTCTTCCAAGGTGATGGAAAACATTTCTCCTTTAAGTAACGATTGAACAGCTTTGTAAGGATAGGAGCTATTTCTGGTTGCAGTTTCTTGAGTACTATGACTGGAATAGTGTCGGGACAGTTATCTGAATGTCGCTTCGAGTTTTTTTTCTGTCAGGTAGGAATTCTGGTCCCTAATTACAAATGATGGAATTTGTTGCTAAGTTCTTTGTGAAAATTGTAGCTTTATCAGATGCTAAAGAGATACACTCTGGTCCATTAATGATAGTGGGGATAGAGGTCTTACATCTCTTCAGGACCCTGTTTGTTATTCTCCAAAACTCATGGGAGCTAAGCCTTTGATCAGCTACTCTGGATTTTACACATTTGACATAGGACTCTTTAGCGTTTTCTATAACCTTTTTGCGGTGGTTTCGGGCAGTTTTGAAGGAGGCTTTGGTTTCAGAGCATCTATTTCGTTGAAAGCAATTGAAACAGTGGTTCATGTGGGCAATATAGGCATCACATTCAGGGGTGTACCATGACTGGCTGTTTGGTCTCCGTTGGAATATATGTAACGGATATAATAAAATAAGAGAGATATATTATAGAAACTGCTGCAATATGCGTCGGAGACTACAAATAACTAAAAAAGACAAATATTTTTCTTGGATGAATCCAAATTCTATTGCATCCACAAAACAACAAAGCTTATCCGTACAATTCTGAACTGCATACAATCGGTCACGTTATTCAGTGTCAAGAAATGTTGATAGGTTTGTCCGTTTTATCAACACATTTTTGTGATTTTTTAATGGATATCGCTCCAGACAAAGCATAAAGCCACTTGATGTAAGGAGCTAAAAACAACGAAAGATAATTATCGAAAAGACAGGAGTTTCTTATTGAGCTTAGTCTTTAAAAGATCAAGGCTATAGATAGGAGTTCCACAAGCTTGCAGTTCTTGGAAAGAAGATACTGGAATAGGAAGCTGTATTATAACGAGGTGTAAAAACAACGAAAGGGTGAAGACTACTAGACCAACATGTCAAACGAGCTGGAACAAAGGAAGCAGGGAATAGATCAGACAATTCTGAAGAACACACGCCATAATAGTATTTATAGAAAAGACTGAGACTAGCAACATAACGTCTGCGTGAGAAAGAGAGGGCGCAGAGAAAAAGAATGCGTAGGGCCAACAAATTGCAGATACGCTTTTATTTGATGTCGAAACACCATACCTATTGTAAACGGTTAATACATGTTTCTATTTTGACACATATGTTAGGGTAATTGCGTGTTCATGCCTTTCCAAATAGTATTAATGCGTAATTGGAATACACAAAATTCGATAGGATTTGAACTCGGCATGGCAGAAGACATGCTTAAGGCGGGGATGGATGATGTTCTCAGATCAACTTACGCGGGTCTCTTGATCAGCAACCGTGAGATAAAATCCTTAGCGACATCGGAGATATTACAAAATTCCTCAGCTTCAAAATCCCAATCGGCGCAGGTCACGTTGGCTAAAGTGTTGCATTCGTCTTCGCCTAGGAAGGGAGATAAACCTGATAGCCTAGGAGAAAATAGAAATAATTGAAAAAGTGAACAAAACAATAAGAAATATAGAAAAATCAAATGACAAATAACGAGGATGAAGATTAGTTTTAGCAACAAGACGAAGTTAATTTCTTTTACAAAAGTAATAATCAGTTCTAAGTGACAGGCTTCTGGAGGTTGAAGGTTCAATCCTCAATGCCGGTGATACTAAGAATACAATTACGAATTACTTAAGACTTCTACCCGGTCATGGCTGACTGAACGAGAAAAATCAACCCCCGTGGATTATATAAAGGGTTCTGTTTGAAATTCCGTACAGATTCTCGAGTTCGACAAAACAATTCCCGAGTTCGACAAGATACACCTGAAGAAGGTCGGAGGTTACATCGGCTGAAACGTTGTGAGAATAATATCTAAGATGAGAACAGTAGTCTGAATAATCCAAATTATACAAATTATTAATCCTCATCTACAAAAATTCCGATACAACGATAATTGTTCGGACAAATGTGACATTTTAACGTATTGAAAGATCTGTAAATTTTTAAAGAAAATGATGTTTTCTTGGTTTAATCAACGACTGACCAGAATATATGAGGATGAAGGTGGTGTGGGCTTGAAACAAAGTTCTAAAAAACAACCAAAGTTTCAGAGATTAGGAAGAACTCTAGTTTGATACTCCTTCTCCATTGTCGTATTATTGGCCCCTATCTGAACTCCGCGTGTGAACCGTGCCTAGATCACCAAATACGATTTCACTCTTCATAATTTGACTATATTTGATGCACTGAATACTACAAACACCGCTGGTATTGTGGTTGGTTGTTTTGTTTTACGGCATATCAACCCTTTTCGGATTATTTAATGCCGAATCCGATCATTTTGGTAAAAGTTTTTATGCTTCAAATTTTTTATATCTTTAAATATTTATTTATGGTGTTTCGTTTGGTTGTTTGGTAGGGGGGGAATGCTGTTTTTTTTTTAGGTTTTGCAGAACATGATTGAGTTTTACAAAGGGAAAGGAAAAAAAACGATAACATCAATGTTTATTGCATTTTTGGTCAGGAACCTAGTATCTTCAGACAGCCTGATCTGGTAGCTTCATGAGCTGGTATTTTGAGTTGATTCATAATTTATGTATGAAACAGAAAGTATGCCTCAGTAGAAGGATGAATAAAGTATGATCCAGAGAATAAACCTGATCACCGTTACTATCAGCCATATTAGAAGAACGATACATATAGTATGGCCAAGATCAGATAGAGAGAGAGAGAGAGAGGGGGAGACAGAATATGATCTACAATAGAGGAGAATGATAAAATATGACCTACAATAGAGGAGAATGATAAAATATGACCTACAATAGAGGAGAATGATAAAATATGACCCATCGAGGAGACATTTAGCTATCATTCCTTTGTGAACGGAAGGATCATAAATTAAACTATACTTACAGTACATATGTGATGACTCCGACGCTCCACATGTCCGTCGCTGGTGATATAGTTTCGAAATTGACCACTTCCGGTGCGATGAACTCTGGTGTACCAAAGAGGACGCGCAGGTCGGCTTTCGGATCGTACTTTCGAGCTAATCCAAAATCGATAATTTTTATTCGATTACCCGATCTGGTAATACACAATATATTTTCAGGCTGAAAAAAATTTTTGAAAGATGAACGGATATGGTTTGGTGCAACAACAGGTCAAATCTGGAAAATATTATTTCAATACCATTCGTTAAAACACAATCATGAATAAACTTTTGCAAAATCTGTAAGACTTAGAATATTGAATGTCTTACAACTTTCTACCATGGGCATGCTTTAACATTACTAGTAGAAATGTAATTTAAAAAATGCAGAGTATTTGGCTATTTGATTTTACTTCGTAGCCATGCTTGGTTTTGTTGGTTTATTTGGTTGTTTTGTTTTACGGCATATCAGTTATAGTTATTTAATGCCGCTTCCAGTCATTTTGGTAAAAGTGTTTATGCTTCAAGTTCTTTCTATCTTCAAATATTTACTCATGTTATTTTGTTTGGTTATTTTATAAAGGAAAATTGTTGTCATTGTTTTTAGATTTGCAGAACATAATTGAGTTTTGCAAAGGGAAAGGAAAAAAACAATAACATCAATATATGGTGCATTTTAGTTCAGGAAGCCAGTATTTTCAGGCAGCATGATCTCGTAGCACCACGCTGTTATGCATTTACAGTAATAAATTCTCATGTGTACACAATCTAAAATCTAATAAATAAAATAAGTTAGTCGAATTTTAGAATTTTGATCTGAATAGCATCTCATCTGACATATCACCATTGTTTTTTTAGCTAAGAATAAATCTGTTCTGATAATCTTTTCTGTCCTGAGTCATTCAAAGAGAAACCCTTCTAGATTGAAACTATTTAAGTTTGTGTCCCAATCTAGAGTTCCCCTTTGGGGTGAGTTAAATTTTGTCCACATTAAAAACTGGCCTTGTGGCAAACTCTGCCCGCGTGGAGAAGCACTAAATAGGGACATTTGATTCTGCGTAATTACTTTAGCCAATAGCAACATTTTTAAACACTGGATTAAATAATGTACGGGAATAAATCTTTGCTGCTTAAATATGACTTTTCTCCCTGACATTATTTGAGTTATAACTAAGTATTTTTTCTTCTTCTCTTTTATACGCTATTCATTCTCTACATTAATGAAATGGTGTGACTACTTTGCGTGTTTCTCGCCTATACGTGACTTATTTTACTTTGAATCTAAAATTTATTGAAATAAAGAAACAATAAAAAAAAAACACAAGCCTCTTCTTCTTGGACAAGGTGCAAAAAAGAACTTCTAACCTAATATATCCCGCACTGGCTGCCAAGCTCCGGCCCCTGTCACATCGCCGTGGTGTTGCATCCCAATACTTGTTTTACAAATACTTTCACGGAATGCGTTCCGATAAACTTACTGCACTTGTAGTCATTCAACTTAAACACCACCGACCCACCCAACTAGCAGCAAAATCACACCCCTTCTATGTTGAGGTTCCTAGATGCCGGAGGATTTCATACTCTAATAGCTTCTTTCCTCGAGCCGCTTGTCTTTGGAATTCCTTTCCTGCTCCCCCTTTTCACGACCGTACCAATATGCAGACATTTAAATGTAATGTGAACAAACATCTTGCTGCCCAACTCCCCACTCAGGTTGGTCCCTATAAATATGGCTCCTATCACAATAGCCTCTTACGCTTCAGTGGCAATATAGCTTGTTTGGGGTGGACAAATGCAATAAAAAATGAATAAAAATAAAAATGTGATTTATTATTTTGTATAAGTGTGCAACTAATGAATTCCGGGCAACGTCGGGTAGTTGCATATAGTAACTAATAAAGATATCGTCTTTCAACTAACATTCATCAGAAGAGTAAGCGGGAATCTGTTTAGAATTTCGAACGGGATGCTTTATTTAATCTATGAGGTTAGCTTGCTCTCCTCTGTCGGCCATGACCGAATAGTATTCTTAAGTAATTCGTAATTGAATTCTTAGTATCACCCGCACTGGGGATTGTTCAATCCTTGGTCAAGTCATACCAAAGACTCAAAAAATGGTACTTGATGACCACTTTCTAAACACTCAGCATGATTAGGTGAGTTTCAAAGGAAAGTGGAGTAATCCTAAGAAAAGAAGTGGCACCCTCCACTACATCTCTATAGTAGCCAATGATTGGTGGTTTTGTCTTACGGCATATCAACTCTTTTCGGGTTATTTAATGCCGAATCAGGTCATTTTAGTAAAAGTGTCTATGCTTCAAGTTCTTTATATCTTCAAATATTTATTCATGGTGTTTGGTTTGGTTGTTTTTTAAAGGAACATTGTTGTTTTTGTTTTTAGCTTTGCAGAACATGATTGAGTTGTGCAAAGGGAAAGGGAAAAACAATTACATCAATGTTTGGTGTATTTTAGACAGCCTGATCGTGTAGCACAGGAGTCTTTGTGTTGTTCGCGACTATGGTCGAACACTATACTTTTATATTAATGAGTCACTACTTACAAAGACAAAAGGCCATTCGAGGATAAGGGTGATTTAGAATATCAGTTGGATGATAATCAATACTATGGGAAGAATGGAAACGATGCTTGCAATGTACAGAGTTTGATTACTTAAGAGAGCGTCTAGAAAAGTATTTGTTAACATTGGACTTGAAAACGACCATGTTGTAGTCAGCAATGTTGTGTTCCCTAGATGGAGTGTTTTTGGAGTGTTCTTTTTTACGTATACTAATATCGAATGTGCTATGCCTATATTATAATTAATTGCGCCGGTGCATTACCTATAGTGGTCGGTTCAAAATTTACAGATGGCTCAGAAAGAAGGCCGACAATACAGCGGCCGAAATGTTGTGCGAATTGGCCGTAATTAAAACGAGGCGAAATAGTTATAAACGTGTAAATAAAAACAGATATAGATAGAAACACCTAGCTATGGGCAAACTAGCGTCGCCAACCCGCAGTGCCTAGCATGACGACTATGCTCCCCTCCCCGAATGACAGTCATCAATGACGTGGACGGAAACCAGGGGAGGTTTCTCCTCCAGGAATAGTAAAATAAAAACCCTGATTGCAATGGTGATGGTAGATAGAGATATTGTAAAGAAAACACTTACTTTCATATCAAGGTGCAAGATATTTTTAGAGTGAATGAAGTCGACGCCCTCGCAGATCTGACGCAGGAAAATCACGCACGCTCTTTCGGTTAAAACAAAGTCTTCGTTAATCACACGTTCGAACAATTCGCCTCCAGATATTCTGAAATTGAATTTAAAAAATGCAATTAAAGTTTCAGAGCACATCATGTATTTTCTGTTTGTCTTCATGACACTAGCATGTCTACCAAATACACTGGGATAAAGTCATAAGGTTTGAACAAAAAAATCGTTCTGCTTTCGGAGGTGCAGAGTTCGTCTCTTGTATAACATCACGAACTCTGGAATCGGCTATTCCGAGTTCAATTCATATCGGATATACTGTATTCAATTACGAAGTAACACAGTTGGTTCTAATGAAACAAAATGTCAGA
>OY744518.1:161891986-161896986 GCA_963556195.1 Sepiola atlantica | reverse complement strand
TCTTATGTTGAGTCTTGCTTGGTCCATACACCAACCTCATCAGACAAACAAAAGCCTACTCGATGGCGGTACCAGTTTAGTCCCTGACAACCCGACCATACATCAAGTAGTACTAGTTTACATGTTACTAATAACACGTAAAAAGGCAGACCAGACCTGATTACTTATAGGATCTTCTTTGGCTATTTCCGTTCCCTTTCTGTGGTTGGTAAATGCAAAACTACCCCTCTCAAAAATACAATAACAAAGTTTTTAAAAAGTGTAATTTGGGATTCAGCGTTGGGCGCAGCATGAACCAGACTTCTTCATTTATTCTTTATCTTTCTGAGTTCAGTAGAACTATATTGACATTGCACGTTTTGATTACTATAAACATTCTCGTTGAAGACTGCTACAAGTGAAATATGTCAGTTCATAATAAATTAACAGGAAAACTCTTTGATATACGTACGTATCAGGCAATACTATTTGTGTATACCAAAAATTACAGAAAATTATCGAGTAAAATTTTAGTAATGAATAAAATGTATATTTTTACTCATATTTCCATTACGTGTCTTTAAGTTAGCGCATCGTAGATTATCTCCCTTCTTCAAATATGAAGACGCTACGTGGTCTTGTCCGTCGGAGTTTGTTGACTACGAATAGTAAAACAATTTTATTTTTCACTAAGATTCTGCTTGATAATTTTCCATAATGTTTGGAGTATACAAATAGTTTGCCTGATACGTAAGTATATCTAAGAGTGTTCCTATTAATTTATTTTGTACTGCCATATTTCACTTGTGTATGTCTTTAAAGAAGCAGCCTATTTTTACACAAGGGGGCGTTACCCACGTTAATAAAAATTAAAATATCTAGAAAGATGTGCGAGGTATAAAAGAAACGTCAAGAATCACTAGTTTAATTAATAAATTGTTTTCGTATTTGTAATTAATTCTTTGAAATATTATATGTATACTAGCCGAATTCTGTGGAAATTCCACGGTGCTTTCTGCATCAATCTGTATAATTTACTGTTAATAATAATAATATTCCTTTTAAAATAAGAGATGCGTATCAAGGTAAATACTATTAAGAAAACAAAAGTCCTGTACTTCTTCAGTAAAAAAATAATTTTTATGATCAGTTAAATATTATTTAAATAAATACAACGGATATGTTATTTATTTATTTAAAATGTAATTCTTTTTAAAAACAATAAATATTCTTTGTCCTCTAATCGTAAGAATAATTGTCCGCTAAATATTCTTCAAGTCAATAAAACGAATGCCACCTTTTGAAATGCATTTATTCAAAATTGTACTGTTTTAGTCGACGGGGCCACATAATTTGATTTTGGAACAATTCATTTTAAAATGGATAAAGTCTTTTCTAATCGGACGATCTCATTTGTTTAAATATGTGTGAAAAGTGATAACGTATGTACGAACATGAAGGACCTTTGCATATTATTATATAGATTTAACTCATTTCAATGCAAGACTGATTTAAAAGATCAAATGATGTTACTCACAATTCCAGAACGAGGCAAAATTTATCTCGTCTTTCATAGGCATCGTAAAGCTGGAGCAGTCGAGGATGCTGAAGGGATTTCATGATCTCAATCTCATTTCGGATGTCTTTTCGACCCTGCGCACCATGGACGCTGACAAATTTGGCGGCAAATTTCCGGTCAGTTGAACATTCCAAACACTGCTTGACTTCTCCGAATTTTCCTCTGATAAAAAGGAGAGATAAAAAACAGGAGATTGAATGCATATATATATATATATATATATATATATATATATATATATATATATATATATAAGCGAATACTGAGAATAAGAGAGAGAGGGGGACGGAGGCAAGAGTTGAATCACAAAGAGAAAGACAGAAGGAGATGGTGAGATATATAATGAAAAAGCAGGGAGATAAAGAGGTATTGTATAGGAAATATAGGGAACGCGATAGAAAAGAACGTAAGGATGAATAACGTGAGTGAGAGGGAAATGTCTTATTTTGATTTATTATAAATTTGAGCATTTCAACATGAACAGAAAATTCTTTTAAGGCAGCCGAACACTTGCCATTCCATGATCACATTTTAACCAACCAGGAGCGTTTTCGCCTAATGTGTGACGAACAACAAACGCCATTACAAAAACTATTTGTTCATATAATATGCCTATTTACAAATATATATTTAGAAGTGAAAATCCATCTTCATTATTATTTTATTTAAATGAAAAAAATGCACTGACAATTTTTGACTCAATTCAGAGAATACAAAAAAAAATTCCTATAGAAAGACTAAATATTTGTGTAGGTTTATATAGAGAACGAATACCTGATAAAATGTATAAGTATAGAAATGGAAAAGGGATATAAGTTACCAGACACAAAAAGAGATGAACACAGATACATGATTTGAATCGATATATTTTATCCATTTGCGGACATTTTCAAGAATTCATAGTAGAGTAACAGAGTCAATATTTATACATATATTAATGCGATGTTAAGAGTAAAAAATCCAAATTGTGAGATAATAGAGTAAGAGATAATATTAGGTTGAGAAGGATTAAATGGGTAGTGGGGCGCAGTGCATGATAGTTTTCGAAATAATTGACGTTGAAATTTTTGTAGCAATTTTTAGGAATGCAGAATAGGAAGTAATTAGTAAAGTGGGTGGGATAGATAGAGAAAGGAGCCCGAGAAGCGAAATAGCATAAATATGAGAATGTGTTAGGATGGGATAAAAGAGTTTGTAGAATGCAAGGGGGTGCTAGATGGCTAAGGTACCGGGGCAATAGTAAAGTAAATAGGAAGATAACGGTTAAGAAAAGTGAAGTCGGAAAAGGTGCGTAGAAGGAAGAGATGTGAAGATGATAAGTTAAAAGTGAATATGAAAAACATTAGGATGGTTTATCCATATTCGGAATTAATAAAATAATCAGATATGATATATTTAGCTTTAGTGGACGCAATTTGAAAAATTCAGGGCGCTGTTTGATGTTATATTGGGGCTGAGAGATGAGGCTCGCTTCTATTAGACGTCTGTCTATGTTTTGTGTTGTGCGCAAATCTAATTATTTAAGCTTTGTGGAAATTAAAGTATTTGTAGATTCTTTTTGTTGAGTTTCGCCAATGAAGAGATTTTTATATGTTATAGTCATTACAAGGAATCGTGTATATGCTTGCATAAGCATCCTTTAAAAAAACAAAAGTAGACGAAATATATTGAATCAAATCAGGTCTATATGTTAATGATCTTTTGTTTTAATTAGTTATTTTGCTTGTATCCTTTTTCATGATATATATATATATATATATATATATATATATAGAGAGAGAGAGAGAGAGAGAGAGAGAGAGATAAAGATAAATATATATATTGCACTCAAATATTGCTTACATATGAATATTTAAAAAATAACCAAATTAAGATTATATAACATGGCATCTATATTTATTAAAAATCAGATTAAAAATTATTATTCAAATTAAACATCGCCGCTTCCGTTATAAACGGTAATGTTAGTGTATATATTAAAATGTTGCAAAAATATGAATGAAAACATTGAAGAACGATTTAAACGAGTTTAAATATGTTATAGTGTAGTTCTATTTATAGAAGGCAGGTCGATACAGATATAAGTTTTAAATTTACACGTATTTATAAAAGAAGATAAGCAAAAGTGCGATGAGAGATTATAGGTGGATACAAGAGGCAAGTGTAAAACTTTATTTCTTAGAGTTTATGTTTAGGGATAAGATAAGTAAAATTTTGCTTAAAACAACAATGATTATCTTAATAAAATATGTATGTACATCTCTTAAGAAAAATAAATATTTACATTTTTAACGAGAAATATTTTTCATGACGGTATAAAATGATTACTGAGAAAAATTGTTGCTTTCAATATCTTAAATATTGTTGTTGTTGTTCTTGTTGTTGTTAATCTCTCGTTCTTTTTTATTACAAAAATGTATTTGGAGGATATTTTCAAAGAAAAACTTAGTTTTGTCGTGTTGAAATTATTAAACTATCGTTTTGGAGCTGAATATTTTGACGTCAATTGGCATAAGGAAAAACATTTTTTTGAATCTTTAATTTAAAAACATTTTCGTGTTTATATATATATATATATATATATATATATATATATATATATATATATATATATATATATATATATATATATATATGAGAAAGGAAGGATGAGAGTAATCCGACGTAATTGGAAATGAAAAAGGAAAAACCAAGAGATATTTTTTTTTATATATTCATCAACGTTTCGTCTTTATTTGTAAGACTTCATCAGGATGATAATTTTAAGAAAGATGTCATGCAAGTACATCGAAATATTGGGTTGACATGATGGGTCGATGAGAAAAAGTAGTAGCCGTGGCTGCTGACAGCGCTGGACCAAGGTCCAGGATGCCACTGACTTCTCTCAGCCCGGACCTTGGTCCAGCGCTGTCAGCAGCCACGGCTACTACTTTTTCTCATCGACCCATCATGTCAACCCAATATTTCGATGTATTTGCATAACATTTTTCTTAAAATTATCATCCTGAGGAAGTCTTACAAATAAAGACGAAACGTTGATGAATATATATAAAAAAATATATCACTTGGTTTTTCTATTTTCATTTCTCATATATATATATATATATATATATATATATATATATAATGTGTGTATAATTATGTCTTTTTATGTTAATTTGCGCAGATAATATCACTAAACAAACGATTTATTTAGTCTGTATGGCTGGGAATAAACAAAGAATAAAACAAAGTGAAAAATGAGTACCCAAAGTATTTTTATTATCTTATTACTAACCTTTATATATTACTAGCGGGACCCGTGGAAATTCCACAGTTGTATCTTTTATATGTAGTATATTGCTGCCGTACTTAAAAATATTTCCAGTTTATGAAAGCCCGGCGCGAATGCAGACCCCACGATATTATTTTACCACCTTTGTTCAAACTGAAACATACTTAT
>OY744518.1:161866986-161886986 GCA_963556195.1 Sepiola atlantica | reverse complement strand
TTACGAAAGTAATGTGTCCAACCAGTGTAGTATCGGTGGTGTCATGTTCTTTAAATTTTCGAGGTTAATTTCATCTTCAGAAAGAAAAATATATGTCAACTCGGTCGGGGTGTGTTTTGCCAGCAAGCCCTTAATTATGGGAAATCTGTTGCAATAGACTCGCACAAAATGGTTTAGTTATTGTTGAAGTGTGAGCTGGTATTTTGTGTTTGATATTATTAAATAATAATTGTTTTACTATTTTACCAGTAATAATTATATTATTCTAACGTGTTTCTACTTAAATTTAATAATAATTCATTTATTATAGCCATGTACGTTTTACATAAGTCATGTAAGCTCTGATATAGAGAGAAACAACTAGTTAGAACTAAGGATATGAGAGTCAGTTAGAGTAACCCCCCTTACGAAGGAAGCACTCAGTTTTATCTTATTTCCTTAAATTAGTTAGTTTTTTCCTCCCTTTTTTGCATATCTTTATTTTATTTTTTTTATTTTTTATATTATTTACTTATCTTACATAGACGGACCCAGTACTGCATTCTGTTGTCCTGCACGAACGTGACAAAACTTGATGTCTGAATCTATGTCGTTATTGATTGTTCAGTATTGTATCTTTATGTCATAATTTGTCGTGTTATGGGAGGGTTGATGAGCAGTAAAAAGTTAGGATTCAAACTCTGATCCAATTATAAATCTGTGGTGGCCGCTTACATCCCCTGAAATACGTGTGGGTCGCCGCTTACATCGCCCTGAAATACGTGAGAATTGAATTTTTTTTCGTTTTCGACTGTTCCAGAATATCCTCAAAATAAAATAGAAAAGATGAATAAAATAAACATTTAAAAACTTTTAGCTGTCATATTTAATGTTTTTTTAATCAAAGTCATACCATGTAACCTTTGATACTTTTAGTTTCTTCGAACGAATGCTATTTCATTTTCATCTCCGCCTTCACATTGAGATCGTGGCCTGACGAAGTCCTGCTGATTCGTAGCTAGAACTGAAACGCGCCTTCAAATCTGTAACCAAAAATGATTGTATGACTAACAATTTATGCCAACTAAATAAATTTATATGATTTGAAGCTGCCAGCAAAAAGTAAGAGGAAATACTAATAAATACAAATAATATGTTTAGCCAGAATATAGGAATACAATTGAACAGTTCGAATCCAAAACGCGATAAACACCATTTCAGAAATTGCAGAGCTATCACTACAAAAGGTGTTGTATTTCAACACTTAACCACAGCACAAAATCATATTTTACATAATGTCATGTCAGCATAATTTTTCATGGCTTTTAATTAAAACCAACTTTTAATTCCAGTCTAAATGTGATATGTTCGCCCTTATGTTGTTCAATCTCTCAATTTAAAGAAATTCGATTTATCGCGTTCTGTATTCGAACTCTTAAATTCGAAATGGGGAAAAATGTACCGCTCGAGATCAAGAATGGAAAACTCGAAATGACATAATGTATCGAACTACCCAAGAAATAGAAGATCAGAACACTTGTTGTGAATTTAACTATAAATACCTGGCTATTCTGCAAATGAACGCCATAAAATCAACATAGATGAAATAGATGATTAAAAACGAATACCTGGGAACAAGAAAGTTCCTTAAAACGAAATTATATAGTAGAAACAAAAAAAAAGAAACAAAAAAACACTTCTGCAGTATCCCTGGTAAGATGCTCTGGACTCTTCATAAATTGAGCAAAAGAAGAACTCAGAGACCTGGATCAAAAACCAATAAACTAATCACTATGCATAACACATTGCACCTAATAGACAATGCTGGCCGACTATGTAAAAATAAAAGAAAAAGGAAGAAGACTGGTAAATATTAAAGATTCCATGGGCGATGCAATAAAAAGGCTGGAAACTAAATGAACCAAATACAGAGAGGCTGGTTACCGCCACCAAAAGCAATGGTAATGTGAACAGTACGAATAAAAGCGAAACGGGGAACAAAAAGGCGGCAAAATAAAAATGTGGAGAAAAGCAGCTACATAGACTATTTATAAGATGGAACAAATAAATTACGTATAAAAAAAAGACATGGATACGGAAAAGACACCTGAAACGAGAAACGGAATCGCGAGTGACAGTCAAACAAAACAATACGATCACAACAAACTACAGAAAAACCAGGATATACAACAACAATAAACATAAAATGTAGACTGCGTGGATAAAAAAAAAGAAACGGTGAATCGCATCATAAGTTAATTCGGCAAGCTAGCAT
Organism: Sepiola atlantica; assembly: GCA_963556195.1. Taxonomy (NCBI): domain Eukaryota; kingdom Metazoa; phylum Mollusca; class Cephalopoda; order Sepiida; family Sepiolidae; genus Sepiola; species Sepiola atlantica. Next base: position 161,884,732 of record OY744518.1, on the reverse strand, counting down.
AGAAAGAATTTAAAAATAGACATGACCGAGTGGGAATGTTGCCAATGGCTACACTTTGAACATACGGACAAATGGTACAAGCAAAGACTGGAAAACAAAAGGAATAACATCGGTTGGTACACGAAAATGCAAACGGACAAACTAATCCAAGCACTAAGGCCTTACATGAAAATATTCAACAAGAAAAAAAAGCTGTCATGGTGAAGCAGAAAGATACATGACAAAACGAAGCTAATACATGGAACTTGCCGAAGAGCTGAAGAGAATATGGAGCATAAAGAAAACAACCGTAATACCAACAAGAACATAAGTCAGTTGTTAGACTGCATGCCTCCGACTGACAACGTAAGGATGAGCCAGTCTTATCTGGGCTTTACTTCTCCATATTTTATGAAGTATTCCAAAAGTTATTTCATGGAAATCCAAAGACTATTTATCTGATCAGGCTAAAATTTACTGTAATAAAAAAACATTAGATCCATTCATCAAATCTGGAAAATTTGGAAATTTAAATGCAGTCAAAATTGTAACCATGACCGCACTTTTCAATGCAAAGTTCAAAGGTCAAGGTCATTACGAGGGGCTGAGAAATCTGTTTCTAGTTGAAGTGTTTAAAGACGGCATATCAGATGAATTTAAAGCACACCTTAGTAAAAGGACGGTATAAAACTCATACAATGCATCCGTGCTCGCGGACAAATACCTAATTACCTATAGAAAGACACCTGTAAGAAGTTACCCCACGTGTGTGTGGTTGAGTGGGAGTCTTAAAAACGTATATGGGTGGAAGAGATGGAGAAATCAGTTTCATGGGTGAAAAGATCACGTCAGAGCCGGGGAAACCAAAAGAATCGAACATGTAGATTACTTGTTAGTTTTGTGGTAAAAAAGGTCGAATATGAATCCACTACGAAGTCAAGATAAAAAAAAACCTCACTGAAAGACCCAATGCGGCGTTTAGTCTTAACACCCGGGAATGGGATTTATGAATCATACATAACAGAGAGGAGAATACCCAGTAGGGTTAAAGGGAAGGTAGAAACCACACGCACTCTTCCGTAATCATTATTAACGCGAAAACATTTGCCTCGGAGTATAAAGCCAATGGTAGCCTAGCTTTGCGTCATTTGAGGAGTGGAAGGAAAGCATAGGTGAATCCTAAATTATAGGATTAACCTCGTCAGAATTAATCTCTGATGATATTACTGTTTGAGTGGTGAATACATTTCCGATAAGAAAGGAATCATTACTATTGGGTTACAGGATAATAGAGTGATGTCATCTATTAGAATCCTTGGGAAATCTGCACACGAGAGATAGAAAATTAAGACTAAGGACGAAGTAGCGTCAGGTGTGATAACGTGTGTGCACGGTGAATTAAGAAAAGATACGATGAGGGTTGTAGGATAGAAGCGGTCAAGGTGCTTAGAAGAAACCAAGCTGGAAATAGAGAGACAAGATGTAGTCAGCCACAACCAATGAGAAGGATCGGACTCATCAAAGATCAGTTAGACGACCCTAATCTAAAACCTGTGTTAGAACAATCTAAAATTGGTATGGTGGAGAGAGGACAAGGCACATAACTATCTCTATAAGAATGGCATATTAATGATGACGTTAGCGACGTAGGATTTTGATCTCGGCCCGACTGGTCTATAGTTCGATCTCAACCAGCCTCTAATATTTTTTTCTACATCGAAGGGGGTAGGGAGGGGACGACCAGGAAGACATTTTTAAAAATTAATATAAAGTCAAATCTTATCATATTTTATTAAAACATGTATTAGGTTACTAACAAGATAATTAGTATTGAAAACATCATTTCGTGTAATTTACACGGGTCCTGCTAGTAAAGTTATTATTTTATTACATCAATAAAAACGATAAAAAACGGATATTGATATCTAATACTTATTGTAAAATTATGAGTAACTGACCCTCTATTGTCCAGAATCTCCTTATACCTCCAAATACATCTGTTAAAAACAGTGAATAAATTTGAAGAATACAGTGCGAAATCAGCAATTCACAGAATATACATAATAATACGCTAAAGCAATTTCATGTTCGTACGTACGTTATCACCATCCACAGCTTTTTTTTTAATTGACCGCCAGATCGTCGAAGATGCAATGCAAAATAATTTTTTTTTTAATGTTCATCTGAGCTCGTGAAATTCGAAATAAAATACATTTTCTTCACCGTAGGTCTTTGATCAAAGTGTGGTATCTGTTCTGTCCAAATACGGTACAATCATATCGTGGGGTTTGTGTTTGCGCCGGACGTCTCTAAAATATAAATACGTCACACAAGCCTAGAAGTTCTTTTTTGATAGACTTTCATAAGCAGAAATATTCTGAAACTACATTAAGTATAAGTATGTTTCAGTTTGAACAAAGCTACAATAACATCGTTTGCATTCGTGCCGGGTATCCATAGAATGGAACTATTTCTAATCACGACAGCAATATACAACAGATAAAGGATACAACTGTGGAATGTCCACAGGTCCCGCTAGCATGTCATTAATCTCAATAACCATCTCCTTCAAACACTCATACAGGAAATGGTTATTGCATTGGAAGTAAAAATGTCTTAAGGAAATGTTCATGTTATTAATAAATTACGACCACCCTGTTGAAAGCATCCAGCTATTTTTCAAGGCTTCAGTAAGTTATCAACTAGTGCTCTATCTGAAAGCGGGAAAGCGACTAAAGGCGTTATTCATCAATTAAGATCGAATAGAATACAAATAAATTCGTCCACAGTACATCGATGACAGAAGGCCGACACAAGATCGCGGTTGGTCCCGTAGTGAAATCTGACGAAACACAAAGGTACAGATTTATCATGCGTTAGTATGTATCACCATTCTTTACGGAGGTCAAACTTGGCCACTATGACAGGAGGATCTATACAGACTACAGGTCTTCGCTCACAACTGTTTGCGTCGATTGGCCTGTATCAGACGACTGGGAAGTCCAACATCGTTGTCACACACATGTTATCTCCCAACTGCTTGGAACTAGAGCCTTCGTTGGTTAGGTCACACTCTCCGATGTGAAGAAAGTGAACTCATACGTAGAGCAGTGGTTCCCGAACCTATGCCCTAATGTTAAATGGGAAGGTCAGCTGAAAACCTGGCTCGCGACGGTCAAACCAGACACAGAAACTGTCTAACCGCCGCGTCTACCGTCTCCGACGTTGTAGAAGGGACTGGCTACAAATTATCACCGATGCTTCCGCGAACCGGAAACAATGAAGCACAGCGATGAGAGATGTACTGTACCCCCTTCGTGCCGGTTAAGCCCACTTCCGGCGCAAACCGATCCAAGTACAAATAAGTATATTACATTGCAAACATGCAGGAAATCAAGCTAAATTGTCATCAATAATATTCCCTGACAGGTTTATATTATTGCTTCAAGACCATTGGCAAAGGTTCACATTTCGGAGTTGTATATGCAGATGTACACCATTGTAACTAACACTTTCTAGTGTATCTTCCTAGCTATCAGCTGAGGCAACGATGTGTCCATTATTACGTCATCCGGCAACATCTAAGTATTGATGAAAAAAGCAAAAAACTTTGCCTTCGTGTGTAGGCAAGTTAATAAATACTTATTTAAACACACTTTAATTTTAAAAAAAACAGTGCCTCTTTGTTTAAGCATTGCAGATATTTGAACCTGGGGTCGTTAACACACGGATTTACTATTAAGTGACTAATATGTCACTAAAAATGTCTATTATTTCTGAAGAAGACGTATTACGTCGAAAGTATTCAAGTTTTGAAATAAATAATTAAAATAATTTTTTGAAGACTGCATTATTTTGATTTATAACCATTTAAAAATATATTTATGAATTAAAAAAAAAAGAGGACTTTCTTTAATTCTTTATCTGAACACGCGTCGCATGGTGTTTCCTCATGATATTGACATTTGAACTTGAGACCGTTAACAACAACACACGGATATACACTTATTTCTTTAAATAAATATATTGATTTTTTTATACGTGTTTAAAAAAATTAAACCATATTTAACTAGTGTCTACCAATGGTTTTGGACCTGTGATATCACTGTAAAATATGTGATATGTTTTACTTTTGGTTTATTGTTTAACAGAACTTTCATCGGGGAAGCCTAGAATAGGTGTCTTCGACGATAGATGTTTGCTTTGCATCATCTCGACATCTTTAAACATTCACTTTGGTTGATGATATCTGATATGGAAGAGGCGCCTGTCGTCGAGCCCCATGACGCCATCACATCAGTCCGTCATTATGAAAGAACGAATTACTTTTCACTAAGTACTTCTATGATTTTAGGGTTTGCAGACGGAAAAGAAACGCTTTTCACACAACACAAACTGCCCATTGGAACCCTAAACTCCGTTCAGGAGCAGAAGTATTAAGCCTCTAATAAGCGAAATAGTTTTTGTTACTTTAACTGCAAGTTTCACGGAAATATATATTCTTATATTAATTTTAATTTAAGAATATTGGTTGAGTTGTTGATACCTTGATTGTTTCGTTTTTTCAAATGTACTTTTCATCCTTCAGTTGACGACCCATTCTTGGAGTGAGTCCGAACCGTATCGCTTGATCAATCAACACAACGCGTGTGTGTGTGGGTACGGCTCTGTCGACGGAGACGTTTCAACCACACTAGACTTCTTCAAATGAGTGGAACTTCGTCAGCGCTGGCGTCCCGTGAGGCAGAACAAAAGTCAACCAACGCCCGTTTTTATTTTTGAAACGAGTGTTGAAAGGGGGACGTGGAAAAAATACCTCCCATAAAGGTATTTTGAGAGGATGAAAAGGGCGGTAGGTTAGATAGCGAAAGGGGGTGTCGGTGTGGAAGAGGGGGTCACGAGTGGAAGTGAACGAGCGTGAGGGCAGCATTATTTAGTTGGTTCAAGGGAGTGGGCGGGTTACAGATGTTTGCTTTGTTTCATTTCGACATCCTTGAACATTAACTTTGGTTGATGACATCTGACATTTCCTGAAGGGTGCCTAGTTTTATGGGGCCATCGCAGCAGTCTGGATTTACGAAAGCACGAATTACTTTTCACTAAGGCCCTCTGTGGTTTTAGGGTTTGCAGACGGGTTACAGTAAAACCCCTACGCTATGAACTCCATAGGTTATGGACTTCCTACGCTATGAACTAAGCTTAGAAATTTAAAAAAGCAAATAATTAAGTTAATTGGTATATTTCTATGAATGTATATATTTAATACAGAGAAAATATCATGGGAAACTGCGGAAAGAAATACAGAATCACTTCTAACATTTTTGGAAGAAAAGAGTTGCTTTAATAACTACGATATAGAGATGGTTCGTGCTCTACAAATAAAAATGTTCATTAAGAAAATGGACTGAACAAAGTATCCAAATTTCGATAAAACAAAAAAACTCAATAAAATCATTGAACGAGAATGATTTTGAAAATAATGATGATATTCAATGATTTTAGGGCAGTGATATACATACAGTATTTATTAACATTTTTTTGTAATATTTAGGCATTTAATGTTTAGTTGCGTTGATCAATAGTCAATTTCCTAATAAATCCATTTTGTTTACATATAATTTCTTTAATTATCTTCATAAAATATGTTGGCAAAACCTATACTTATTTACTATATCTTTTAATAAAGAAACTTTGTTCAATGTACTCTAATTTATCCTACGCTATGAACAGATCAACAGTTTATAGCGTAGGGGTTTTACTGTACGACTAAATCAATATATCAAAAAACATGCACCACCGAGATGCAAGTATGTTATAGTTTTATAAATGCACTAGAAGAATACCCGCCCAGGACAGGTAAAATGCATTATCCGAACCGAACAGTTTTGCACCACTTTTATGCCCCCTTACGAAGATATAATGATACTAAACCTAATGTTTACAATCCTTATTCTAATTTTGATAACACTCCCTTACATAGTGTTGATTCTATGAAATGTCTTAAATTTAAGGCTCAAGTTGAAGAGGTTTAAAAAAGAAACTGAAATTACTGAAATATTGCTTCATTGGTATTAATAACTATAGGTCAAATTCAATGCAAATCTGAAATTTCAAATAGGGAGGTTGTTCCTATATTATACCCCTTAAACACCTTTTTAAATACTCCAAAGAAACAGAAATTTAGGGAATATTTATTAATTTATGTTTAATACTTATTGTTAAAATTTCAAAAAAATCGGAGGTATCTGAATTTTCACGACGTGCTTCTACCCTTCTTCTCTTCAGCATAAAAGTACATTAAACTAAATATAGCTAACATTATCAACACTTACTTCTAGCAGCTGTGTTCCAAAATTGATAATGATCGCTTAATTAGTTTAGGAGTGAATCATATATATATATATATATATATATATATATATATATATATATATATATATATATATATATATATAATGTGTGTGTTTATCGTTCAAGTTTCAAAGTATTGCATGGAAAGTTAATAAAATTGAAATATAAGCCAAATTAGCAATACAAGATTAATTTTTTTTTTTTTTTCTTACATTAATCCTATCGATTACGGAATAAAATTCCTTCTTCAGGGGTGACCAGTATTGAGTCATTTTTTTTTTTCATCAAAAAACAAGAATAAAGAAACTTATTTCTTTGTTAATTTGATAAACGTCAATGATGGTACGACGTCATCGCCTTGCTGTTATGAATGGCGGGTAGAATTCAAAAAACCGGTGTCGAACGAGAAATGCGTTGGCACGCTGTCAAGTAAGGTGTGTGTTTATCGTTCAAGTTTCAAAGTATTGCATGGAAAGTTAATAAAATTGAAATATAAGCCAAATTAGCAATACAAGATTAATTTTTTTTTTCTTACATTAATCCTATCGATTACGGAATAAAATTCCTTCTTCAGGGGTGACCAGTATTGAGTCATTTTTTTTTTTTTTCATCAAAAAACAAGAATAAAGAAACTTATTTCTTTATAAACATGTGCATATACTTAAGTTTATATAAATAGAGATATGACGAGATTATAGTTTTCCCGCCTTTTCTAGTAAAGATGTATAATGAAATATGCGCACAAAGCAATTGCTTATTTACGAGATGTTGGCGCGGTCCACACATGAGAATAATCATACCACTTAGACGACCAGGAAAACGAATATAGAACACAAGGGAGTCTCAGTATTATCAAATCGCTTTGGGAAGGGTACTTCTACTAATCTTACTATAATATTAGTTGATGTATGTCTGAAACCAAAACTACATCACAACTGGCATAGCTTTTATTACTTCGTAATTAACTTTGTTCGCCCCAAAACAAGAGATAAGGGCCAGATTTATAGAGGGGCAAACTGGGTGGTGAGTTACGCAGCAATATGTTTGTTCAAATTACATTTAAATTTCTGCAAGTTGTTACGGTTGGAGAAAACAGGGAGCAGGAAGAGATTTTTAAAGGCTAGGTGTCCTAGGAAATAAGTCATTAGAGTAGAGAATCTTGCAGCATCTAGGGGCCTGTACAGTTTATATTACATCATAATAATATTTTCGGTCTTTAAGATTCAGAAGTGATGCCTTAGTATTGATATCTCCCACGTCATTCTGGGTTCGCCTTTGCATTCAAAAACCTTAATTTATTGATACGCTTCATGCTGAAGTTATTGATATGGTTTAGGTTATTGATAAGTTTATTGTAATTAACTTTTTTCTAGTGCATACTCGTTAACCTTGGTTAACATCATTCTGTTAACAATACGTAAACATTAGACATAATATCGAGGATAACGTTTGTTTGCGGGTGTCAGTCCTCACTCCGTTTTGACGACGTTAATAATTAATTTACAATGTATATAGTGAACAAGCCGCGCCTGCGTGGTCCCCCTCTGTATGTGACTCGATGTGGCGAGTGTAAAATGCAATAAATTTGGGCAATTTGGGGCATTTTTGACCCCCCTTTGAGCTCCTGGGGGCGAGAACCAGAATTTTTCTGTGGTCAAGGATGCTCATTTTAGATTCAGAACAATTGCCTCTACATTTTGGCCAAGTTTCAGAAAAATTGAATGGATGGGTCAAACGTTATGGGAGAAAAGGGTAATTTTTTGCCATTTTAGTAGGCTTTTGACCCCCTTGGGGGCGCGAACCAGATCTTTCACCAATGTCAGCGATACTTATTTTTTATTAGGAACAATTGTCTCCATATTTTGGCCAAGTTTCAGAGAAATTGAATGGATGGATGAAAAGTTATGGGGCAAAAAATGTCATTTTTTGCCATTTCGGGGTCTTTTGACCCCCTGGGGGCTAACCAGATTTGTTTTCAAAAATCGGAGAATGTCACTTTCTAACCTGACCAAAGTTACAACTTCATGCAAAATTTTAGAGAAATTCAATGGATGGTTGCGGAGAAAAATCTGGACGGACGGACATGCCTCAAAACATAAGTCCCCCGATTTTATAAAATCGGGGGACCAATTATACATTAAACAGAAATTGCATTTAACAAAGGAGCGTTACCTTAAAGGGCCAAAAAGAAATAAGACAACAAGGAAGTAGTTAACACTAGTCTGTATTTGCAGAAAGTACAGAAATAATGTGTAGCAGGAGACTGCTTCTCTCTGCTATTACTATCGATAGTGTCGGGAAGAGTCCATAAAGTGAGAGAATAGGGTAGATCACCGTAAACACAAAGTAAATGGAATCTTGTATTTGCAGAATGGTATTTTGTATTTAAATTGTTTAAATAAATAATTGCATGATAATATATTTTTGAATATTATTGTTTTATTTTCACACAATAAACAACATGAATGTCTAAGAGGGTGGAAAGACCGGGGAGAGATGGCAAATCAAGATTTCAAGTGGAAGGGCACGGAGAGTAGTTGAATAGTAAGGAGGCTTATTAGCACACAAATCCAAGAGAAATACATCGGTCGTTATCAACGAGAACTTGACGGTAAACAGCTGGTGCGAGAACAAAAAGTGAGTTGCATAGGGATAGACAGAATCAGTATATATTGAAGACTTGTTGTCACTCGGATTCCAGGAAACACCACCAGTTTTACTAGTGAGAGATCACTGATAATGACTCGGTAAATTATATTAGTATGTCTTCTGTCACCGTGAAAACGTTAAGTTTATAATTAAAAACTAAAAATCACCAAAATTACATTGACTTCCCCAGATACACCTGCATATGTTACCTTTTCACTTACCGGTGCGTGCATAAACTTTCATGCACCCGTGCCGTTTCGGGAACCAACGTGCTTGCTTGACTGTGAATACAAAACCACTCGGACGCTGATGTTTTATTGTTATTAAGGTTTATTACAAAGAGAAGGACTGTCATAGAAAACACGAGGGAGAAAGGTTACTTTCGTACGCGTGGGAGAGAGGGAAAGACAGACAAAGATAGACGGATAGCTCGTCCCGCTACACTTAGTTACATTGTGTGTCCCCCATACACACACACACACATTGAGAACAACGTTCTGTATTCATCTTTCCCGCTTGAAGTATCGCAAGACCAAGAGACGGAAAATATCCGCCCGGAAATCACATAGGTTCGCGACTTCCGTCTGGGGTCACCTCTAACCCTTAAGTGTCACTCAAACTTTTCCATTCAAGCACACATACACTCGCTCATCTGCAAACACATGCACACATCCGAAGTATACGAATAATAATAACGCTGTGTAAACACGACTAACAATGTAGAAAGAACATTACACGAATTCAATTAAACTAAAACTGCTAGGCTAAGATATGTAAGAATTATAATCCCATAATCCGACCCCAACTCAAAGCCCGGTGGCACCAGAATCGGTTAGTACCACAAAAGATAGTCGTGAACGGTCTAGGAAGATAGAAAGATCAAGGAAGGAAACCGCCATCTAGATTTCCACTAGAAGGGCACAGAGAGTACTGGAATCCTGAATAGGGTTGTTGTCACTCAATTTCCAGAGAAAGCCAACGGCTATTACCAGCAAGAACTAAATAGCAAACGGATGTTGCGAGAATACAAAGCGATATGCAACTAATCAATTTAACTGGGAGTATCAGAAATCTGTGGAGACTTGTTGTCACTGAGACTCTAGAAACACCAAATATATTTGCCAGTGGGTGATCATTGTTAAGGACTCGTATGAGAACTCCTAGTGAGTAAGGAATAGTAGTTTTTGTTTATTAGATATTCAAACTAGGTTTCTAGCTAATTTCCGAAATATAAAATATGAAGTTATCTTGTCGGATTTCCAAAGTCAGATTCAAATAACCTTTTAAGCTGACAAAAAAAAATTACTAGAAAATGTTAATTTCTTATTGTTGTGCTCTTTTATTGGCAATATAATAAAGTATATCGCTACAGTTTAATTGAAAAATAAGTTCGATCTAAACGACTAACAAGATGAATCAAAATTCAAAATCAGAAAGTTATCTCATGTTTCTGATTGAAGAATACTATAAGAGTTGTCTACCTTACAACAAAAATTTTTTGTTTCTTGTATAGGTTTTAAAATTTGCAAATATAAAAATTCGAAAATATAATGACTACTTCATCCCGGGCAATGCCGGGTAGGTACAACTAGTATTACATTTTTTTTAAATCACCAAAATATCAAAATAAAGAAACTCATAATTTGATCTTAAGTTTTGTTTCGTGTATTACAAGGCAACAAACGTGACACTGTGAAACTGTGGTAATGCGCTATTCATCTGCAAATCAGTTTCACCCATAAAGAGTGGTTGACACGAACTGAAAAATGTATTGAACAAATTATAGTTAACAGCTGAGAAATCGAAATAAGCAAAATATATCAATAACTTTTACCAAACGATAGAAAATTAAATTTTCTATCGACCTGCATAGTTTTGAATTTATGAAACTGCTTGCAACTTCTGTTATTTCAAAATTTGTTTCGTTATTTTACTCGAAAATAGCGGTTGATTTTTTTCAGGTGGTCGCTAATTTCTGGCTTAAAATATAGTTAAACAATTATCTTAGTCCGACTGGAAACAACCCTCGGATTAGGATTAGTGGTAACGTAAGCCTAATTTATAAAATTATTTTTTAAGCTTGAAATTATCGACCACCTGAAAAAAATCGACCGTCATTTTTGATTGACAAAATCGAAACAAATTTTGAAATAACAAAACTCACAAACAGTTTTAAAAATTTAAACTATGCAGGTCGATAAAAAAAAAGTCAAGTTTCTATCGCTTGGTTAAAGTTATTTGTTCTATATTTTGCTTATTTTCGATTTCTTGGGTGTTAACTACACTACACTTTTGCCAACAAATAATAGTGGATACTTCGGAGTTCCAACATTTCTATTCAGTTTTCATTTTTGGCTCGCATACAACGGAATCCTCAAAAATGACATAATTTACTGACAGCTTCCAAAGATGTATACTGACGGTTTGCTTTATGAAGGGAAACTTAATGTTACGCACTTTTTTATGAATAGTTAGTAGAACAAGCTTAATAACGCTATTTAACCCATAGGCTCTGTGCCAAAAGCCAAATGGAACTTCCATGAACAAAGTTTATTTCCCAAAACATCCCATCTGTGGAACAAAATACTACAAGTCTGCTCCCCAATTGACTAGTTGATTATGTTATTGTATATCTTTCTTTAGGTCTCTTGGTCTTACCGGATTTCTAGGACAAGAATTCATCTGGTCTGGTGGAGTATCCAGCTAAGTGCTGTTACTTGAGGTAAAATTTCTAATATGAGCTAATGTATAGCCGTGTCGAGGGGATGTTGATTTGGGCGTCAAATAGTATGTTATTTTGAACATTTAGTCAGGGTTAACTTGTAGGGTTAAGTATCCTCATGTCAGGTGGTCCTGATAAACCCTTGCACATAGAGACTGAAGACACTCGAGGATAGTGTCTATTAGGTAATTCAAACTCCCCCCCATATATATATATATATATATATATATATATATATATATATATATTAGACCTCTTCAAAATTGACCTTTTTCTTCAAACATATGGAAACTGCTATTATTCCCATTCTCCAAGGTCTAAATTAGCTAAATATACCAGTTATTGTGATCTTGGACCTTGGCTATGCCTGCCTCAAGAGCCATGTCATTTTATTGTTGACGTTTTTCAAAAACGCTGCAAAATATTGGATATTATGTCCTTATTTTCATTGTAGCTTTCCAGAGGTTGATGCTATAGCATTGAAAGTGGTACCAAATGAAAGCCAATAATATTTTCTTGCATATGGTAGTAAACACATGAACACCTGTGTTAATTTTAATTAATTTTAATGCACAAACATATATATTTTTTATGCTTGGAAAGGATGCCATCATATAATACATAACTTTATCTCAAAAATGTTACTCTTAATGCATGTATATAATTTATTATTACTAAGTATGTTTTATCTCTTCATTGTGTGTGTCTTTATACATTTAAAACGGCATTTAAATACAATTTCGAAAGTAAAATTACTATAACCTGCTTTTTACGTACACTTCGAAATTGTATTAAATATTATCGACTAAAACATGGTCGTATTCAAGTCTAATGTAAACAAATACTTCGTGAGCCGTCCTCTTGGATAATTAATTCTTCTTAAGTAAGTTTCTGCCGATTCCACTCATTGTTTTCGTTTATTTTACAACTGACAATCTCTTTAACTATTATGCTCAAGTGGCCCCAGGCCTTGATAAGCGATAACCCATTATTAAATATTAAAAAAGGAAGAATAAATGGATTCGGACCTTTCCTAAAGGTGTTAGCTTGAAATTCAGGCCGGCACTTGAATTCCGACAGGCAACTTCTTTATCCGTTCCTTGAACCACTACGCTAAACGGACCTCTCCTAATTAATTATGAAGTGGATAAAATAACAGGCACATTCCAATCCAATGAGATCAACAGGACAAAATGATATCGTGCTTTTCTGTTTCCATATTTTTGCTATTCATAAGAAGAATATAATGTGTACGTGTGTGAGAGAAAGAGAGAGGGTGTGAGAGTATGAAATGCGATGTATGTGAGCCAGTGTGTGTGTGTATGTATGTGTGTGTGTGTGTGTGCAATAAAGGTGAGATTAATGTGTACATAAGAAAACGTGAGTATATGTGTACATGAACCACAGATTATTTGTGTGTGTGCATTTTATTTAGTGAATGGGCGTTTTTTTGTTTATATACGTATAAATTACGAATCTTGTTTAATAGTTCTTGAAGTTATAAGTCAGTTTTAATTATCTCAAAATGTTAACAGGGTAACTCTGAATATTGTTGATAAAAAGAAAGAATATATATATATATATATATATATATATATATATATATATATATAAAGTTAGGTATGTGTACACGTTTATATATTTGTATGTATGAGTAAGCTCCTAAACTAATTAACCAATCATCATGGATTTTGGAACATAGCTATTAGAAGTAAGCGTGGGTAATGTAGGCTATATTTAGTTCAAATTAGTTTATGCAAAAGGTGCAAAGGGGGGGGGGGTGGAAGTCCTTCGTGAAAATTCAGATACCTCTGATTTTTGTGAGATTTTAACAACTAGAATTGGGCTTTTTAAATAACTTATAAATTAAGCTAGTCGAAAACCGCGAATTATCCATGTAGTTCGTTTTTTTAAATGCATTGAATCGGTATTTCTTAATTTTGCTATCATTTCCAGTAATAGAAAAATGAGGCTTCAGGGGGATTCGAACCCTCGACCTCCAGTTTACTAGACTGGCGCTCAACTCTTTCCGTCTTCAATTACTATGGAGTCGTTGCGCTATATTTTCCGCATTTGATTTCATTTGGAACAACACGGAAAACATCTGCTCAAATCAATATGATTGAATCAAAGAACGCCAGTGCCAAGTTATTGACGCATTGATTTATTGAATTTCTTTTAATATTTAACCAGCATGGATATCCCGTATTCAATCGATCTATCCATATCCCATAACGTCAAGGCATATCGTCGGTGAGTCATGTCGATACTCTATCTGTCATAACTTTTCAGTGGGTATGATAGAACCTGGTGACGCCCATGTCCTCTCCAGGCCACATACAGCACCTGGTATTCTCAAGTGGTCACCCATCTAATACTGACGAGGCTCAACGTCGCTTAACTTCGGTGATCTAACGGGAACCGGCGTGTCAACATGATTATCCCTTATTGCCTGATAAATATAATTATCTTTTCTGTCTACACTTATTATATTAAAGGTGGGGAATAAAAGGTTATTTCTCTGTGTCCTATACCCTGGGGCCTATTTTCCATTTCATGTGTCATGTAGAGAACATCTGTTTACAGTGAGAGAATGGCGATCTGATGTTATTTACGCACTGTAGTTTTGTAGTAGTTTCATTACTCCCAGGTTTACTCTGACCCAGAGGGGTAGTACCTGTCAAGATCCCATCTATTGGTTAAATAGAATTCATCAATTACAGACTGTTTTTTACAAAATGTATAACAACAAACAAAAGTAATCTACAAATAAGTCATATAGAAATTATGATTTATAAAATATTTGAAACTATTAAAAACTTGAAGCATAGACCATTTAAGCATACACTCTTTAAAAACAAATCTGATTCTTACATCACTCTGTACTCTAACGGCTCATATTTAAATAATATTTTCCTAGCGCTTTCGGTCTCCCATACCAACATTTGTTAGCGTGTTCGTTGATGACGTCGGCTTCTGTTTAATCATACACTGAATAAGTCAGTAAAACTTATGATTTACATTACACATTTCGTATGATACTGTTTTGTATGCATTTCTTCACATAGGCTGTTAGGCCGATCATACAAATAGACTATTTTTGATTCCTACGTCACCCTGTACTCTAATTTAAATGAGTGCATTTGCATTAATAACCGATAACTTCCGCTGTTTAGGTTTTCATGCTTTTGTATAGTAATCGAAAACGCAGACAACAATAACGACGATGTTAAAACATCGATGTCATTGAAGTGTTTAATAGTTTTCAGTGTCAGCTCTACCGTCAACGCGTTTAAATGTTACTGGAAAGGTTGCTGGTTCGAATCCACCCGAGGGCGATTCTTTTATATAATTCTTTACCATTTACAAGTCAAACTGAAAACTTACGTGACTTACACATTATTTACTGAAATAAACCAAACCGTTGCAAAATTCGATCAGAAATAATTATTTATTTACAAATAAATATGGAATTATGGAGTTAAATGTTTTCATTTGAATTTTAAGGCATATCACCTCTTTTGGGGCCACAATACCCATTGACAACCGTTAATTTGACAGACGTTATTATTTTAGCTGGACAACACATTTCTTTATGTTTTTTTAAATAAATTATTTATTTATCTTAAAATCTTGAGCACTTTCGGTGATATACACCCTTGTCAGAAGTATAACCATTTTTTCTTTGCTCTTTTTTTCTCGTTTAATCCTTCTTAGTTGAGATATCTATCGCAGTCAGGTTGAAATTCGTCTTGATGTTATCGACGATTAATGTTGATATGCCAGTGTGTGTAGCACGCGGTTACATGAATAGGGTAGAATGAAAAGTCCACACTTGGAGCGTTAATAAAATGGCAATAAGAAAGAGAATATTTTGAAAAATTTTTTTTGAAAAACCTGGACAACGCATTTTTTTAATGTTTTTAAAATAAATTATTTATTTATCTTAAAATCTTGAGCACTTTCGGTGATATACACCCTTGTCAGAAGTATAAGCATATTTTTCTCTTTTTTTTTCGTTTAATCCTTCTTGATTGAGACATATTTATCACAGTCAAGTTGAAACTAGTCTTGATGTTATCGACGATTTATGTTGATAAAAAATATGCTTATACTTCTGACAAGGGTGTATATCACCGAAAGTGCTCAAGATTCTAAGATAAATAAATAATTTGTTTTAAAAAGACAAAGAAATGCGTTGTCCAGGTTTTTCAAAATATATTTTTTTCAAAATATTCTCATTATATATATATATAAATTAATGTAATGAAATAAAGAAATGTTTACACAATTCTTAATTTTATTTCATATATATATATATATATATATATATATATATATATATATATATATATATGTGTGTGTGCGTGCGTGCGTGTCAAAAATTAATGTGAAAAATAAATAAATATTTATATATTTCTTAATTTTATTTCTAATGTGTTTGCGTATAGAAATACAAAATGTCTTTAAAGATGCTTTAAAAACAGGATTGTAAGCTGCTTTCTACGACCTTCCTAAGTCTAATGCGAGATGTGTGTGCGTTACATAGATATACACATAAATACACATACATATATAGACACATACATATATACAAATACACGCACATATATATACTATATATATCAGTGAGAGAGATATAGATAGAGAGAGATATAAATAAATACAGAGAGAGAGAGAGAGAGGGAGATATCGGTCAATCACGCACGGTTGGCAATAACTGACGAAAGATAAGGGAAATATATTAAAGAGAAAAAGAAAAGTAAGTTCATGGGGAAAAAGATGGAAATAGAAAAAATGAAGAAAATTGGAGAAAATGGAAAAAAAAGCAGAAATGGGAGGAGGAGAGAAAAGAAGTGAAAGGGAAAAAAAGGAAAGAAAAAAGAAAATTAAAAGGAAAAAAAAGATAAAACAAACGGAAAGAAAAGGGAAAGAAAAAAAGAAGGTAAAGAAATAGAGAAAAAGAAAAAGCCGGGAACGGAAGAAGAAGAAGAAGAAGAAGAAGAAGAAGAAGAAGAAGAAGAAGAAAACAAAGAGAAAGAAAGAGAAAAGAAAGAAAAAGAAAGGCAAGAAAGAAAAAGAAAGACAAGAAAGAAAAAGAAAGAAAAAGAAAGAAAAAGAAGGAAAAAAGGAAAAGGGAAAGAAAACAAAAGGAAAACAAAAGAAGGCAAGAAATTGAAAAGTCGGGAAAGAAAAACTTGCAAAAATAGAAAGATTTTAATGACATCAAAATCTGAGGTGAGTCTTCTCATCTAATCGTTTCTGCGATGACATTTGATAAGAAAATATATATAATCCGAAATGCTGATAACAGTAATATCCAGAACGCTGACAAAACAGAAGGATAATTAAATTCTCCTCGTAATTTATTTCGGTTGTCAATAGTGGCAGTGAATGCAGTGTAATTGTAAACCAGGCGCCATTTTGAAATCCAGCCTGTCCTTTTGAACAAAAAGAAACGGGTTTTTACATCGCTTGGATTTGCTTATTTGGTAGCGAACGGATTAGAAATATTGAAATTTAATGGGAAATACACATATCTAGAATGATTTCATAAAGAAAGTGTAGTTGTAGTACTCCAAGATGAAGAAAATGAGAAGAAGAAAATAACAAGCATCGCAAGAAGGAGAAGAAGAAGAACAATTAATTTGAAGAGCTCAATGATATTCTGAAAAGACGATGTCTTATTTCGTATGTATGTATAAAAATGAACAGAAAATAGTGAAATATATATACTGGACGTTAATAGACGATCATGGATGGAACATGGTAGAAGAAGAAGAAGAAGAAGAAGAAGAAGAAGAAGAAGAAGAAGAAGAAGAAGAGATCAAAAGGAAGAGATCAAACATTGGAAGAAGAAGAAGAAGAAGAAGAAGAAGAAGAAGAAGAAGAAGAAGAAGAAGAAGAAGAAGAAGCCATTAGCAAAAAGAAGAAAAGAAGAGATCAAACATTGGAAGAAGAAGAAGAAGAAGAAGAAGAAGAAGAAGAAGAAGAAGAAGAAGAAGAAGAAAATAAGGACCATTAGAAGAAGAAATGATCAAAAGG
>OY744518.1:161844486-161861986 GCA_963556195.1 Sepiola atlantica | reverse complement strand
TCATTATTAAATATCAAATTATTATTTAATAGGCTAGCGTAAAGCAAATGCATAAAATGAAAGTATTCAGAATTGCATATACCGATACAATCACTTATCTAGTCATAATTAATAGTGGGAAGCATAATATATGCCTATGAATAAAGCATAAAACAACTCTAGTTGTTGGTATCTGTATTCATTTTGGATGATGAAATCTACTATATCATTTAAAGCAATAAATAATAGCTAAATAAGTTATTAGTATTTGTTTTATTTCCAGATTTAGAGAATGCAGGTCTTTTTAATAAATATTTTAAATATGTTTAATACAATACTAAATAATTGGCAAAAGGATACATCATATAATTTACACTTATAAATTGGATTCTACTATTTATTCCTTGCTTATCTAAGTTATTTATTTAAATTCTAAACGGCTCAGAAATATTTTACCTTTATATAAACATTTAACCTTTTGGTAAAATAGGATTTACTTCTCCTTAGCTGTAAATCTGGAAATACGAACCGAGTAAGCAATGTAGTTACACTCA
The DNA here is from genome assembly GCA_963556195.1 of Sepiola atlantica. Lineage (NCBI taxonomy): Eukaryota > Metazoa > Mollusca > Cephalopoda > Sepiida > Sepiolidae > Sepiola > Sepiola atlantica. The sequence continues at coordinate 161,861,453 of OY744518.1, read as the reverse complement.
TTGAAGTGGTCGTATTTGGAGGTCATATTCATTTCTACCGTAATTCTTTTTAAAGGGGGTACTGTATTTTACTGGGATTTAGTGACTTTTCTTTCTTCTGCTTATCTCTATTTGACATATTAATTTTTAATTTCTTGATGTTGGACGTTTTAATGTATTTTTATGAAGACAACCACCCTTTATGTATGTATTAGTATATGCGATTCTGAATACTTTTATTCTATGTTTTATTTATTTAATAATAAAGACTGTTTTGAAACGTGCGTAAAAATCAGCTTATAGGAATTTTTACTACTGAAACTTGAGTCTTTTATTTGCAAGTAGGATAACTTTGTTCTAGGAGGTCCACCTCCCAGGCTTTACCTTCTCTCTCCGTGTCACTTTTTTTTCGGGGGAATGTCGACGGAACTGCTCAGGCAGTTTTGTAGGCCAAAGTTTATTTCTAGTGCGATGGCGTTTCAGATCCTCACCTGATCTTCTGTCTAACCTTTTGAAGACGAAGCACATAATACCACTCTATCAAACGTATTTGCATTTTAATCACGAACACGCTTCTCACTTCATCGCTTTCTGTTTCTCCATAACTCTCCCTTTCTCTCCCTCTCTCAGTATCCTACTACAAATGTAACTGAGAACGTGTGTGCGTGCGTGCGTGCGTGCGTGCGTATAATTATTGGTGCATGAATATTAAATCGTGACTGCTGAAGTTTAGGTTGTCAAAAAAGCAATAAGTAATTGGTTGAAGGGGAAATGACTGTACTTGTTATTGTTAGAAAACGTTAAATATAAAATCATTTCTTTTGCGAAAATAGAAATGATTATATGCATTACTAGTGAGACTCATCCGGGCGCTGCCCGGGATTGACTTATCAACAAAAAATAGAAAAAAATGAATGAATAGAACGATTAATGACTTTCAGAGTTAGCAGTTTATTTAAAGAGCTCAACGGTATTCTGAAAAGACGATGTGTCATTTCGTATGTATGTATAAAAATGAAAAGAAAATAGTGAAAAATATATACTGAACGTTAATAGACGATCATGGATGGAACATGACATCATTTGTTTTTGATTGCGAATAGAAGTAAAAAAAAAAAAAGCAATTATGTTAACTGGTATCAATTAAAAATCATTGTTTATGCTTGTAATTCTTTAGTATTTTTAACAGAGAATAGTCAGTAACTTGTGAATAAGTAATCTATATAATAAGTGTTTGAATTAAATTCTTAAAACGTAGTTTTAATGTAAATGTAGTAAAATATGTGAATATTTGCGTAATTGACGAGTGTAGACGCCATTTTGAATTTTCCATTTACAGGAAAGGGAAATCTGGCACAGTGTTTGGTACTGAAAGGATTGTAGGACCGGATAGAATATATAAGCGATGAAATAGATTTGAATTCCTGTTACATTATGTGAAAAATTCCGTAATTCATTGGTCAAGCGGAATCAAATATTGATTTTGCAGATCCAATGCTATTTTGCGTTTGTTTATAATTAATCAAAGACGGTTCAGGGAGATGTAGCCAGTCCCACCCTTACTTCCGAATACAGTTATCTATACAAAGTTGACCAGAAAAAGCATGGAAGGATATATGGTCATTAAAAGCAAAATGACAGAAGATAGAAAAGAAATCTCGAAAAAATTTTGTTAGTAAAATTTTTGTTAGATAAAAAGATCTGATTTTATTCCTTATTAAAACAGAAGTTATATGTTCGCTTACTTGATCAAAAACAAATTGAAAAAATTAATCAAAAGTGGGTGAAGGAAGGATGGGCGATATTATTTGTTTAAGTCAATCTAGTTATGATAACAGGCTAGTTCGTTTCAGATAGCTTCGAGTGAGTCCGGTTCGCACATCTCCTGTCTCTGTGTGGCTGTGAATAACAGCAGTTTCACAGCAGAATCCTAATTTTTCTCCGAAAAGTACCAACTCATATCACAATCAAACACGGTAGCTAGTCTAAGGATATAAAGACAGGCAGGCCTTTTTTTAGCGGTCCTAACATTTTCTAAGCCAATATTACCTAAAAAAAACAAACTATCTCGACTCACTATATGATTATATAGACATTTTAAAAACTTCAAGAATTTTTGGTCCCCCGATTTATAAAATCGGGGGACTTATGTTTTGAGGCATGTCCGTCCTTCCGGATTTTTCTCCGCAACCATCCATTGAATTTCTCTGAAATTTTGCATGAAGTTGTAACTTTTGTCAGGTTAGAAAGTGACATTCTCCGGTTTTTGAAAAAACATGTGGTTAGCCCCCCAGGGGATTAAAAGGCCACGAAATGGCAAAAAAATGACATTTTTTGCCCCATAACTTTTCATCCATCCATTCAATTTCTCTGAAACTTGGCCAAAATATGGAGACAATTGTTCCTAATAGAAAATAAGCATCGCTGACCTTGGGAAAAGATCTGGTTCACGCCCCAAGGGGTCAAAAGCCCCCAAAATGGCAAAAAAATGACCCTTTTCTCCCATAACGTTTGATCCATCCTTCAATTTTTCTGAAACTTGGCCAAAATGTAGAGGCAATTGTTCTGGATATAAAATGAGCATCCTTGATCTCAGAAAAATTCTGGTTCGCGCTCCCAGGGGTCAAAGGGGGGGTCAAAAATGCCCCAAATTGCCCAAATTTATTGCGTTTTACACTCGCCACATCGAGTCACATACAGAGGGGGACCAATTAGACCTCTGCAAAATTGACCTTTTTCTTCAAACATATGGAAACTGCTATTATTCCCATTCTCCAAGGTCTAAATTAGCTAAATATACCAGTTATTGTGATCTTGGACCTTGGCTATGCCTGCCTCAAGAGCCATATGATTTTATTGTTGACGTTTTTCAAAAACGCTGCAAAATATGGGATATTATGTTCTTGCATATGGTAGTAAGCACAATAAAACACATGAACACCTGTGTAAATTTTAACTAATTTTAATGCACAAACAGCTGGGACACTACAAAAATCAGTTTGGTAGTATGATAGCACTGCACTGACACATATATTGCATAAGAAACTGTCAGATAGGATGTTACTAATACATGTATTATCACTTGTTCAATGTGGCTTTTTTGAAACTGTCAAATTTTTTCCTGTGGTACTCCACAACTTGTAGTAAGCATCTTCTTTGCTCTGGGTCACTTGTGATCTGAGTTGCAAACTCACTCATTAGTTTCACACCTCTCTCAGCCACATCATTGGTCACTTTCACTGACCTCACAAACTTCTGTGCATTCCTGTAGCTGTCATTGTCTTCCCAGACCTTGGAGAATGGGAATAATAGCAGTTTCCATATGTTTGAAGAAAAAGGTCAATTTTGAAGAGGTCTAGGGACCATGCACGCGCGGCTTGTTCTTTTCTCTAATAAACCTGTTGTTAATTCACCAATAGTGTGTATCACCTTATTTTGAATAGCGGTCTACACTCGAGAAGGGAGACAACGGTTACTACGTCTCTGTGGACAGCTACAATTTAATTATTCGCAGGGGACACGGCAGACAACGGTCCCATAATCAGACGATAACTATTACAAACCGAACAGCGTCTCGTCTGAAGGCTACCCACATCAACTGTGGACTGCTAGGTCTATTAACTTTACGGACAGGTTGGATGACGAACACAAGTGGATCAAGGGTTACATATGGACATAAAAATTGAACCAAACATCGGTAATTTAATGTATCAACCAGAGATTTAAAAGAATTAATAAAAATCAGCGAATCCATTATTAATATACACAAAATGGTAGACATCTAGTTACATCATGACCCCTACAAAATTCGAAAGTGATTTGAAGTCTTTAAAGTGACAAATATAAAATAATTTCTAGCTTGAGTCAAACCTTAAAGGTACAAGTCAAATATTCTAGTTCAGTTATGCTCCTAAATAAAAAAAAAAACATGATTCTTCGCATGCGGCTCTAATCTATCAAAGAATGTTTTACCGTTAGCGAAGGCTTGTAAGATCTTAAACCGTCTCAGTTTTTGCAATCAGGCTAGACCCAATTTCTATCATCGCAAAGACAGGCGTCTGCTTGTTGGAAGCTGGGCCTGATTAAAAACCTTTTTAGCCGAAAAATAAATCTTAAAAATAACCTCACCGTAAATAAATAAATAATAATAAAAAGAAAGAAAAGATTAAAATAAAAGAGAAGCAAATAAAAACAGAATAAGGAAAAAGATTTAAAAAGGGAAAGGAAATTAATAAAAATAAATAGAGAAAAAGTGTTACGTTTCTTGTGTTAAAGTTTCAAATATTTGAAAACTGATCCGTCACTTCCGGTTTTCTGTCCGCCTCTGTGGAATGCTGGGAATTCGCTGCTAAGCGGCCAAATAAACATTAAGTCAAGTTAACTAAGTCTCCTCCAGCCAAGTGGGAAGGCAGCCTCCTCATCAGACAAAGCAACGTTATCAATCTCAGACAAGCCTCATTTTCATTTTTTAGATGAAGTTTGTTAAGATGCGCCCAAGCATGGCGATATAAGGTTTCGTCTGTCAATGGGAATGGCATGCGAAATTTTGAAATAGCATTTTCGTCTGTCTGTCACGTTTACCTTTAAAATAGCATTTTCGTCGGTCTGTAACTCTTATTTTTGAAATGACATTTTAGTCTGTCTGTCACGTTTACCTTTAAAATAGCATTTTCGTCGGTCTGTAACGCTTATTTTTGAAATGACATTTTAGTCTGTCTGTCTGTCACGTTTACCTTTAAAATAGCATTTTCGTCGGTCTGTAACGCTTATTTTTGAAATGACATTTTAATCTGTCACGTTTGCCTTTAAAATAGCATTTTTAGATACGCCCATACATCTTTAAGAGTCTCACTCTTGAATTTGAAATAGCCTTTTCGTCTGTCTATAACGCTTAAACTTGAAATAAAAATAAAAAAAAAACTTTGGTAGACGAGATCGATCACTAATGGATAAACGAGTTTTGTGAAAGATATAGTCCCGCCAGTCATGCGTGAACATGTTCTTGATCTATTTTGTGAGCCCTATCTAAGCAATCGGTAAGTTATGGTTAGAGTTAAGTTAGGATTAGGTTATGGAGAATGCAGAATAAATGTCACTGTGGTACGCATCGCGGAATGGTGGGCAGGTACCTCTGTGAGTTTATGTGGAGGCAGAGATGTATGTAAAACGATTTTTTTTCACTAAAACCCGCATTTTGTCTGTTTTGGGTGGCAAGGATGTTTTTTAACAGGGCTCTTTTTTTAAAGATCCAAGCGCTGGTTGAGAAGACGCATGTTAAAAATCTTTGTTACTTTTTTCTTTTTGTAGTAATGGTTTCGTTTTTTAATAATGCTTTCGTTTTTTTAGTAATGCTTTCGTTTTTTAGTAATGGTTTCGTTTTTTAATAATGCTTTCGTTTTTTAGTAACGGTTTCGTTTTTTAATAATGCTTTTGTTTTTTTAATAATGTTTCGTTGTTTTGTGGCATATCAACTATAGTTGAATTGTTAGATACAAAAACACAATACCTATCGAAGTTTATTGAACAATAGTTACTTAATTATTCAATAACCGAGAGGGATCTATAGTTGATAATTGTCACAACGGTATTGATCAGTAAATGACTACAATAGACCTACATGAGATTCGAACGCGGCATGATCGATTCCATAGTTCACGAGGAAATCCCTTAGGCAATTCACGCACGAATAAAAGACATGAATGACGACTTATGCAATAGAGTTACTTTGAAATGTTTACTGATGTACCTGCTCTACTTAGTTTTTATAATTGAATGAATATTTGATGTAGCAATAAAGTTGAATGAGGAAGATCAAGTGGAAATGATGCTGATGTTAGATATAAACTAGATGAATACCCGTTTAGAAATTGGTAAAATGAATTCCCCGAAAAGAAGGTTTGCACCATTTTCAAGTCCTCTTACGAAGATTAAAATTTAAGGCTTAAGCTTAAGGGGTCCTAAGAATAAATTGAAATTAAGTGACTCTTGCATAATTGGTATCTAATGACTATTAAGCAAATTCAATGCAAATCTGAAATATTTCAATTTTCAAATAAGGTGTTGTGTCAAGATTATACGCCCTAAAAACCCTTTAAAATACTCCAAAGAAACTGAAATTTGGAGAAAATCTATTAATTGATGTATTATACCTATTGTTAAAATTTCACAAAAATCTGAGGTATTTGAATTTTCACGAAGACTCACCCGCCTCTTTGCCCCCTTTTCATAAAAGTAAATTAAACCAAATATATCCCACATTATCTATCCTTATTCCTGTGTTGCAAGATTCATAATGATCGGTTAATTAGTTAAAAAATAAACCCTATAATAGAACTATATAAACATATACAAATATCTAACGTTATATACATGCACACCTCAAATGTCAAAGTAAAACAAGTAATGTGCCTATGTTACTTACCGTGTTGCTTAGAATATATATTCCAAAATTCATAATGATCCATTCATTAGTTTAGGAGATTATCCTGTATATACAGGGTGTCTCAAAAAAATGTACTCACTCTTAGAATGGCAAAATGTGCAGAAGATGTCGAGTTTGCACACAAAAGTGTGTGGAGCGATGAAGCAAAGTTTTCTCGTCATTCTACGAGTGAGTACATTTTTTTGAGACACCCTGTATAAATATACAGATATATACAACACCTCACTTTATATATATAGAGAGATAACCAGCGCCCCATCCCATGAAAATATTGGGGAGGATTTATTAAATTTGCAAGAGAATACTTGTTATGAATTTAAATAAATGTCTAATTGATAATATTAAAAGGCTTAGCGAGAAATGAAACAATTTCTATTTCTCCAGTAATGGGCCGATTCAGGATAAATTATCTGCAATTTAATTTGTTTCTCTATAAGTATATAGGTATTTAATAAGGCTGTATGCAATGCAGAAAAACAGGAACGATGAAAGAGGACATAAACAAAACAAATAATTGAAGACAACATATGCGATACTTTTCGTCAAAAAAATTATCGATTTATTTTTCAGTAAATATTTTACATACTGTTTCAGTAGATATGTTCACTTACTGTTAATAGAACCTGGGATGGTGGAAAATATTTTGATATTTCGAGAGAAACACTTCCCCTTTTCAAAAACGTTCTTTCTGATTATTTATCTATTTATATATATGATTTATTATATGATTTATTTATTTATATACACAATATACAAACTCAACTCAAAACCTTTAAAACATTATTTTATTTTTTTATTACTAACTAGTCGCTACTTATCAATGCCCAAAGGCCACTCGAGGATAATGGCATTGGGACGGTGAGACAACACTGTGATGATTGGTAGTGATGGAAGTTCGGAATAATTTTATTATTTAGGAGGACGAGTTAACGCAAGTTTGTTTCCATTAGACGACAATGTTGTAGTCAGCTGAGAAGCAGTCCCGCTGTTACGAGTTCTGCAGATGGGGTGTTCTAGAAAAAAGCTTTGCTCGTGTAAGTTTCGCTTAGTTTTGGACACAGAGAGGGAGAAAGGGAAATTATTGATAGTGGTTGTAGTTAGACGAGTTTTTTGTAACTGTTTTTTGTAAGGACATAGATTGAAGCTCAGCGGAACACCTGCTATAAAATGATATCTCTGAATTCTTTTTATTTACGAAGATCTTCGCTCATATAAAGTTTGCAGATATAATTGTTCGACACTATTTTTTGTCTAAATAGATAAACTGACATGTATGTAAAATATAAAATTAACTAGTTCGACCTAAGTAGCATTTAAGTTGACATATTAAACTTTGATTCTGGCTAGTCAATTGAATTTGTTAATTTGTGCCATGTTATTAGTACTATAATAGTGTACTTCGCTGCAGTTTATTTTTTAAATATGTAGTTACGCCCAAACAACTGGTAATATGGGAAGATGTTTCAACTATAATCGAAAAATTAAAATTAGAAAGGGGAATAACTCATATTTGTAATCGAAGAATATAAATAGAATCGTCTCTCTTGCAACTAAAATTTTATTTATTTTTCTGTATAAGTTTTAAAAATGTACTAACAAATAAAAAAAAATTAATTAAAATAACTTTACTGCATACGTTATACCCTTTTATGTGTTATATAGTCTTGTCAATATGAGAATGAATATCTCCTGACAAATTAAAAGAAATAAACGATTACCAAAGTACAAAACAAATAAAGTCTCATGCTTACATCAACAGATGTTCGTAATAATTAGTGTTAACTTATTTTTCATTATACATGAAACAGAGTCAATGGATAAAGAATTCGTGTAATGTTATAAGTGGGCATATAATAATCTCCAAACAGAACGTAGATGTTTAGTCTTTTTGTTCGCTTAACTAAAGTTTCTTTGTAGAAGTAATTTTAATATGTGAGTAACTTGTGAGTTTTCATGTGCGATAAAAGGAGGCGAAAAGTTCAAAGGTTGTGCAGACAAGAAGCGATCGTCGTGTAGGCGGTTGGTGTTTGAGAGGAAGTTTGTTTTTCCTTTAGTTTTGAACAGAACCAACACAAGGAATAATGAAAATTAATGGGATGCCATCAAAAAGCTTTACTTTTTACATATGTTAAGCTATAGTGTGCCTGTTTATTCGTAACTGTGAAACTTAGCATTTTTTTCTTCTTGTAGAAAGGATCTAACAAGTGGCCGACCCGTATAAAAGTGGAGGGGGTCGGTGTGTCAACCACTCAAGCCCGAGACTAGTTTGTCTGTTTGTGAATGTATTTAACTTTTCATGGCAGGTGCTCGACTGTGCTTAAATCTATGACCCCCTGTAATACATTCGCACCAAAAAACTCGTCTAGCTACAACCACAATAAATAATTTCCTTTTCCTTCGTTCTCTGCCTAAAATTAAACGAAACTCCCATGAGCAAAGTTTCTTTCCTAGAACTGTTCGTCTGTGGAACACAGTATTACGGGGCTGTTTCCGACCTGACTACAACATTGTCGTCTTCAAGTCCAATGTAAACAAATTCTTGCTGAGCCGTCCTCTTAATTCTAACCAGTTTACAACCATCGTTACAAATTCTTTTCGATCCACCTGTCAAACTCAATTAACCTGTATCCTCGAGTGGCCTTTGGGCCCTGATAAGAGGTGACTCGTTTGTAAAAGTCAAACAAAAAAAAACTATGGAATAGAAATATCTGTTATAACCAAAATAAAACAAAATGTATTGCTTATTATGCCTTTGTCAAATCTATATGAACAACTTCAACAAAAAAAGAGGAAATAAATTGATTTAATTCTCTTACATTTGACGGTTAACATTACCCAGACGGGTAGTCAAGACCAGGCCCATTATGTAACAGACTCATATTTGGCATACTCTTATTCCACGCCATGTTTCGGCCATAACCTGAATTATCGCAGCGGGTTATAACATTATAAGTTAACTAGGCCAAACATGGATTTTATTTATGACTAAGGCATACACCTGACAGACATATTTATTAAGCATCGATTGCGAATAGAGTTATTGCAAGATAAATTACACAAAAGAAAGGTTTTACTAACTGACCTATCCGACGTTGCAAGGGCGTCACATTATGTTAGCTAGAAGCATTCTAGCTAGAAAAATAGACATTCAGAATTGACGTATTATAAGGAGAAAAATTGTCAGAGTTATTTCCCTTGAGAATTTGGAGAGTTATGTTCCCTTGACTTCCAATAAGAGACAGACATTTTGTAAGAAGTATGTTGTTTTAGCTTCCACTATTAATGTCAATTAATTAGTAAATCCTCTTCTTCTATTTGTAAAAAGTAAATAAATAATTATTGCTCATATTTTTGTTTGTTAACTCACATTCACGTATTCAAAGTTACACACACTCAGTTAACCGAACACGATCACTTCAAATGGCGACCGGGTGGAAATTGACCACTGAGTGTCAATCTGTTTTTAATAAGATTAAATCCTTACTTTTTTCAGATATGTTTCTCACACACTACCACCCACCCATGGATATTATTTTTGTTTCTGATGTCTCTGATTATGGTGTTGGAGCTGCCATTTCACACAGCTTTCCCAATGGCAGCTAAAAAGCAATAGCTCATGCATCCAGGTCACTGACACCTGCCGAGCGAAACTATAATCAGATAGAGAAAAAGGCATTGGCGATCATTTTTGCCACAAAAAAGTTTCACAAAATCATATATGGACGTTATTTTAACCTTGATCACAGATCATAACCCATTGTTAGCATTTTCGGATCCAAGAAAAGTATATCTGTCTACACAGCTAACCGTGTGCAAAGATAGGCCATCATACTATTCGACTGATGCAATCGGACATGCAAATGCTTTATTCAGACTCATGCCAAAGTCAAAGAGGATTCAGTCATTTCAACATTATCTGTGGAACCAGAAATTATTTCAGTACTCTAAAGAACTGTCAGAGCACAGTCAGTTACTTCACAAATGATTTGCGAGGCTACAGGTTCCGGCCCTTTACTCAACTCAGTGTTGCACTTCCATCGTACAAAATGGCCTAAAGTATGTAAATACAAAATCTTTCAACCAACTTTTCAGCGTCAATCATTATTTTATAAGGTTGATGGTTGTATTCTTTTCGGAGAACGTGTTACTGTTCCTTTAAAATTGCATCATTGTGTCTTAAAACAATTTCACTTTGGACACCAAGATGTTATTCGAATGAAAGCCTTAGCACGTAGCTATTTCTATTGGTCAAAAATGGACAAACAATTAAAGGAACTGGGTCAAAAATGGACAAACAATTAAAGGAACTGAGCCAAAACTGTCCAAAATGTCAGTTAGCTGCAAAAGCTCCAAGAAAAGCTAAACTTTTTTCTTGGCCTATTCCAGATTTACCCTGGTCACGTCTTAATATTGACTTTGCAGGACCCATTGATGGAAAATGTTTTCTATTATTAGTAGACGCTTACAGTAAATGGCCTGAGATGTTTCCACTGAACTGCATTACTTCTGAGGAAACAATCTTAAAATTGCAACATATCTTTAGCAGATTTGGAATCCCAGAGACCATAGTTTCTGACAATGGTACTGCATTCACTTCAGCAAAATATACAAAAATGGTTGTAAACAGAACAGTATCAAATACATCCGTACTCCATCTTTTCATCCTCAATCCAACGATCAGGTCGAATGTTTTGTGAATACATTTAAAAGAGCACTCTTAAAACTCAAAAGGGAGGGGACTCCTCTAAAAATACTAGATATGTTCCTTGCAAGTTATAGGGCTGCTCCAAACCCAAATGCCCCTAATGGAAGTTCACCAGTTGAAACTCTATTGAACCGGAAAGTACGTTTACCAATGGATGCCATTTGTCCAGCTGCACAAACTACTCAAGAGAAACTTACAGATGGAGAATCAGTTCACCCAGTATCATGGTGCAGTAACATGTACTTTCAAACCGGGACAGAAAGTTTTAGCACGTGACTATAAGGATGGTAATCAAAAGTGGACACAGGGTTACATTTTACGCAAAAGGGAAATGTCATTTATGACGGTAATGTGCAGTCTCCTGTTTGGGTTCGATACGCAAACCAGTTGTGACCCTCACACCTAACAGAGACTGACATGCAAGGCACACAAAGTACACAAGATACTTTCCGATTGAACATACAGTTGGATACATTCGATTTGGCTGAACAACGCACCGATTCATCCAAAAGGAACAACCTCGAGCTCAACTGAATACATTACTAAAGAGGTATGTTCGCATACAAAATCGTTTGAATCAAATACAAGTCAGGCCACGTCAAAAAGCACAAATCTCAAAAAGGGGGGTGTTAGCAAGAAGCATTCTATCTAGAAAATGAGACATTAAGAATGGACGTCTCTCTTTTGGTCTGAAGAAGCTGACTCTATTGGGGAGGACAACTGAAACATGTATGCACATATGTAACCAATACTTTTTGTATAAATAAAATGTTACACTAAAAACAGCTCTAGTTGTTGTTGAGCACTTTTTATAAATGCTGGAATTTCAATGGATTAACATCTATAGAAATAAATATAATACATGTACTATATATATATATATATATATATATATATATATATATATATAAATGAATAAATGCGAAAGTGTTTTTCATTCATCCGAACTATATTGTTATCAAAACACCTCAGTTCTACCTAATTCAATCATACACTAAGATATTTGCACATAGCGTATATATACTCACATAAAACCTGACTAAACACTCTCAAGGCTATAAATTATTTGCATATTTATTTTTTAACATTGTCTAATAAGTTCATATTCAGTGCGATTCACTTATAATTTGATTCTCCTTTTTTATTATATATACCAAAAACTTTTCTTGATATCAATATCTTAATTATTATTCGTAATAATATTATTTAAGCGATATAATGAATTAAGTTTAAAATTCAAAACCATAACTTCCGTTTCATTATTATTTTTTTTCGGTTACGTTTTCGCAAGCGTATATTTATACATAACAACAATCTCGATAATTTTCGAATACTTACTTTTTTTAAAACCATGTTTACATTAAACGCAATAATTACTTAAGGGTTTATGTTGATAATTAAATATATGCGTTTATTATTTTTTAAAATAAATTTGCTGTTGTTGTTGTTCTTATTTACTTCTTCCCACGAGAGCAGAGTTAGTCAGAACATCAATATTTAACGTAGGGAAAATCCAGCTCCCGCAAAAGGGGCACTCTGGATTGAAACGAAAATGTTAATTACCTCGGTCTAAAAGGATTTCTCCTTCACTGACCTAGGACATAAAAACTAAGTGCAGATACTGCATTTTGCTCCTAGCTAAAAGGCCAAGGTATCAACATGTTTGTAGTGATGATGATCATGATGATGATGATGATGACTAACATTTGTTATAAAAGAGTAAAAACCTCCTCTAATCTTTCTAAATTACAAAAAATAGATTCTTTATCTTTAATATTAATTAGAACATTTTTCTGCTTTTAATAATAAAGGTGAAAAGAACAATTTACCCATTTCGAATAACTCAGTAATATAAAATTGGTTTATTTGACAAATCAACCTTCCACCCTTATGTTGATTATTTCATTATATAACCAGTTTTTAATGGGAATTCATTTTCATTTTTATGCTTAAACAATATAAAATTCCTCGACTGTGAATATATTAATAATCATACCAATTCACCTTTTTGTTGTTTTTTACGACAAAATAAAATTTGACTATGTACATTCACAGTAAATTGTGTCCGCATTGGAATATATCAAATAACACTACGACAATCATCATTTTGTTTTTTTTCCTCCAACTGACCCTGCAGAAGTTGAACGAATTGAGCTACGAGACTCTGCCTTATCCGCCATATTCACCGGACCTCTCGCCCACCGATTATCACTTTTTCAAGCATCTCGACAACTTCCTGCGCGGGAAATGCTTTAAAAGTCGAGATGATGCCGAATCGGCCTTCAATGACTTAATCGCCTCCAGAACTCCGGATTTTTATGATAATGGAAAAACTAAACTTGTCGCCCGTTGACAAAAATGTGTCGATTCTAATGATGCTTATTTTGATTAATAAAGTTTGGTATAAAAGAAGTTATGGTCTTTGGAAGTTGAACGTCAAAAAACGCCATTGTTTTTGCACCAACTCAAATATAATTTAACAAGAAAAATATTTACAGACATAATGTTCTCATAATATTTCATAACACATCTAGCCGAAATTTAGATAAAAAAGAAGAGGGAACACTACTGGATAAACACCTTGGTTTTGATATTATCAGGATTATTCGGACTACTGCTAATGCTATAAGTTTGAATAATAATACTGATTATGTAATCTCTCTCTATCTCTCTCTCATATATATATATATATATATATATATATATATGTGTGTGTGTGTGGGGGGGTGTTTGTGCGTCAGGTATGTATGTTCTCTATAGAAATAAAGGTTAGAGAATCTACATAAAATTTAAATGTGTATCCTCATGTAAAATTTACCGGGGAAGACAATGGAAGTGTTCTTGAATCTTTAAATTCACCCATAAGATAGCTATGAGGATATATCCCCTTCAAAAAGTTAAATATATCTTATGTTCATGAAATTTAAATCATATGTATAAAATGTTTTCTAGAGATGACAATGGAAGTAATCCCAAATCCTAAATGAGCGATGAACTTCCTTTAATATTCAAATATATCCTATTTTCATGTAATTTATATCATCTGTATAAAATTACAAGGAGGAATTCAATGGAAGTGGTCCCATTACCGTCTATGCTCTGAATATCTACGTGCCCCTACCCATCTCTAAATAAGCCATACGGACAGAACTGCCTTAAAACTTCAAATACGTATATCCGATTTTAATGAAATTTAAACCATATGTATAAGACACTAATTCAGTATGTGTTCCAGCATTTCAGCTTCTTTGAACTATATTAAAGGCCGAAACGGGAAGAGGTGGCAGTAAAAACGAAAAAGTAATATGGTGTTATGAGCATAGTGAAAAGTACACGGTAGTGATTCCCATTCAATCCCGAGCAACGTCGGGTCTTCCTGCTAGTATCAAAATAAAATATAATTGCTTATTAATGAACGCATGTTTAACAACATGAAATAATAATCTTAACAATAAAGAATAAAATATACATAAATATTACTACATTGTCCAAATATTTATGGAAACAAAAATAAAAATATTGGCTCTAATAGCAATTGGGAAATCTAAAGATTACCTCCTCCTTTAAATATAAATAGTAGAAAATAAAAATGAGGCTGAGAGTAAACATGCCAAATCATAAACTACAAACGCCAAATTAATTTATTAAATAAAAAACAGGAATTTATAGCTAAATGCAGACACATAAACAGATAGTTGCTTTGCTATTTAAACCAAGATTAAGTACTCTTATGTACGGAATCTAACTTATTGCATGGTGTGTGTGCTAAAAAGTGTAGAATAAAAATAATTGGCCATTACTGAAGCAATGTTTAACAGCTAATATTATATACAAAAATAAGTAAATGATAATAGTAAGAAAGAAACAAAACTATAAAACTTTTGCACAGTAATCTAATGAATACTTGTACTCTCCATTTCTTGGGTATAGCTGATTTGTAAGGATATCGCCAACTGTCATTAGTTTTAAAGCATAGCTGATTGGGTAAAACTAATTCGATCTCCCGGCACTCTACAATGTTTACATTGAGATATCATATACATTCAGTCAGTGTTGTATGATAGCGCAGGGGTAGAGGCGCCGACTGTCAGCTCGACGGTTGAGTTTCAATCTCGGCTTGAGGCACTAGCTGTTCTAACCGCACTGAAGAGCTGTGATACAGCGAAACAGTCTGTATGGGGATGACATTTATATATATATATATATATATATATATATATATATATATATTATCGCAAGCATAAAGGGAAGATGAATTTTATCGTTCATGACTAAAAGTTAAGAAAAAAAGAAACAAAATGCCAGCCGACCGGTTTCGCCCTCTCTTAACAAAGGCTGTATCGAGGGATTTAAAAAAAGTTTGTTTTTTTCTTGATTAACTTTTAATCATGAACGATAAAATTCGTCTTCCCTTCATGCTTGCGATAATAACAGTTTTGTACTCCCCCAAAAAATTATATATATATATATATACATATATATAAAGTAGAGCACTGTAAGTGTAGTATTAACACAGCATAACGTCACTAGCTTTAAATGCATCGTTCCTTCCTCAAAAAAGTAGAACGCTCTGACGTTAAGTCGCCGATAAGTGTTAAAATTATCACAGTTTATTCGCTATTTAAAATTGGCCGTGTGGTTAAGGCTTCGGATTTGAGTTGTAAAATACTCGTAATCCGGGGTTTCGAATCGCATCACCGGTAGTGAATAGTCATATCTCTATGCTGATGAGTCCCGATTATTTAAGGGCGAAACGTATACGTACATAGATAATAAACAATAACAAATATTTATTATCATTTGTCGCTCCTCGAAAAAGTAGAGCACTGTAAGTGTAGTATTAACACAGAAAGGCGTCACTAGTTTTAAATGCATCGTTCCTTCCTCAAAAAAGTAGAACGCTCTGCCGATAAAGTGTTAAAATTATCACAGTTTATTCGCTATTTAAAATTGCCCGTGTGGTTGTAAAATATTCGTAATCCGGTAGTGAATAGTCATATCTCTATGCTGATGAGTCCCGATTATTTAAGGACGAAATGTATACGTACATAAATAATAAACAATAACAAATATTATATATATATATATATATATATATATATATATATATATATATATATATATATATATATATATATATAATAAAAACACGTGGGAAACGTGCAGTCGCGTGTATAAATATTGTTTATTCTATCAGTTATATTTTTTCGATTGATGCTAGTCGGGGACATCTCTGATGATCAGCGAAACACACTGTGCCTACCTGGAATTGCCCAGGATTAATTAGTTGCATTTTTTTTAATAATGGAAGAAAGGTAATAAAATTTTAGTTTTTATCGTTTTATTATTTCAATAATTATCTCAACAAAATTTAGATTAAAAGTAAAAAAGTTGTAAGTCACATACAATCGAGAAACACACACATATCCAGAACTATACAAACTTGTCACAAAATGTTATTAATAGAAAAGAGATAGAGAAATAAGTGTTGCTAAATAATTGCTCAGATAATAAAAGTAATATTTTAAGGTGCAAAGTTTTATCTCTCTTAAATTATCTGTTATATCATTTTATATTTTCGCCATCGTAACAATCTTTCGAGCGGTAATAATTATTTCAAACAAGCTGAAGCAAAAGACAAATACATGTTGTCATTGTAAAAATAATATGCTGGAAGGAAAAAGACAAAGTAGTTAAGCGGGATGAAATATCTATGTATCAGATACGATGCTATTAATGTCTAAATTATATGCATGAAAACTCGGGAAAAATGCGAAAATATTAATTCGTCTGACAGAATAGTCAGTTTTTCAGGTATTTTTAGACAGACATATGGAAAGA
>OY744518.1:161781986-161836986 GCA_963556195.1 Sepiola atlantica | reverse complement strand
ATTTGCAAGTCTGTTATTTAACAGAAATAAAAAACGAGCATCATTGTAACCTCCAAAAGAATAAAAACTTTGTTGCTTTTTATGAACGGGAGTTGCGATTTTATTCGAAAAGAAGAATTTTTCTGACTGAGCCAATTGATAGTGCGACCGATGTCGGAATCAAAAATCAACTTTAGACCTGCACAACAGACGAACGATCATGGCCTATGCAGCGAACGCACACATAGCACGTTCATACATTTATTTCAATGAGTATCTTATAAATACCTAAAGGTACATTTGTAGCATTACCATTTTGCGATTATTGTTTTAACCACGACATACATGAACGGCCTCGTCTCGTAGCCAGCTGCGGTTTTGTGTACACGTCTCGTAGTAGTAATTCGTCATAGTAGTAGTTGTAAAGGTGGCGAGCACGTAGAGATAGTCTGCCTCTCACTCTCTCTCTCTTCCTTTTGTCTCTGCAACAGCCGTTTTCATAGTCGTCGTGCGTGTTTAGTTGATTTCTTTCTTTTTCCTCAACGCTTGTAATAGACGAACTCTTTATTTCTCCCAACGTTAGTAGTAGTCGTTGAACGCGGCTAGACAAAAATACAACAGTACACAATTAAGAGTGTTCATATATTTTCTCTTTTTTATTTTTACTTAAGTTGCTCATAACTTACAGTAATATCACACATGCCCTTTATCCCCTGTGGGGGGGAATTCGAAATGCTCCCCTCTATCTTACAGGCACAAGACAAAAAGAAAGATGTTGATGGCTTATTTTCCGCGTACCACTCGAGACTTCTTGTGACGTCATTTCCTTAAACACGTTAATTAAATTTATAACAGAATTTTCGTTTTCTAGATTAACTTACACGCCCCGCGTTCAATATGGCTACACATTTCCATTCCCTTCATTGAGTGTCCTATAAAGTCTTAAGGCTGATTCCAAGTATTTTAATAAGTGCCATACACCACGATTTTCACATTTTTCTTGTACTTTAAATTAAGCTTATGAAAGTCCTCTTTTGTCCTAAGGGGCATCTTTTGAAGATCCTCAAGATAAATGGCGACTTGTAGCTACAACAGAAGGGATGTGTATTATTTGCTCAGTTTAGTTTGTTTTGCTTAGATATGTTGCACTATCAAATTAAACCATAACACATATTTACACATTTTAATTTGAAAATAAAACTAGAGAGAATTGTTATTATTTATTGTGTATAGTTTGGAATATTTTAGTTCCAATTTTATTTTGCTATAAATAATCCTCATGATACGATAATTTATTATTTGCGTGTTTTTTAAGCTTGCATTCTTCAAATCATCTCATGGCGAGAAGTTTAAGAAAAACGAATTATTAAAAATCTCACTGTATGAGTTAATTTCATTATATAGTTATTGTATAGTCGCTTTTCCGTTATTATGAATTTCCGAGCACAGCTGCTTGATGTAAGGGGTACAAATGTGAACTATATCTAGTTTAATTTAGTTTTATGTAAAGGGGGGTAAAAAAAAGGTGGAAGCCCTTCGTGAAAATTCAGATACCTCCTATTTTTGCAAAATTTTAACAATAAGTATAAGCTTTCTAATTACTTATGTTTTCCAAAAAATTATTTAAAATAAAAACAAATACATTTTATTATATTTTCTTGTATTATTAAGAAAGCCCTTTTTACCATGGGGATGAAGGTCTTTTAAAACTATTCTGTACTTTAACCTAACAATTTAATAAATACATTAATAAATAAAAATTAGTGCAAAACTTGGCAAACAAGAAAAGTAGGCGACTCAAAACAGGAAGTCAGGAACTAAATCTGACAGAACACCGTTTGCTGCTGACTTTGAGTTGGGTACTCTTCTGGTTTGCTATACTAGAAGTATGTCGTGAACACATGTGTCTGAAATATGCATGTCATGATTGTTTGTAAATAACATCTCGTCTGACAAACTTGAGAAAAATGTGGATCTACATTATGTTTTGTCTTTAGCGTGGCTGTAAAAAGTTGATTTTCAAGTTTTACCTATGGCTCTATGTAAATTGATTAGGTAGCATGAATACGGCATCGAGATTACGTAAGGCTTAAAGTAGCAAGGTGATATCAGAAACTAAGAGGCGATACAGGCGACTGCCACTGGGCTGAAATAATAATTAAATACCTTTTTGACGGAAAGTGTACACTAAACGGCATAATCACGTTCACACATCGGTTGTCGTTAGATCAGCGGAGTTAAGCGACGTTATGTTTGGTCAGTACTAGATTGGTGATCATTTGGGAATACCAGGCGCTGTATGTAATCTACCTTGACCGGGATATACATTCGGCTTGAGATCGCCTATGAATTTAATATTCCCTAGAAACCAGCTTAGCCCGTCCAGTGTGTACACTAGTATGGAATAAAGACCGCACGATGCATTTTTCAAACTTATAGGAAATGGCATGATAAATATATAGTTTGTTATCAAAACGGCATATGCATAAGCGCGATTGATTAAACAAGAATAAACAAAATAAAACTTTAGTAGATTATTGAACTAAAGAATGAAAATAAATAAAAAGAATTACAAAATATCCTTCATGTAATATTCTATTGGCATGGAAGAGCTTTCACCAAATCAAGTTCTATAAAAACAATGCTAAAACGAAATAACAAAGAGATATAACGTGGGGGCAGTATCAGTGAGAAGGAGAAATATCAGAAATATATATATATATATATATATATATATATATCTCACATGTTTGCATATATGATTTACATATCATACATATTTACATACAGTAAATCATAGTAGTAAATATACGGCATAATCACGTTGACGAATCGGTTTTCGTTAGATCAACGAAGTTAAGTGACGTTGACTCTAGTCACCATTTGGGAATAACAGGTTCTGTATGTCACACCTAGCTATGGGCAAATAGCGTCACTCACTCGCAGTTCCTAGCGCGGCAACTATGACATAAGCCCTGAATGACGAACACCAATAAGGTGGAAGGAAACGAAGGAATGGGTTCCTCCTCAGGAGTGTTCTATTAGGTTGTTACAAAAATAATAGCCGCCTGAACCGCTGGGTTTCAAAAAGTCATTTTAATACAGAATTTGTAGTTTATTTCTGGTAAATTTTAACATATATTAATAATTATATATGTATTCTCAATAATGATTTGTAACTTTTTTCAGATAGAAAATATTTTGAAGCATAGAAGACCCTCAATGATGAACATGCCAAAACATGACCATCTCCTTATGTTGCATGAGTTCAAATTTGGGCACAATGCCTTCGAGACTTATGTTAATATCAATAAGGCATCGGGTGGATCCGCAAGTGATCGGATGGTACGAAGATGGTTACAGTAATTTCATAGTGGCGATGAGAGCCTTGAAGATAAAGCAGGTAGAAGACGGCTGTGTAATCTTAACAATGAGCAATTGCAAGCTCTTGTTGAGCTAAATACACGCCAGAGTATCAAAGAAATGTTTCAGACACTTGCTATTAGGACTGCAATAGTTTCACGTCATTTACAGAGTATTGGAAAGGTGACAAAAATGTTCATGAATAAATGTTTCTGAAATCCGCCATTATTTTTGTAACCATGATGACGATGACAGTAAATCAAATAATTCTGTTTCCACAAATTTCTAGAAGTAAAATCTCGTACCTACTTTCAATGAGTGGTTCCAGTTCCGGTTTATGAAGAAAAATCGACTTACCTGAAAAATAAAGAAAAGATAAACGTTTATAGTTATAGAAAACATAGTTTTATGAAACGAATTTAAAATAAAATATAGGAAGATGTACAATATTATTGTGTAGAGGGTAATTAAAAAAATACCACCTACGAATAGAATCGTTGATATAATTCACAATCCCTTCTGCACATCAACCATATCTGGTACAAGATTTTTGATGCTCTACTGGCCGTTGATGGATCATAGGCATCGTGGCTCTTCTTTAATTAACGGAGGTCTGGGTGAGAGTATTGATTTACTCCTCTCCAGGAGTTAGGCACAAGGCCAGTTTTTATCTTACTCCCACAAGTAAGATGTGACCCAAGGTCGGGTCGAGAAAGTGGGGTTTAAAAATTGCCTGGGAAGCCCCATCGGCATTCCCCAGTAGGGGCGCCTCAGACAGTAAGCAATAAACTTACTCCTCCCCAAAGAGGGGAGGCGAAGCCTGGGAGGGTGGACCTCCTAGAACTGCACAGGACCGACACATAGACCGGCGTAAATCAAGCCCCGAAGGCGAAGACAATACCAGTCTATGGGGTGCAGTATCCATCAGAACAGATACTACACTTTGATCTTAGCCAAAAGGCCAAGAACAAGAGTTGAGAGTAGCCGCTTCAATTATTAATTTCCATTATTTCACTAGATGTTCTCGCCAGCCATGGCAAGATGTGATTAACTGATGAGTTTGTTGAGTCTGTTTTAAAATTTTGAGTCGGGCAGTCCATCTGCTGAAATAGCATTTTCGTTGGTTCTGTCACGCTTAAGTGTCGAACTAGTATTTTTTGCTCTTTCATGCTTAAATTTGAAATAACATTTCATATGCATCCACGTATTTCCATAAGAAACTGTAATACGACGGACAGCGTATGTTTAAAACACGAACGAAGTCGTTTCAACTCGAAATAACGTAATGAATAATAATAATAATAATAATAATAATAATAATAATAATAATAATAATAATAATAATAATAACAACAACAACAACTCGAAATTATTATGTTTAACGTAACTTACCGAGATTGGAAATCAAAACATTCCTTTATCCAGGCAAACAATCGATAATGAAAAATGCGATTCATCAAATGTTTTAAAAGGAATGAAATTAAGAATTCTGACTAAAATTAGGTGACAACTTCCAGTATTAATATAGCAAACAATGGGACAATTGAAATCTGGGGATGAGTGAGCCAAAAATAAGCTATTATGAAATTGATTCAGAGCATAAATTAAAAATATCGTTTCGGAAATTGAAGATAAAAACAATCATAATCATTATATAAACCTGGGAAGAACAAAATATAGATTAGGTGCAAGATTTGGAGAGAGACGGACAAGAAACAGATAAAGGGAGGCTCACAAATTGGGTGAGGTGAGTTTACGCATCAGACCGGGAACCAATTGGTCAACACGCAAGAACCCTTTAGCTTAACTGGCGTGGGGGGCGGTGTGGGGGGGTGCGGGGGGGGGGGGGGTTGATGGAAAAAGCTGTTGTATCAAATGACTAAGTCTTGTGTCTGATATTTATGATTTAACAGTCGACGAAAGAACTGATGAAAGGGTATCAACTTTGCAAAAGAAAAAAAAAAGTACGAATCGAGTTGTCTCCCTTACACCATACTTGATTTTATAATTCAGGACATTTAAAACCTCACCCGATTGTACAACATCTGTGCGTCAGTCAGTCACGCTTCAGTTTAAAATGGAAGTTTTATTTCTAAACACGTTTTTATTTTAGATTCGTCTACGTGTCTCTATAAGAGACTCTATCCGCCAGTCAGTCTGTCACGCGTAAATTTGAACTAGCATTTTCATTGCAAAACGCATATATTTAATGAGCGCATGTTGAGAACATAACCGTTATTTTTCTTTCTCGTCTAACAAGAGATTTCCGCTTCGACATAATTAGCAAAAGGAACTTAACGCTAATCGTCGTCAAATGACCAGAAAATAATGTTCCGTTCTTAATCAAACGCATCCTACGTCTCAGATTCGAAGAACTCCGTTATGATGGATTAGATTTCCGATATTTGCAGCTGTTGGAATGTTTGCTTCTATAATTGGTGCTACGTTGGCTTGATATATGCAAGGAAAAATATCTACACGATACGCCTCTCATTTTTTTCTAATATACAGATAGTTAGCTGAAGTGTTGCTTGGTCTCTTCTTTTAACGTTAGGGTTATGGTTAGAGGTTAGGGTTCCAGGCTTTCTAACCACACATTCTTTCGAAGCTAAATAGAAGTGTTCTTCTTGCTCTTGCACCGTGTTGATTGCAGTATGAGGTGTAGATCGCATAACAAAGTAGATTCATGAGATGTAGATTCCAATATAAGTGTAGATATAAGACCAAAGTAGAGTCACGATACGTAGATGTCAGGCCAAAGCGGCACCACATGATTTAAACTGTTTGATGTCCTGAGGTTAAATGACCAGCTTCACACTACAGCAAGGTTAGATATGAAGCCAGTTTAACTGGGGGGGGGGGTCCAGCCTCACGAAATGGAGGGGGACTAGACGTGTATAAAATATTCCGTGATCAGACCTGTAAGCACTAACCGGTAGGGACGCCTCAAACGATCGCCCGAGAACTAATGTCTCTTCCCATTCTTGTAAGGATGACCTCCTTGGACCAAACAGAACCATCATTCCGATTCACAGATTGGGTGCTAAGCAAGCCAGATCCACAGTGCAAGAATGGGCCAGGTAGATGCTACACGTTAATCGTTATAATAAGTGCAAAGGAACTGGTCTTCGATATATATGAAGTCGGTTTAACGTGGGAGGAACAGCACCCCCCCCCCCTAGAAGAAAGGAACTCTAAAAGGGTACAAAAATTGTTGAGAACAGACCCGTCGGCATTACACAGAAACGTCTCGGGAAAACGGAAATAAGAAGGTGGGAGGTAATGCTTGGGAGGGTGCGCCCCGACGCCAGAATCGGATCATACCTTATCTCGGTAAAAAAAAAAAAAAAAGATCTGATAATTCAGGAGAGAACCTAGGTGGCCATAATTATGTCATGGCGAACATCCGCTTGTATGACAACTGGCCGGAAGTAGAAAGCAACAATTCTAAAGTTTTCAAAACAATAAATAAATAAATAAAATATAGTAATTATAATTTAATCTCGTCTTGCATATGTAATTACCGGAAATAAATACCATGGACATAATTACAGATACACTTGCTAACTGAACAGGTTATATTCACTTTACATTTCGCCAACTACTCGTATTATTAAAGTAAGGGAAACGTGTTATTCGTATTATTAAAGTAAGGGAAACGTGTTATTAAGCAACCAGTGAGTATAAAGAATGTAAACTTTAATGGCTCGCGTCTCAAACAGGAGACTGAATCCTTATTATAATAGAGAGTGTGTTAAGTGTCTGTCTGTCCGTCTGTAACGGAAATTACGTTACGTTTCTCAAAGATATTACGTCATATTCTCAAAGAACTCTTTTTATTCTGCCACACTGAGAATTATTGTCTTAGTTTAAAATTAATAATGCTGTAATTATCTACGGACACTAACTTAGTGTGAAATGTATATTATATATATATATATATATATATATATATATATATATATATATATATATATATATATATATATATATATATATATATATTAGAGAGAGATAGAGAGAGAAAGATAGAGAGAGAGAGAGAGAGAAGAACGTTTGATGCTAGAGTGAATGGGATGAAAATACATTTTATAATCAAAACTTTTTTTAAATATATAAAGAAAATGTAAAAAAGAAAACCAGAATATTTTGAAAGTAGCGATTTGCACTTCTACCAGAAAAGAACATTTTTTTCAATTTCTTTTCGATAAAACTGTTTATTAATAGTAAAAATAAATTCGTATGAATCAACTTTTTAATAGTTTCCTTATAAATTCTTGCCAACATTCATAAGTGAAAGCGGTGCCATGGAACCGACTGGATTCGAACTTGACACGCCAGAATGACATTTTTTCATGGAAATCGCTCCAGACAAGGCATGAAGCCACATGTAAGGAGCAAACAAGAACGAAATATGATTGTGGCAAATACATCAGATGCCTATTGGCCTTAGTCTTGAAAAGACCAAGAATATAGGTAGAAGGAAAAAACAGTCAGCAGGAAGAGAGTTCCACAAGCCTGCAGTTCTTTGAAAAAAGCTACTGCAATAGGAAGCTTTATTACAATGAGGTATCAAAACAGCGAATTAATGGAGACCACTAGACCAACAAGTCAAACGAGCTGGAATAAAGGAAACAGGGAATAGATAAGATAATTTCAAAGAACACGTATATAATAGTATTTATAGAAAAGACTGAGACTAGCAATATCATATTTGTATGAAAGAGGCTGCAGAGAGAATCAAATTACTAACACGCTTCTGCATCTTATCAAAACTCATCAAATTAACACTTTTATTATGTCATGACTGACAAAATGAGAACAATCTTCCCTGTGGATTAAATAAAGTTCGTAATTTTGTTCAGGTCCTCCAGTTCGATATAACGATCCCCAACTTCAACTAAAAGTTTCCCAAATTCTACCATAGGCACCTCAAGAAGATCGGGGTTACATCGGCTGAAATGTGATTACAGCAACACATATAAGAGCACATATTCGTTCGAATAATCCAAATAATACATAACACAGAGAAGTATTCGTTTTCATGTGGAGGTCCACATCGCTACCTTCTTCAAAAAGAAATTGTATTTACATTGGTAAGGTTTAGAAAAACATAGCATTAAGTCTAGATTCAAAATTACAGTTTTTATTTGTATGACTAGCAAAACTACCCGGCGTTGCCTATAAAACAAATTCATAAATTAAAAAATCCTATTCATATTATTTGATGTTGATTCCTACGTATATTTTGAAATTCAAGACTTTCATCAATACGTATTGGTACTTATCCTTCTTTTCTTGAAGAAAATGTGTAACAGAAAGTAGTTTTGTAATATTGCCATTTACCAGTGTAAGTTTTAGATAGTTTGTCTGCAAGTCTGTCACAGGGGCCACTCGAGGATAAGGGATAAAATATCGTCAGTTTAACGATGATCGCCTCCACAGAAAAGACCAGAAACAATGGGTGGGATCTGCACAAGATTACTTAAGAGGAATTGATTATTCAAGAGGACAACTCAACAAGTATTTGTTTACATTAAACAATAATGCTGCAGTTGAGTAGGAAGCAGACTCGTGGGATGTTCTAGGAGAGAAACCTTGTTCATGGAAGCTTCGTTCGTTTTTTTAGTAAAGAGAGAGAGAGAGAGAAAGGAAAATTCTATGCTGTGGTCGTGGCTTGTTGCTGTAAATGTTTTACAAGGGTGCGGTTACCAAGGGTTGGAGCTCAGTCGAGCACCTACCGTTAATATAACGATACAAAGATACGGGTTAGCGACACCTCTTTTGTGTTAAAGAGACTGTAGGAACGAGAAGCGATCATCCCCCACTAGATTGCGGAGTCGATTTTGTACACTGGCAAGACAGGAAAGAATGCATCGAGCGGCACTCCCCAGATATGACAGTATTACTCCATCTTTAGACGTATCTGGCTGTTATACACGTAGAGGACGTCGTCAGGAATGAGGTACTTTCTCTAGCGATAGAATTATTCAACCATTTTTCCAGCAACCTTACCAACAAATTTGATGTAAATCTTCCATTTCAAGATTGTGGTGAAAGTCAGTCCTAGAAATCTGGAAGTGGCAGTGAACGTGGTTATTACGTATAGACTATCGATTGGACAAAATCTCTAATCAGTAGTTTCTTTCAGCTAATCAGAGAATTCCAGTGTGTACTATAAAAACCCAAGCACACAGCTTTCTTTCTATTTCTTTCTATTCTTTCAATGACAAACACACGTACATACGATACACTCTTGACAGGGCCTTTCGACTAAATGGCTTTCGACAAATAGCACACACACGACAAGAGACTTTCACGGACTTCTAAACACAACGTCCAGTAAACTCATATGCACTCTCTAACAAAACAAGGACACGCTATTTACACACACGTAAACGCATATGTTGCTAGCCGAAATGAACATAATACACTCTCTCACAAACAAAACAAAGGCACACTAACATCCACACACATATCTCCATGCTTACACACACATAAATTCTCAAGGTGCCAGTCGAAACAAACATGTGTATTCAATTTATTTATACAGGCAAAACACATTTAACCAGAATGTTATTGGCCTCTTTGAACCCTCAATCTTTACCAGACCTTCAATTTCATTGTCTTAACAAGTTGTCGAATAAAATTAATTATTTTGTATGGATAGACTTTGTCATATTTTCATTTTCAAATTCACCATGTGTGGACCAAATACTGCTGAAAACACAATACGTATTGTAAACGACCCATTGTATACGCGATTGAACAAAAGTTTCTATTTTACCTCCCAAAAATAATCTGAAGAAAAAATTGCGGATTCATATATTTCCCAACAGCATGGGCGCGTTAATGACCACGACAGATCTGACGAGATTTTAACTCGGTATAGACAATTCCATAGGCCAGTACGGTATCCATTAAGCTAATAGAGGCACCCCTTACTGTAAAAGGATTAGATGTTGAGTGTGTAAAAATAAGTTTAACAATGGAAAATTCCACGTAAGGTTAGTTAAGTTAGAAAATGGAATTTTCCATTAGAGGTCAAGTTAGAAGTGAGGCTGACGAGGGTTGGTCAGAAAGATGCAGTTTATCTGGATATACTCGCTGTAATTAACTGTAAGAAGTAAACCACATCCCAGAGCAAATAATTGAGCTATTCTTGTTCTTTTAATTAATGAATGCGTCCATTATTCCAGCCATAAAACAAATAGATCAATATCTCTGCGACAGCTACTGTCACCAATGTTGGGAGACGTCACTATCCAATGACCCAACTATATAGTTGTCAGATAGAAGAACAGCCGTTTCTGTCTGGGAAGATGAAGAACTTCCCTCACAATGATACAAGTCGTTTATCACTACGGCAATGTTACATTACCAGAGTAAATAGGCTGGTTTACATAATGGTTTTTAAAAGCCGGTTTTAATAAATAGTTGTCTGATATTAATACTTGCCTTTACATCATTGTTTTTTTCATACAACTTTCTATACTAATTTCAAAAGAAGGGAATTATAAAAAAGTTTTAAAAAATAACTAACATATTGTTTAAATTGTAGAATATGGGCGGTTACTCCACCTACTTCTCATGGTTTTCGTTCAAATTGAGAATAAAATTGATAGTTAATCTTAAATTGTATTTATATTCCTGCAAATAAGATTGTACTTTACTTTTCGATAACTCCGAACTTTTATTCAAAACTAGTCATAATAATAATATTAATATGAAAAAACATTATTACATATATATAAGGAAATTGGGGAACAAAAATAGAAATGAATTGTGCAGAATATTCATTTATTAGAGAGTGTTTATAAAATTATTATTCAAATGAAGCATCGTAATAACTGTGTTTCGGCAGTGTACCGTTCGGTATATATAATGTATTTAAAAATATTTAAATGTAAAATTGAATTAAATAAGATCAACATGTTTTTATATTAATATAGTGAGGATAAATGGAAAAAAAACTTTCGCATTTATTCATTTAGATTTATCTCGATGACGTCAATTTTATTTGCTTTAAAAGCTGTAAGTAAATTGTTGACTAATATGGTTTCATTTAGAACGAATGAATACGGCTATTGTTTTTTAAAAATAGAGCGCTTCGTTGGATACAAAAAGAAACCCAGACCGTATCCAACCCTTTAAAATCTTTAATATTAACTTGCAATATTTTAAATATAAGATATAGGGCATCCACAGACAGCTGTTTCGCCGTCATTACGCTTCATCAGAATGGCCTAGACACAGTCAGCACATCAACGCCGAGAATCGCAACCACAACCTCGAGTATCTTCCTCTGTTCCAATCCGCCGACCGCTTAATAGTAGGAGAAATAATAACACCTATAGGCTTGTGTACAATTCTACGTTTAAGATCAGCTTACGTGGAAAACCCTAAAAGAGTGATTTAACTACTAGTAGAGAGCTTATACATATATTAGATATAAGTCATCCACAGACACCCGTTTTGTTGTAATAACGAATCATCAGTGTGGCTTAAACACAGCCAGAACATTAACGCCCATATATATATATATATATATATATATATATATTAAATTCCCGAAACAGTTTTTCATGGTAAACAACTGATGATCCCTTAAAATAGTGTTAGAAACTAACTAATATAATAACTGTAAAAAATAAATTGACTTACATAAGTGATTTTCCACTGGAAGACTTGAGACTATAAGTTTGTTTTTTTTTGTTTTTTTTATATATTTTTTTTTATATATAGTTTTAATGGCTGAGAAACTTCCGAGACTATATATATATATATATATATATATATATATATGGGGTACTTTATTGTTATAGTAGAAATAACCAGAGTGCTCGATTACTATTACAAGAGTATACATATATATTTGAAATTTCAATTGATATTATACATTACTTTCATATTAGTGCAACACACTATTCAAAACCTTCACGGATATATTCGGTATCTTTAGCCTTGCGGGCTGTGTATCCAGTGTATCCGTGAAACCGAAGGTATCGATGGAAGATCAATCTAATGTATAGTGTCAATAATTATATATATATATATATATATATATATATATATATATCGGCTCTTAAAGCATAATAGTTCAAGAGTGTTTGCTCATGAATCTAGAAAAGGTGGTCCAATCCTCGGTTGTTTCACACTAAAGACTAAAAAAATAGTACTTGATATCTCTGTGTTAAAGACGCAATGTTATAAAGTGAGGATCAAGGGTAAGTGGAGTAATCCACGGAAAGGAGTAGCACACTCTCCTATATCACGGTGTAGTCACCAACGAAAACGGAGCCTTCGAGTCGCCCTCGATTACGGTCGATCGATTTATTTCCATTAAATATAACGTT
Source organism: Sepiola atlantica (assembly GCA_963556195.1). Classification (NCBI taxonomy): domain Eukaryota; kingdom Metazoa; phylum Mollusca; class Cephalopoda; order Sepiida; family Sepiolidae; genus Sepiola; species Sepiola atlantica. Next base: position 161,824,288 of record OY744518.1, on the reverse strand, counting down.
TGGTGTGTTATTGACACTCGTGTTTGCGTAGGTGTTACCGTTATTAAACGAAACAGTTAATAATTCTACAGTGTTTTGAAGATAGGCATTCGTAAAGAGATACGGAGCACCGCTTCTATAACTTCCATGTGTAACCAGCCTCGTAAAATAATGAAGTGTTTCATGCATTTAGCGATATTAGCAACACAAACACAAACACAAACATCAACCAAACAAGCAACTTTATACATAACATTTTCATAAAAAATATTCCATTGTTGAACTACTTAATGGTCGGGGTTAGATTGAATATGTTATTTTGCCGCCATAACCCTATTATGACGTCTCGCGTGTTTGGGTAATAAATAAATACGCATTATTATTTTCGCCAGTTTTTTTGTTTTTTTTCAAATAATAATTTATTTTCAACAAATTATTATCAAGTAATAAAACCAAGTGTTTGTTTATAAATGGAAAATACTTTTTAGTTTTAGTTTTATGATGAAAATATTAATTATTCAAGAAATTGTTCAATTATTAATACATTTAAAGTATATTAAAAATTTACAAATTAACAAACAATAAAACCAAACGAATGGAAATATAATACAATTTTTAAAATATATTTCATTTTCATATAACAAATTAAACTTCATAATGATGACGTATCCAACACAGAATATTGTCGATGAAATTGTCTTTAAAATGACGACGCAATGTCCCGTGTGGACATTTTTGTGGTTACTTCATCTCATCGGATAGAATTTTACTTTACATAAACTCAAACTGGCTTCAACACAGTTTATGTGGATTGTGCGGTCGTAGGAGTCAACAAAGTGGTATCTGTAGTTTACCACTGCATGTTACAGTAGGGCATTATAGGCCTGCCAACCATCCGTCACAATGCGGGTACTTGGGTGCAAGTATCGGCCAATGATGAATAATTAAAAAAATTGTTGAAAAGAAGGATCCAAGTCGTGTATTCTTGTTACGCTTACATTTTGTGCACAACCAGCAATAGTGATCAATGTAATGTTTTCCATTTCTGGGTTGCAATAGCATTGGCCAGGTAAAATAAAAGAGGCATTATTTCTGCCCTTACACCGGTCGAAAAGTGTGACGTTACACTTGACCGCCATTACCAAGTTATCTTTAATATAACCATGGTCAAAGTACTTAGGATGTATAATTTACATAAAGATAAAAAAAAGATTTATATAAAGATATGAGTTTCTAATTGTATTCCCATGCATACATGTAGCAGTTTTGGTGAAAACGAGTATGAGAGAGACACTAGAAATGGTAGAAAAGACATAAATATTTAGATACAGTAACAGAATGTTAAATACCAGCAGGAAGACTCGGCGTTGCCCGGGATTTAATGAGCAACACTATGCCCTTTTTCACTATTCTCATAACATCATATTACATTTTTTTTTTGCTACCCCCTTCTGTTTCGTGCCCTCTAATATAGTCGGAAGAAACTGAAGTGTTGGAAAACTCTCTGAATTAGTGTCTTGTGCATATAGTTTTAATTTCATTAAAATCGGGTATACGTATTTTAAGTTTTAATGGGGTCATACCCTCGTAGCTCTCTTAGAGGAAGTACATAGAATAAAGATTCGGTACATTAAGGGGCATGTAGAGATTCGGGACCACTTCCATTGTCTTCCCCGGAAAATTTAACATATGAATACATTTTTTTGTTTTTTTTATGTAGGTTCTTTAACCTCTTTTTCCATAGGGAACACACACATCAACCATGATTATATATATATATATATATATATATATATATATATATATATAAGTCAGTTCATATTATATTCCAATAACCATGGTTTTATTTTAATATTTTTTATTTTTTCACATTTCCAAAAACCATAACATTTTTGTGAGATATATTTTTTACGGTCAAACAACGTTTTTATGTCAATATCGTCTCTGCAACATTACAAAATCATCAGAAAAATTCACAAATAGTAAAAAGTTCTTGGATTAAAGTGTCTATATATATATATATATATATATAAATGAAAGAAGAAAGATAAATATGTACGAATGACAAATCTATTTCAACTTCGATTGTTCAATGCGAGGTGTACTCGGTAAAAACATGTGTATTATTCTTTCCTTAAGCCTTAAGCTTTTCCACTGCCAACTTATCCATCTATGTAATTCCTCTGATGATAAGATTTTAATCTTTGAAAAGCCTTGGTTTAAGGAAAGAAAAATAAGCATGTTTTTATCGAGTACACCTTGCATTGAACAATCGAAGTTGAAATAGATTTGTCATTCGTACATATTTATCTTTCTTCTTTCTTTCATCTTTATAATTGCTCTATCTCGTATATTGAGCTTAAACTATTTCACTATAGGTTCTACCCTCTAAAAGTATACTTTTAGTTTCATATTTTATATATATATATATATATATATATATATATATATATATATATATATATATATATATATGAGAGAGAGATAGAGCGAGAGAAAGAAAGAAAGAGAGACAGACAGACAGAGAAGGGGGATGTCTACTGGTTCAAATAAAGACATTGTGGAGTTCTAATTGTATTCCTATGTATATATGCAACAGCGTTGTGGAGAATAATCATGACGAAACGAAAGAAGTAAAATGTTTATATGCATTCATAAAATACTAAATATTTGCATCCGAATGACATATACGTCTTGTAGTTTTAATAAATCTTGTTGACTAATAACATTGCTTAAACAAATAGACTGCTTATTTCATTAAAATAAAAACATAGGAAAAATATTGTTTATAAAAACATTCTTTCCACAAATGTATTAATAAGTGAGCGTAACAGATCCGACCGGATTTCAACGATTCTTTTGACGCGTAAACTTTACGCAACCCGCATCCACTTCACCAGACACGCACATCACAAAACAGCAAAGAAATAAACATAAATAGTATGCTTATCTGTCGGAGCAAGAAATTCGGAACGTTATTAAGTTTAATTTTGCGAAAAATTGAATTAATAAGAAATATATTAAACTTTTCCAGATGTATTGTATTTGTGTTTGTGTAGACTAGGATGTTAAATATTAAAGAAAAGTACAAAAGATATGACCCTTGTGAGTTGAGGAACAAACAGTTGATATTCAGATGAGTAACACACAAGGAGATAGCATCCCAGATAGCGTTAGTCGTAATCATGCTCTGTCTATTAAATAAGGAGCGAACTTACGGGAGAATAAAAAAGACAGGTGTAAGAGCACGATATCAGTGGGATTCACAAACCAGCCTCTGACGTTAACTCCTTCATCAACCTCTACTTTTTTTTCGAATTTAACTCGAACACATCTCGCTGTTGAATCCCATCTGTTGCGTACAGAATGAAAATAAATCACTCGAATTCGCTAATCAGAAACTGAGGGATCGCAATTGAAGTGTCCTATCTGCCAGGTGATCGGAAGTGAAAGAGATCGAGTTTAATGTATTCCTCTTCTTTTTCCATGTATGCGCTCTGATGCTGTAACTTTTTGTTGATCGTCTACTATATGACTTTATTTTCATATCCTGTTTAAAGATCAATCTCATAATGTTTTCTTCTTCCAGCGCCAGTCTGGTAAAAGGATGTTTGCTCTGAGCGCTCTCATCGCTATACGCATTATATGACACGGCGATGAAGTCGTCCATGATATATACGAAATAAATTCTACTTCGTATGAGTAAAAATACAATCTTTCACTCTACAGTGGCGACCAATGTGTATATATTTGAATAATTTATATATATATATATATATATATATTCGTTCCGTCACACAAAAATTAGCGAGTAAATAAACGTGCATTCTTCTAGCCTCGGGGCGAGACCATTTCAAGTGGTGAGAGGAAGCAAGAAAGCAAATAGCAAATCAGACAACCTCGCCATCTGAAATGAATTCGGAAAGAAATCCTATACTCTAAATGAAAAGTCAACAGTGGATGTTTTCTTTTTCTTTAGGTCATCAGAAATGATAATCATAATTTATATATGAAAAATAAATTACTGACGTAATTCTATGATTTTATATGAATATAAGTGCGAACATTGGAAAAGCATCATTTTTGTTTTCGTCAGTTTTGACGGAGGGTGTACACACATATAACGAATAAAAGATGACGTTTATTTTTAAATCGTTGCTTGTATGGAAGTTATGAATTCCGATTACTTCCGATGGCCGATTACGATTCCAAAATAGTAAAACACGACGAGTGTTTTATCATCTTGATATTTCTGAATCACGAATATTTTTAAGTATATTTCCATTATATCTATGCATTTAGTGATGAAAATGGTATTACAAACTTCGGCCTGACAGGACAAAATTACTATTTAAAACTAGTGCCTGACAGACTAAATACAATCATATTTAAAATTTAAACTTGACAGACTTAATAAAATGTTATTTCAAACTTAAATTTCACAGATCAAACAAAATCACATTTTAAACTTAAGCGTAGCAAACAAAGAACGCGCTATTCCAAGCTTAAGCGTTACACACCAAAGAAATAGCTTTGTTTTTAATAGCTTCAAAACTATTGAGTCAATCGAAGCCACATATAAGCAACACAGTCCGTATTGTATTATTAGGTTTGTTCGGACTACATTCCTTATCTTGTTATTTTCAAAGCATTTCGGCCGATTTAGCCTCTGACTTTCTTCAGGTGCAACTTTTTGAATCGGGAATCTGTATGTCAAACTCGGGAAGCTATACGAAATTTCGAATTGATCTATTCATTTTAATCCACGGGCGTAGATAGTTCTCGTTCCTAGCCATGACCGAGTTTTAGTGTTAGGCATGTTTTTAAATCGTATCTTGTAGTAAGGATTGAACCTTGCACTGTCACGTAGAACTGATTGTACTTAAGGTATTTATCCGTTGTGCCACGGACCACATCTAAAAATTCTGAAACAGTCAGTATTATTGTCACAATTGACTCACCAATTGCTTGACCGTGTCGGCTTTAAAATATAAAGATTTATTGAAATAAATACTTAAGCGTAACCATCCGTTCACCCGAACTACCGACAAAACGCCTCTTATATACTGAGAATACATCTACAGACAATCAATTGTCTGATAAGGTTTTGCCTTCAAATAAAATATCATAAAATTTATTTTTTTTCTTTTGCCAAGTATATACTTCGTAGAACTTAGTAGACAGGCAAAAGTGGCTGGACAAATGGATAACAGAGTCGTATTAAATTAGAAATGTTAAAAGTGTGTGGGAGGAACGTACGTACCTCACCACGCGGGCATGGCGATATTGTTAAAGAATACAAAACGAATTCGTAACAGGGTCAGCGTCTGAAAATGATGATTTTTTTTTAATTTGAACTTGTTGGGTTTGACAGAATGTCAACTTTCATTGTGTTATTTTATGCAGAAGTATTTATATTTACTTGTATGCAATTGGTTCGATTAGTTTGTATTGTATGCGTATATTTTTCAGTTTTGTGTCGTATCTAAGACGATGTGGACTTGTTATGATCGACTGACAGGCAGACAGATACACACACACACATAAACAGACACACACACACACGAACTCATCTGATATTTAACGAACAATCAAGTGTCTGCCAAATCGAGGCTGACGTCACGTCACAAGTTTTTTGTTTTCTTTTCACCTTATATTGACCCCCCAAACAAGGCATATTGCCACTGGGACGAAATAGGCTACTGTAAATTAAGGGTCAGATTAATAAGGGCATCGTAAGTGGGGAGTTGTGCGGCGAAATGCTTGTTCACGTTACACATAAATTTCTGCATGTTTGTACAGTCGGGGAAACAGGGAGCAGGGAGAGGAATTCCAAAGGCAAGCAGTTCGAGGACATAAGCTATTAAAGTAGAAAGCTTTCCGGCATCTAGGGACCTCTACAGTGAAGCGGTGGTATTTTGCTGATTGTCAGGCTGGTCGGCGTTATTTACATTGATGGGGTACAAGTGCAGCAAGTTTCATTGAAATACTTGTAAAACAAGTACAGGTACGCAACATTGCGGCGATGCGACAGGGACTGGAGATTGGTAGACAATGTGGGATGCGAAAATTCGTTCTCACGTATATTATTCAGCGTTGTTCGCAGACGGTGGGATTTCTCTCACAACTCGAACCATTCGGACTTGATCGAGATGACTATAAACGCCCTGATCGTATTAACATGTTTCCTTTCCGGAACGGAAAGATCTTATTCGTGAAGCGTCACTTGACGTGGTACATTCTTCCCTACAAGTACCGTATCCTAATCAATTGATCCTGGGACTGTTCTTTGAAGAGGGCGGGGCTGAAAAGTGTAATTCTCAAATTACACAACCCTGTCGAGACTTGATGAGTTTCCCATCCGAGAAAAATTGCATTACTGCGTGAGTTTGGTCGGAGGGTTGCCACTTTTAAGAGGGAAGATAGTGAATGCGGATGGCTACTCTCGATAATATATATGGCTATTGTTCGGGAAAACAATAGCACCATCGCTGCTGACGGTTAACGAAGAAATGTACATCTATTACTAATTACTTTGGTACCTGTCTGTCTGAAGCCGAAACTATACTATTACTTCTATTAATCCACTATTATACTACCTTTTAATGCTCAATTCATTTTACTATACTATTTCAGATTAATGTACCATCGTCCAATGCTCAATTAAGGGGGTAGTGTAGTATTTGTTCTATTGACATGACAACATCCTCCCAGGTGTTACTACCTTTTGTTGGAAGGAGTACTAGTATAGTATCTGTTCTGTGATCATGATACTATTCTCCCAGTGATTACCTTATCCTTTTAAGGGGTGTATGATCTGTTTTCATGATACCATCCTCCCAGACATTACCTACTCCTTTAGGGTGTAGTGTATTGCCATTCGCCATGATGCCATCCTCCCATGCATTACATTCTTTGTGGGGGGGGGGGCAGTGTAGTATATGTTTGTCTTTCATATTTTGGCTACTTCTTTTTAATAAAAAGAAAGAAACGTTTGATTACAAAAATATCCCTTTCTCCACGCCGAAAAGTAGTTTTCATAAAACTATTGAAATAATGTATTAATTTAATAAAAAAAAATACGAGAACTTTTTTTTATTAATAAACAAAAAAGTATATTTGAAATGACGTCATGATAGCATAGTAACAAGGTTTCGTGAATAAATGGGAATTAAAAATATTCTTAAAAGAGTCTTTATGTCCCCCTCGCCCGGTTTTCTCTCTCCTTCATGTTTCTGTTTCCCTTCACTTTTTAAAAAATGTTTAATGCTCTTAGGTTTTCGATTAATTTTTAGATGCGGATAGAAAATTTGCATTATTTTCATTAATTGATGAGAATAGTAGCCCGAATAATTGATAATGAAGGTTTGTTAATGTATTTAAGTTGTGCTTGGTTGAGAAATTAGAAAGAGAATGTATCGGTGTGTGTAACAGAATGGATACGTGTAAATCGAGTGCCGATAGAATGGGTAATATTAGAAGGTATTAATATCCCAACTTTTCAGGTCGAAAGAACGATTGAGAAAGAGCAGAATATGGGAACGGCTCCCGTTCGCCTTGAACTTCGTGAGGAAAGACTAAAAATGACAGGGTCATTTGACTGACGGAAAAGCGTTCAGGACTAGCAGTGAAAAAATCTACGCATGTCTGTATTTTTGTATTCTTGCCTGCTACGAACTATAAAAGAATTGCGTCTGTATATTCAGTTTTTTTCTATGATATTGTTCGTCCCATGAAAAAAAACTGAAGTTTTTTTTTTATCTGAATGGATCAGCAAAGCTACCAGAAGAAATTCAAAACATATAAAAGAAAAGTAATAAATCTTCAGGAAAGGAGATTAAAAAAAACTAAGAATAAAACAAAACGTGTTTATGGCTGCAAACTGGGAAATAAACAAAATAAACGTAGGTTTCAAAATGTTGGCTTAAAACTCAGCAGGTTTCCGGCGTATTTGCGGTTTGCGTTTCCGAATTCAATTATTTCATTTTCTTTTTTCCTCACCCCTTCCCCTTATATAGATAAAAAATAAAATAAAAAGAATTAGATCAGGAGATTCGAATATACTGTAACCTACCGATATAGATACATAGGGTGCGGCATAAGTAACGCCCCTTTTTATTTCTATTCTTTTAATACATAAATTTATTAAATGGGGCGGAATAAGTAACTGCGTTTATTTGCTTTTAAATTTTTATTAAACAAAAATGTATTAAATTGAGAAATGAATAGGATGCAATATCAAAAATTCTTAGAAAAATATTTAATATAAAAAACTACTAAAGATCAGCTTTAAAAATAGAAATAAAAATGGACGTTACTCATGGCGTAACCTAAGCAGACCACGATAGATAGATAGATAGATAGTGATGATTTCCTTTGGGAAAGAAACAAACGTGTCTCCGTAGCTTACTTGTCATAAATATAGCTTCTATACTACTGCTAAGCTCTACTCACGTATTGAGCACTGTTGAAGTAAATACTGGATATATATATATATATATATATATATATATATATATATATATATATATATATATATATATATATATATATATATATATATATATTAGTATTTCATGTATCCACATAAAATTTTATAATGAGATATAATTTTTTATGTATCAATTTTCAGTATTTACTTCAACAGTGCTCGATACGTAAGTAGAGCTAGGTAGTAAGTAATGAAAATATATTTATGGCAATTAAGCTACACAGAGGCTCCAGCGTTTCATCGCCTGGGGAATCTTCAGGCTGATTATATATATATATATATATATATGGTAAAATGAAAAAGGAAAACCAAAAACTGGATGTTTTTTTATGTGTACATCAACGTTTCGTCTTTATTTATAAGACTTCATCAGGATGATGATATAGGGAAAAGATATCATGCAAGCACGGATACATGTAGGGTAGACATGTTGGGAAGAAAAATAAAATAAAATGAAAAATAATGGCAGCGTCTAGCTGGACGTCCGTACTTGTTAGAGAATGAAAAATGAGTGGGAGAAAAAAGGGGAAGGGTGGAGGGAGCAAGGACTACTGTGGCTGGCGATGAGAGAAAGAGGTGGGGGATGAGCAGGGGTAAAATGGATGGCAGAGAGAGATTGGAGGAAGAGGGGGAGGGGGTGTATGACCAGATGGCTGTGGTCGAGATTGAAGGGGAAGAGTGAGTTGGAATGTTTGTGTGTGTGGGGTGTATGCAGGGAAATGGGGATGGGTAGAGAGGGAGGGGGGGGCTGTGATTTTGGTGGATGGGCGAAAGTTATGGTCTTAGAGAGCGTTTGAAGAAAAATGAGGGAATTTAAGAAGAGGTATGGGAGAAAATGGATGAGAGGGGGAAGAGGGAGGATTTGTCGTGATAGGGTGTGAAATATTTGAAATATTTGGAAAATGATAGCAATGAGTGAGGGATTGGAGTGGGTGGGGGAGGGGGTGATTGAAAGGGTGGGTGAGGAATATATTTGAAATATTTGGAACATGAGAAAGTTTATTTGGACTGTAGTATTAAAAATGTGAGGGAAAAAAATGAGGAAAAATAAGAGAAGATTCAGGGAGAAAAGGGAAGGGTGTGGGTGAATGGAAGAGTGTCATAAGGTTAGAGATGAAAATAAAAGTTAGCCATGATCAGGCAAAAGACTTTGTTCTGTGAGGATGATCTTGCTTATTAAGGGTGATAGGTTAAAGAAACCATTTCGCTGCTTGATAGTAGTGGAGGATGTGATGAGTGCAGTTTCCAATAATCTTCGCCGAGATTTGTTGTGGATCTTGCAATGATTGCCATCAATTCTACGTGGGAGAAACACAACGTGAATTAAAGAAACGATTAAATGAACATAAAAGGGATATAAAAAACAACAACCCTCTTAGTGCACTTTTCTCCCATGCTCTAGAATATGGTCATGCATTCAAATTTGAACAAGCCAAAATCACTAAACACATCCACAACAAATCTCGGCGAAGATTATTGGAAACTGCACTCATCACATCCTCCACTACTATCAAGCAGCGAAATGGTTTCTTTAACCTATCACCCTTAATAAGCAAGATCATCCTCACAGAACAAAGTCTTTTGCCTGATCATGGCTAACTTTTATTTTCATCTCTAACCTTATGACACTCTTCCATTCACCCACACCCTTCCCTTTTCTCCCTGAATCTTCTCTTATTTTTCCTCATTTTTTTCCCTCACATTTTTAATACTACAGTCCAAATAAACTTTCTCATGTTCCAAATATTTCAAATATATTCCTCACCCACCCTTTCAATCACCCCCCTCCCCCACCCACTCCAATCCCTCACTCATTGCTATCATTTTCCAAATATTTCAAATATTTCACACCCTATCACGACAAATCCTCCCTCTTCCCCCTCTCATCCATTTTCTCCCATACCTCTTCTTAAATTCCCTCATTTTTCTTCAAACGCTCTCTAAGACCATAACTTTCGCCCATCCACCAAAATCACAGCCCCCCCTCCCTCTCTACCCATCCCCATTTCCCTGCATACACCCCACACACACAAACATTCCAACTCACTCTTCCCCTTCAATCTCGACCACAGCCATCTGGTCATACACCCCCTCCCCCTCTTCCTCCAATCTCTCTCTGCCATCCATTTTACCCCTGCTCATCCCCCACCTCTTTCTCTCATCGCCAGCCACAGTAGTCCTTGCTCCCTCCACCCTTCCCCTTTTTTCTCCCACTCATTTTTCATTCTCTAACAAGTACGGACGTCCAGCTAGACGCTGCCATTATTTTTCATTTTATTTTATTTTTCTTCCCAACATGTCTACCCTACATGTATCCGTGCTTGCATGATATCTTTTCCCTATATCATCATCCTGATGAAGTCTTATAAATAAAGACGAAACGTTGATGTACACATAAAAAAACATCCAGTTTTTGGTTTTCCTTTTTCATTTTACCATCACGTCGGATTACCTTCATCCTTCTCTTCCCATATATATATATATACGCAATATATTATATTACCTTATAGTATTATATGCGTATATACTTGAAATAATTATAGATAGATAGAAACCGATTGAGAAAGATAAATACATTGATATGAACAAATTGAGATAGATAGGTATGCATGTATTTATGTATGGATGTATGATAGCTCAATTACTATTGTGACTAAGAACCAAATGCGACTGGCTGGTCATCTTGGCTGGCTTTCTGATTGTAAACTTCCAAAACAATTGTTTTATGGTGAGCTTCTTTCTGGCAAAAGACCCCAGCCCAATCCTCCAAGACGATTTCGAGACAGTGTCAAGGAAAGTTTGGCGTACTTTGGTATTCCTGCTAACAATTGGGAGTCCCTAGAGTCTGGTCGTAAGCAGTGAATGGCGCTGAACGTTTTGAAGCAGCCAGGGTAGACCGTGCAAAACTCAGGAGAGAATGTAGGAAACATGAAACATTGCCAAACAATGTTGGAGATGTGTGCATATGTGAGGTGTGTGACCGGACTCTGTTGTCAAATGCAGATCTTGTTATACACATGAAATTGCATGAATACCTTTCAACTAGAACTATTTCTCTTCCAAGACAAACGCAGGGTCACAGCTTGCCATGCTCTCGCTGATTTAAAGTGTGTCAATCAACTGGTGGTCTTTAGCATCACATACAAGTAAACAATGATGTAAATTCTGTGCCAGCTGGCTTGACTCAAACTTGTAATCGACATGAGTGGCAAGTCTGCTCAAAGGTGTGCAATTCGTCTTCGAACCCACGAACGGTCAATAAATAAAGGAGTGGCATACGTCTGACAAGGCGTCGCAGTCATCATGTATATGTATGTATGTATGAATGTATGTATGAGAACACCAAGATAGTTACATATAGATATCTTCGCCTTTGGGCTAAAATTTAGCCCTCGGACTAAAATCAGAGTGGATCATGGTTCTGTTCAGTCTATTGAGGGCACTCCTCCAGGCATTGTCTCCAGCTTCGGAAGTGAGGAGGTTTATTGCCTGGGGCACCCCTATAGATGAATGCTGACGTGGGTTCGATCACGGCTATTTCTAACACCATCCAGAAGTTCCCTTTTTTAGGTAGATTGATTCATATTAAACAGCCGACCTCAGCTCACATTTAGACCTTTGTAGGAAAGAAAAATGATTACTTACGGATATTTATATATTTATTTCCACGATCAGACAAACAACGCAGTCACCGCAAATCACGTCACCCATAGGGTCTAAGGCTGCCGTTGTTTGCGATGCTCGCATTGTTTATCTGATTATGGAAATTTATATATATTATATATACATATATATATATACATATATATATATATATATATATATATATATATATATATATTTATTGTTAATTTCTTGACTCGGCGAGCGATTCGTCGGGTTGGTGAATCATTGCGCCTAATGTTGTATCTTGGGCCATTTCTCTAGCGCTTTCGGTCTCGCTACCGTCTTCATAGGATTGTCTGTTATTGTTTGTAAAGAGCCGTATTTATGGTTTTATTTTTGGTTATATCTAATTATTTGCATATGTATATATATATATATATATATATATATATATATATTTATTCTTTTATTTACTTATTAATTTATTTATTTATTAATTTGTTTTTATTAATGTTATGTTTTATCTATTATTATTATTATTATTATTATTATTATTATTATTATTATTATTGTTGTGTATTAATTGTTGAAGACTGATAAGGCGTTAGTACCGGTGGTGAATGCTATTTTATTAATTGTGGGTTGTAATTTTGTATGTGTAGGGCATATATATATATATATATATATATATATATATATATATATATATATATATATATATATATATATAGTAAGCTATGAAAATATATTTATGGCAATTAAGCTACACAGAGGCTCCCGCGTATCATTTCCGGGGGAAATCTTCAGGCTAAAAGTGCATGGAGTTATTTTTGCCAGGTGTTTTTATATACACGGCTAGCTAGTTAACGAATCAGATTCTTTGTTGTTCTCTCAGCCAATCGTTGGGCTTCCCACGAACAAAGGTGTGGTTAGTGTTACTTCCGATATCCTGTTCTATTTTTCTGTTATCTATAGGTTGGCCTACATCCTGTTTGCTTTGTTGTATCAATATAATGGGTGGATTTATTTTAACACGTGAAATAGTAATTTATATATATATATATATATATATATATATATATATATATATATATATATATATATATATATATATATACTAGCAGCATTCACCCGGCGTTGCCCGTGTGGAAATATTATGCTTGTCGTAATGTTTCATAGGAAAAAATAAATTTCAAATATAGTCATGTTTCGGAATTTTTTAGATGAGGGTGTATAATTTGTATAATTTGGTACATTCGGACTACTGTTCTCATCTTGGGTGTTTTTATCACAACGTTTCGGCCGATGTAACCTTCGGCCTTCTTCAGGTGAACCTTGTCGAACTCGGGAATCTTTCTGTCGAACTCGGGAATACGTCCAGATTCCCGAGTTAGACAAAGTTCACCTGAAGAGGTCGGAAGTTATATCGGCCGAAACGTTGTGATAAAAACACCCAAGATGAGAACAGTAGTCCGAATATACCAAATTATACAAATATAGTCATGTTTACATTTGTTTTTGTCTTAAAAGAAAAGTTGATGTAGCAGTGCTTATTTTTTATGCTCACTTCCGGTTACCATCCCACAGTTGATTTTTTTCTGCCGATTAGTTTATTCCAGTTAATATTATCCTGCGTCTTCTAATAAATTTAGTTTTATTTATTTTATTATTTATTGTCTTTCACTATGTTGTGATAAATGTCGTTGCATATAATTCATCTACTTATTTGTTATTTTAATCTCCGCGAATTGTTTAATTTCATATAATTACCATACGTGTATCTCCTTGATTTGTGACTTTCTACATATGTGGTCAAAGCGAGGTAACTCTTTTCTAAATAAAAATTCATGATTGAAGAGATCTCATTTCGTTATTTCCATGTAATTTAATTGTGTCTATTTTGTATATTTTATTCATATTTGTTTACTTTTATGCATTTATGTATTTATTGTCATTTTTTATCTTATTAAATAATTGAAGAGGTTGACTCGCATTTTTTATATTTTTATGTAACTGTGTCTTCTGCTTTGATGAGTCTTGAAAATATCTTTTTATATTTATTTGTCTTCAGTTAGATGTAACATATTTCTCCCCCGTCAAAGAAAAAACATTACAAAACAATACAAAATAAAGACACCATAACTTTTTAAACAAAACACCAAATTATTATTATAATTAACTGTTATTATTGTTGTTGTTATTATTAATAATAATCTTTAGCAATTCAAAAGCAAATCGAGAATAAAGAAAATCGCAGATATTAGATACCTTAATCGTTCATAAAATGTTAGTTGAAAGAAGTAGAAAAGAAGTAACTGTCATCAAAAATATGATTCTATTTGCTGGCTAGTTACATACTGAACCCATCACGATTCTATATCTCCCACTATATTGTCGAATAGTCAGGTTGTTATTCCACACAGTGGCCATGAGTATACACCTATGTGTACGTTGTACACACACATATATATATATATGTATATATATATTTCATATGCATATACTAATATGCTCATGAATAATTTTAAAATTATTGATTAATTAATAATACACAAATAATTAAATAAATAGGAATAAATAAATACATTCACACATAAATAAATGAACTAGTAGATATTATTTTCATCTTTCTCTTTTTTGCCACACTTTTCGTTTTTCATCATATTTTGTGTTCTTAAAACTTTTCACGCGGCCACATTTACATAGAAATTATTTTCCTTATTAATTCTTTTTTAATTCAATACGTGACATTGATTTTCACTTGTGTATACTTGATTGTTATGCCCTAGCTCAGACTCTCGCCTCTTCCAGAATCAACCACTACGTTCGTTTAACACGATGGCCCAGACCTTTCTTTCAAAGCTAAAGAAAAAAACTCATCTTCAACCAACACATCCATCCCCTCCTAAAAACATTATAGACTGTTGCTGTTGACGCGCAGCCTTGTTGCTTTCTCACTTTTTTATTTATTTTACTTACAAACCAGCTGAAGCTCGCCGCTTTCAGGCAAATCAAATTGATGCTTGTATGACTTTTTTCTTCATTTTTTTCATCCTGAGGAAGTCTTATAATAAAGACGAAACGTTAATGAATACTTAAATAATATAGTTTTTGGCTTTCATTATATATATATATATATATATATATATATATATATATATATATATATATATATATATATATATGAATAAGTAATAAACAAATCTAACTTTCAAAATGTTTGCTTAAAACTAATGTTTCAATCGCAATTCGCTCTTTGTTGCTTCGAATTCAATTATTTAATTTTGTGTCTCCCCCTCCTCCTCCTCCTCCTCTTCCTCATACACACACATTGCAAATTTACTTTCGATCGACAATGGTTAAATCAACTGTATTTTTATTGTTTTGCATTGCAATCGCGATCCTATCGTTTTGCTCGTTATGGCGTCGCTTTGTTTTGTTAGCAGGTCGAAGTCGAATATTGAGTCTCAGTGGCAACAGCTGGTTAAACCGCTTTATATCGACAAAAAACAAAAAACGAGTAGTCCAATCAAAATACGCCCGTTCAAGTTGCAAATTAAGGAATGAAAATGCGATTTCAAATCATGTCATAATCTACAGAAAAATAAAATCTAATCAATTTTTAAATGACTTAATTTTTTTTGTTATGGGCATAGTAAAAAAGTACATAGTGGTGACGCTCATTCAATCCCGAGCAACGTCGTAAAGACATGATACGATCATTTGGGGTTCAACAATGCTTTGTTTTGTTTTTAATACAGTGTACAGTATGCATACAAAATACTCCGTTGGTCTT
This sequence comes from Sepiola atlantica, assembly GCA_963556195.1. Lineage (NCBI taxonomy): Eukaryota > Metazoa > Mollusca > Cephalopoda > Sepiida > Sepiolidae > Sepiola > Sepiola atlantica. The sequence goes on along the minus strand of OY744518.1, from coordinate 161,808,416 downwards.
TCTCCAACCCATCCCCCAAAAGGAGAGGGAGCAGCTATCCCAACAACGATCGTTATCTCCCGCGGTTCAGACAAAAGAGGAAAATTTGCCCAGCTTTTGCGCTGCGTTTCACTTCTTACTTCCTGTCTATAACGTCACATCTTGACACGTCGTCCTAATACTAATCCTTAAAATACTAATAGAATTTTCCACTTTTTAGCTAAGCCTGACTTCATGGAAAATACCGGTTTAACATTATTTTAGCCTAACCAAGCTGAATGTAGTCACACTGAGAGATAGCAGAGGCTCTGATTAGTTGAGCTAGAAAAATGTCTTATTTATATTTACGGTAATGTTCAAGTTTCGTTGCTAAAATTCAGTTCCGGTTGCTGCTTCGCAGACGGGAAGAAGGTGACAACGCAAAAAAAACTTCTCTTCTGATTATCTTCCTCTCAGATGACGTGAAGTCATGATTGAACCCGTAAACTGTTTGTGTAAAAACATGAGTATTTGTAAAAAGAAAAACAAACGGTACTTCTGCAGTTTACAGACCGTGCTAAAATAATAAAGTTATCGGTGCTATTTTACTTATAGGCCGATCAAGTTAATTGTGTTCATGTAAAAGCATTATTTTGTACTTACTCAGTCATATTTTATCTCTCACGCCCCGAAAAAGAATTTTAAAATATCAAGCAGAACTTTAATTAGAACGATTTTTCCATTTCCATAAGGGTTATATGAAATGGCGAGTCTGCGATTTTCGGAGTGGCCGGTTAGCTAACTAAGGGCAGATAAGTGTCGCGAAAAGTTACCATGTAAATATGAAAAAAGAAAAAAACCCAAGAAAATTATATCGTGGAAAGTATCCCGGTGAACAAAGTAAAAATAATTATTTAATTTTCTATTTTTTAATTTAATAAATATATATTTTATTATTATTGCTTATGTGTTTCTTTCTTTTTATAATCCTAACAATAAAAACGGAGTTAATGCCCTTGTCTATTCTACCGACCGCTCACAGCCCAAAATGTCGGCTCGGGCACAAATACAGGTTGAACATCGAAATTGAAAAATCGTTCTAATTAAAGTTCTGCTTGATATTTTAAAATTCTTTTTCGGAGAGATAAAATGTGACTGAGTAAGTACAAAATAATGCTTTTACATGAACACAATTAACTTGATCCGCCTATAAGTAAAATAGCACCAAGTTATCATTTAGAATAGTATTTTTAACGTGGAGGAGCGGAATTTGTTAATCATTCTGTACTTTCCTCTAACAAAAGATACCGTAAAAAGGTTGTTTTTCTTAGGTGAATTATAATGGAGAATACTTTCTGCCTTGTCACCGTTTTTCTGTCTGCGAAGCAGCAACCGGAACTCAATTTCAGCAACGAAACTTTAACATAGCCATATTTACATATCGTTACAGTGTTAATGTATTACTTTTTTAAATCACCAAAAAATGAGAAAATTTGCAGTTGTAATGAAATTTTCGATATTTATTCAATAAATTATAGATTTCATTCTAAGAACCGGCCTGTTTGGCATAATATTTGGAGTGTTTGCTAATGGGTTGGGGGGCTAGGATTCAATCCTCGGTCGAGTGATACCTAAGACTCAAAAAGTGGTACTTGACTCCCCCCCCCCCTTGCTTAAATACTGAACATTAGAAGGTGAGGATAATCCTGGGAACAGAGGTGACACTCGCCATCACCTCCGTGTAGTTGGCAATGAAAATTCGCCCTCGGCTATGGTCGACTATTTTACTTTTTCATTCTAATACAATTTCTCTTCCTGCTGATTAGTGCGCAAATGAGTTAGCTGAATGGGTCAAAGTAAGCATATGTCCCCACGCGGAAATACTATAGCAAGCCCCGCTCTCCCCAATGGTTCACCTCGAAATGTGCAGCTGCTATTGCTCAGACGCAGCAAACATTCCGGCAAGTCAACCACAAATAGACAAAAGATTGTAGCATCAAGAATTGTAAGATTGTAAAAAGCTGCAGAAACGGTATAACGAGATGACTTGAAAACGCATTAAATCACAGAAACTAGGAACTATTTTTGGAAAACTTATAATAGTTTGGTGAACAATGGGCAATCTACAATTCCCTCGCTATCCAACCATATTGATAACGTATCCACGGCAACTTATAAGGCTGAACTACTTGCCTAACGGTGCCCCTTGAACTCCACTTTGGACTCTGCTAACCACTCCCGCCCAAATTTTTCATCATGAACTAAAGCCACACTTGATAACTTGATCATCACACTTCCCATGTCTGGAATATCATAAAACACCTTAACACCTCCAAAGAATGTGGGCCTGATCTTATCCCAGTAATGGTAATAAAGAAATGCTCTGCTTTTTACTCCAATAGTTTCTTTCCCAAGCTGCCAGCCTTTTGAACTCCGTGCTCCCCGTTTCCCTGACTGTATCGACATGCAGAAATTTAAATGTAAACAAACATCTCGCCGCACTTAGGATAGATCATTTTAATGTTTGACCCCCAATCCACGGTAGACTTTACGTCACAGTTACAGTATGCCTTGTCTGGGGTGAACTCAAGTTAAAAAATAAATCAATAAAAAATTAAAACTTTAAAAAGCATTTGTATATTTCTTTTGACTGGATTTTAATTAATAGGACAAAAAGTAAAAGTGAGGAGGTCACCCTGCAGCAGGTCTCCTTACACCCACTCCCTCGATCTAGGGGTTCAAAAATAAGTAACACCATTTCTGTTAGTAACAGTTTTAGTATGTATATATATATATATATATATACATATATATATATATATATATATATATATATATATATATATATTAGTTAAAGGTCAGAATATACATAAGTAGTATACTTATTATCTGTCAGATTTAGTGTCGAAATTAAGTTCTTATGTACGCGAGTCGCACGGAGAAGGTCGCTTTATCCTCGTTGAGGGACAGATAAAAGATGCCGAGAAGATTGTTTTGTCCCAGTCTCCAAAGTAGACGGTAACCAACGAGCGTTGAAATCAACCTGGCAAAACCTTACTAGGATCGGATACCGAACACAAGACCTAATTTCTTGTGTTCGGTATCCGATCCTCGTAAGGTAACCGACAAAAGATACTTTACTCACTCCGTCTCAGTCAATCGTGTTGACAGTTAAATAAACATATTTAATTTAGTTTAGAAAACGATTTGACTTTGATGACACTGACATGCGTGCTGTATAGGACAAACGCACGCTATTTTTTTTATGGAAATCGATCCAGACAAGGCATGACACTACTTTGTGTAAGAAGCTAACAAGAACAAATATGATTATCGCAACGATAGGAGATGCCTATTGGCCTTAGTCTAGAAAAAGAACAAGGCTGTAGGTAGGAGGAAAACGGTCAGCAGGAAGAGAGTACCACAATCCTGCGGAATAAGACTGGAATAAGAAGCTGTATTACAATGAGGTATCAAAACAGCGAATAGATAGAGACCACTGGACCAACGAGTCAAACGAGCTCGAACAAATGAAACAGGGAATAGATCAGACAATTCTGAAGAACACGTGTCATAATATTATTTACAGAAAGGACTGAGACTAGAAACATAACGTTTGTGAGAGAAAGAGGGGAAGGGAGGGTACATAGAAGAAGAAAGAGTCAGGCCAATTAAATTATAAATACAAAATTGGTCTTTTGGCTCAAGTCAAAGTCTAGTCCCACTCCCACTTAGAGACTAATCTGTTTGTTTTCAGTCCCAAACAAACCGGAAAACAGTAGGAGGTTTATTCTTTAGAAAAGGTTGAGGAGTGTCTCACTAACATTTTCCCCACTCCCCACTTCCAATGAATTTGTACAAACATATATTTATTAATAACATTTAAATTTTACGGCATTTTGGGTTATTTTAAGTAACATAGCATTTAGAATAAATGTAGTATTGTGGTGACTGAAATGATTCTAGCCAAGAATAGGATAGACAAACATGTTATAATAGACAGACGACCCCCATTTTCTCCTCACTTTTGATGACCTTGTGCCTAATTTGTTGAAAATGTAATTTGTATACATTTTTGGCAAATAAATAAATCAAACTCTGTTCTAATACAACTTCATCTTTTCTGTCGTTGGTCAATAAATCAAAATTCTTGTAGACTGAGGCAAATTATATTGTCCTCAATCAGAGTGCTCCTTTTGGGGCAATTGGATTTTCCCCACAATAAAAACCGACCTTCTGTCTAACACTGCCCTCGTGGGGAGGCAAGTAAATAAAGACTCTGATAAACGTTTGACATGGGTACTTTACAAGACAAACAGATGTGTTTGTTTTTTATAAGACACAATTGCTCTTGTCGGGGCTTCGGTTTCAAAGGAATCTCTCTGGTTTATAGTTTTCGGATGAAAATTAGTCTTGGGTATAAAAAGCAGAATGATTCTGCTCAGTCGGAAGAGGTAATCTCTCAAGCCATTACCTTTCCTTCAAGAAAGGAATTAGTTTGGGCCGGTTACCTCCCCCCCCCCACCCAACGGGAAATACTGACGAATTCAATCTGAACTATTTTATCACCTTTCAGAGTGACCCCTCTGAGGAGTAAGATTATCCACAGCAAATAACCGACCTTCTTTATGTGTGAGAAAACGGGTAAATAACCACCATTTCTCTGGTCACTGTTCAGAAAGTGGAAGTTTAGAGAATTACGTGGAAAAATGCAAGTGATTTTCATTTCCTGTTAAATTTAATTAATAATTATAATAGCTAGATTAATAAATATACGTAAAATAGACTGAAATATATAGATAGATAGGAGTACACCAGCCCCTGTCCCATCGCCGCAATGTTGCTTCATTGTGCCTGTTTTACAAGTACTTCAATGGGTTGTGCTCTGATGAGCTTGCTGCTCTGGTACCCTCACGACGTAAATTCACTAGACCAACCCGACAATCTGCCAAATCCCATCCATGTACTGTGGAGGTCCCCAGATGCCGAAGAGCTTTCTATTCCAAAAGCTTCTTTCCTCGTGCCGCTGGACTCTGGAACTCCTTCCCTGTTTTCCTGGCGATACTGACATGCAGAAATTTAAAACTAATGTAAACAGATATCTCGCTGCTCAGCTCCCAATTTAGGTTGACCCCCCCAAAAAAAACAAAAAAACTTTCACCCTTTTTCTCAGTAGCCCCTTACGTCTACAGCGGCGGCCTGCCTTGTTTGGGGTGAACTATGTTTTAAAAAAAAAAGATAGATAGATAGATAGATAGATAGATAGATAGATAGATAGACAACACAATTAGCACATGATATTATTACTTTAACCGACACTGTTGGTACGTGTACGTTTTAGAAAGCATTTTAACGTTAGAATAATCTGTTTAAAATAAATATACGAAATCAAATAAGTATGACGCTACTATTTTTTACCGGAAACCAATCCTAACCATGCCCATGTACGTCTACCTTCTGGTATTAAAAATACCGCCGACGTGGAAAAGCTATTACAACAATCCAATTATATAATCATTGGTCTAGCGGCAGATATGCAAGCTAAATAATTAATACAAAAGGATGTAAATTATAACTACTTTCGCGGAAAAGGGATAAAAGCAATGGCCATCGGGTCGGAATAATAGAGAACTATACAGCTATCCCTCTAGTGGCAAATAAACTAACTAAAGAAAAGTAATACTGTAATTTAAAAAATAATCGATTTTATTTATCTAACTGTTAAAATTTCATTCTGGTTTTGCTGTATCCTCCGGCTTGATCTTCATTATTATATAACATCAGAGTAAAATAATATATATATATATATATATATATATATATATATATATATATATATATATATATATATATATATATATATATATAAGAAATTAGAAACGACTAGTTGTGAAATGAAATAAGACACCGTCAGTTTTACAGTCAGCCGGGTGTGGTTCACTGTTTTCTTTCGAATTCGAGTTTCGGGATATTACTAAGTGTCAAAAGCATTTATTTTTTTGCCTGGGATGGCTATCCTCTGTGCTCGTAAAAAAGGGTAAAAGTCCAGGCAGGAAAAATCTGGATTACAATCCGTACTCTTTTTGTTGTTGTTGTTGTTGTTGTTTTGTTTTTTTGGCAAATGTATGTTGCGATTAGAATCTCCGGGGGTAAACTGCCGCATTTGCAAAAACAAAATAAATGAGTACTAATTGTAATCTAGGTTTTTCCTGCTTGGACTTTTACTTTCTTTTTTACAAGCACTAAGGATACTTGGACATTATTTTCTATATATCTTGGTAGTAGGCCGAAACAATTGCATGCTGGTAATAAAAAATAGAGTTTTTAGTGAAATAGTGTGAATCTGTTCTTCCCTTTATTTGATGCGGTTTAAATAACATTCATTATATATATATATATATATATATATATATATATATATATATATATATATATATATATATATATATATATATATATATATATATATATATATATATATATATATATCATTAAACCCCAAAACATTAACGGCCAAATATACGATATTCATAATATTGGCTCACGGGATTTATATAAAAATATTTTTTATTTTTTTAATTTAAATTTTTTTTTTTCATATCTCTTCAAAGCTTCTCCGGTTTAAATCTCAATTATTACTTTTCACCCCCACCCTTTTTTCAAACCTTCCTTACACTAAATTTAAACAAACATACACAACACTCTAAGCAAATAACGCGTCCAAACGAGAGTGACACGTGACTTCACATTTCCGAAACAGATGACAACAGAAGCTGAAGAGAGCTGGATGGCTAAGTCCCTCTGTGCTTGAAACCGACGGTACGAATGTTGTACTAATTTTTCTGTACCAATATATATATATATATATATATATATATATATATATATATATTAGAAGCCCCTTTAAGTACAATTAAAAGTAGAGCACTATTTGAGAGATTAAAAATCGACATTCACCTAAAGCCTCAGTGCAATGCTCCGACTCTGTCGTTGAGTTCTATTGAATGTCTTGATATTTATACTCGCCACTCTTAGTGTAAATATCACTTAATTATTTCGTAATCACGTGATAATCTCCTGTGGCCTAAAGACTAAGTGAACTGTGAACCGGGTTCGCGCCCTGTGACCGTCTGTTATTTCGCAGCGCTGATAAAATCCGAAAGCTCAAAACGACGTCGTACGTAGGTAACATATTAAAATATAATTTAATCGTTACCAAGAAAATTTGGAAAAAGGTTTTATTTCATGTTATATTTTAGATGACTCCAACCTATTTTTTCACCAGCGCCCTTTAATACATCACACACAGAAGTCATTTAAGAATAAAACATTAGATTTTAGTATTATTTAAAAAAACAAAACAACATATATTCAGACAATATTGGAGACATAACCTGTCATTATGGAACCATATATTACTCCATCAGTCAGTTAAAAAATTACAATTGAAATACATTAGAAATATCAAATTAAATATTTAAAATAGAGAATGAACCAGGCAGAAAAAAATTATTAATAATAATATTATTAATAATATTAATAATAATAATAATAATATTATTATTAATAATATTAATAATAATAGTATTAATAATATTAATAATAATAATAATGTTATTATTATTAATAATATTAATAATAATATTATTAATAATATTATTAATAATATTAATAATAATATTATTAATAATATTATTAATAATATTAATAATAATATGATATAATATTAATAATTATAATAATAATATTATTAATAATATTAATAATAATATTATTAATAATATTAATAATAATAATAATAATAATAATATTATTATTTTTTTTTTTTCAATGAAATCCATTCACATTACGCGTAAAACAAAGACCTTTGCCTTCTAAGGCTGTTTGGACATGAGCCGAAACAAGCCACCATTTATTATCAATGGGGATCGGGTGGTCCGCCCCGTTCGTTCGCTATTTAAAGTTTTGTTCTGTAAATACACAAACGCGGGAAGTGTTGAATGGTGCCGCTACTGGGCTTCTCTTATCAGCAAAAAAGAAAGGAAGACAAAGACCCAACTAAGTGGATTGTTAGCGAAGACCTTTCTTTCTTTTTGAACAGCGATGTTAGAGATGTGAGTAGGAGAAAAGACCAAATCTCCATCCGGGGCGTTTCACAGAAACAAGTCTCCCATTAATCAGGGCATCAACAGATGAACACACGGCAAAAACAGGTTTTTACTATGTTCTCTGCTCAGACCAAAGACGGTGCCTTATCCTCAACAGAAAAAAAAGAATGAGCTATTTCAGGAGAATTTAATAAAAAATAAATAAAAAGGCCCGGAGTTCTGATAGCAGAATGCGAAATAAGAAGGTTTATTGTTTCTCCAATATATAGCAAAATCGAGTGCCTTGTTTATTTATTTTGTGGTTAGTGATGCTAAACGAATAATAAAAAAAAGAATGTCCGACATTAAGACGTTTGTCGGCCGATCAGTTGAAAGTTGACTTGAAAGACGTGATACGAGCAGATAAACGACGTTAAAGGTATAAAAATAGGTTTCAAATCTATCTATAGATACGGAATGTCTAGACTAAACAGTGCGAGGGGTGTCAGCATTTTATTTTAATTCGGCTATTTTTTAACGAAACGAAACTTTGTTTCGATTGTGCGTTTCTTTGAATTAAAGTGAAGGTATGTGTGTCCGGTTCGCTTCGATAATCACGTGTGTAAATGTAAGTTTTATCAGCGAATAAGGAAAGGTTTAATCTTGATAATAGCTGATGCGAAATGATCAGATGTAGTAATGCCCCTCCATCCAAAACAAAGTGTCTACCGGTGGGAAGTTTGCATTCTTGGCATCGAAGCTGGCTCCATATCTTATATATCTTATATCCTAGAATTGTTTTGCTTGCAGATTTGGGAGAAGCAATGGAATCAAACATAGATGTTGTTTAACGACACACTTTATATTTAAAGACGTCCTGTATATTAAAGTTTTCTTCTGTTGCAACAACATGCACTACGTTTTTTGTCTATAATCACATCTGTTTTTAATTTAATGGTAAGTGCCTGTTTTTTTTTCTTGAATAAATTGTTAGATACCTCATTGCCTTCCATGGATTGAAGAATCTCATAGCCAACATTTTCTGTTTGATCTAACTTTACTGAATCCTATACAACAATACCTGAGATAATGCTGTACAGTGACATCATATTTACTGAGAGAATTTCTGACTTTCAAAAAGCTGATATGCTTTTTTGTATATGTGCAGTCTCTTTTTTGTCGAGTGTCAGTTACTTCTTTGTGCTGTTTACTAATTTTATAATTGACACCAGTAAACTGCTGCATAACTTGATTTGGTTCAGAACAAACAGGATAGATTTAATCCACATGATTTACTGCTTTTCTATCTGTTGTAAGTCTGCCAGTGGATTTGATACTTCGCATAAACATTAAGATCAGTGGAAAGTCCTGCCCCGTATCACTATGGTAAACAACATGTAAACTATTTTTAAAAACTGAATAAAAATCAAAATGGTCTCTTGATAAGGTAGACATTTGTTGAAGATATAAAAATATTGTCTTAGTATACAAATTGTGATCTGCAGTTACAAAGAATGGTAGCATGCCATACAATGAAGCAAGATAGAGACTCCAATTGACTGTTTTTTCAACTCAGAGAATATACTTCAAAATGTCTAGCATTTTCATATATTGCAACCACGAGCGGCAAGTACGATTAGTCTAACTTTCCATTTTTTCTGTTCTAACTGGATAGTCATAGCTGCTATCATATATTCTTCATCTACCCTCGTATCTGAATTAGCAATGAGTTTTGCAAATATTTTTAGCTGACATTATTCAACATTCTGCTAAATTAGTACCTCTCACTTGAATTCTAATCTCTGTTCATGTGTGAGTCTTTTCTACACTTTTCAGTGTCAGGTATACTAGTATGTGGCACAGTGAGTTCCAATGTGTCTGCAAGAAGTAATATATAAAGTGCAGCATATATTAAGAAATGACCTCTTCATACTCTAGCAAGAGCATTTCCACTAAGCATATTTAGCACTAAGTTGTGGCCATATATCTCTTCCAGAACTTCTGATAATCCTGCCTTTTCCATTCGATGGCCTATACACCCAATAAAACTCTTGTCCATATGTAATCCTCCAATTCTCAGCACTATATATTTCAGACGGCCACTAGATGGCGTATTAACTATAATAGTTTGAGCTTTCCAATACAGTGGATGGTCAAATGTGGTAACAAGAGTTGCGTTATAATTTTACTCGTTCAACCAGGAATATCAATGTAGAATAGATACATGACATATTTGATGGATGTAAGTCAAGGAAAGGCAAAATCACAACAGTTTCCCTTCCCGGATGATTTCCTTTGTATCCCATTTGCATTTCTAACAACGTTTGGCATGGCCATTGCAGAAAAAGGAAACTATTCACAGAATATCTGCCGTATATAACATAAATTCACCTTCTGTAACAGTGACATAACAATCACAGAAGCATTTTTTCAAATGTTTGGAATTCGTTATATGAGCTACAAAACCCTGTAATTAATCTATCAAAAACCTTGAACCAAAATGGTGATGAATTTTTATGGCTAACCATAATTGTAAAAGAGCAATTACCATACTTGGTCGAATAGCTTAAATGATAGCAGGTTCCAAGGATGCCTGCTTCTTTTCTGTATTTTTCTGTTGCAATAATCTGCATAAATTAAGTAACACTATCATGGAGAAATGTTAAGGTCTTCTCTAGAATTAGGTTTATATGTGGATGGATAATTTGAGTTTAGAGTCATATATACATTTCATTGTTTGCCTGTCCTAAAGTTGGTACAGCACCGTTGGCGATAGACTGCATACTAGATGTTAATGTTTTCACAAGATAGTAGCCCTGACATATTTGCATTCTTTGGTATTTAATTGATGTCAGTAATTTTTTAAATCAAAAGTTCTTGTTCGAGATTGTAACCTACAATTAAATGCTGATATATCGACCCATTCTATGTTTTTCATCTGCTTTTATAATGTTAGGGTTACACTATCGTTTTCTGCAGCTCTTATGAACACGTTATACGAAAACTACTTGTATATTCCCCACATGCTGTGTTGATGCTATCACTTCCTTTTTGTGTAATTGTAAATGTATCTCTAAGATTGTTACTCATTATACCTTCTTTACAAAGTATGCACATGTCTCTAGTACTTGCATTAGACATTAATCAATTTGTAACAACAACAAAATTGACACTAAGAGCCAGCAGTTTATAATAGATTAACATTTTATTTCACTAAGTTAATCTAAACTTCCGACCTATTATATATATTCTAAAAAATTCTTTAGACATCGACCAAGATGTTTTAGCTTTAAGCTCTTCATTTCGGTTTAAACAAGCTGTTTTTTGTGTAAAAAAATGTTCACATTTTATTGTAATAAAACTTCTACGTCGTAAAAATATTTTGGTGCATGGAAAAACAATATGGCTTCCAGCGATTAAAACATTGAATTAAAGTTCGATTTTCAAAACTTTACAATGTAAATTAGAATTTTATTTCAGGACAAAGAAAATATACATCTGTGTTCCAAAATTAATAGTGATGGCTCCCACTATTTATTCTACTTTGAAAACGGATAGACTGTCACATATCTGTTAAGACATTCTTCTTACATAACTAAAAATAAATATCTTTACTTCTATATTATCCTTTTTATATAGAAGTATTATTATCTTTTATTATTCTTATAGATGAAAGTGAAGAGACTTATTATTTTGCCAGCTTATTTTCATACATGTTTGTGGTTAGTACATACATACGTATGTAAATTAGATGGTCACGCTTAAAAACAGTCATTTTTCCTCTAAATGCTCATTGATGCATTAAGAAATATTAGAGAGAGGTTGAATATCATAAAGTGTGAGGGGGATAAGAAAAATGAATAGATGGCTAAGCGAGAAAACAATAAATGAGATACGTATACATGGATTAAACGTACAACTAAATACATTGTTCCCAATCACAGTAGAATGCATAAGGTTATTCCATAAAAGTATTTAAACAAGTACGTGTTAAGCACAAAGGAATTTTACTTACATTTTTCCCAATAATTTTTTTTATATGCGACGTGCCCCGAAAAGTAGGTACTATCTCTAGGACGGTAGGCCATCGGCTGAGAGAATTTTGGTGTTAATACTCGACCCTATGTTGTTACTAGAGTTGCTGCGAGATCTCATGTATGCAACGAGATTTGAAGAATTTAGCTCTTTTTATCAGGGAGGACAGCCGTAAAGGGAATAACTGTGGGCTATAAAATGATTTCTCCTTAAAGGGAGATAACTGGTCGTTTCTTATAACATTATAACATTAATGGTTAAAGATCAGCAGAGCAGTTGTTGATAACTGGGTGACACTTATTTGCAATTGGTGTCTGAATTAAGGAAGGAGCCGACTCCACCCTTTCTTTGGGTGATCTCCGACACAAATACGGGTAAATAATAACACCATTAGTGCGTAAATGATTTAAATACATCCGATATGATTTGTTGTTGCTGCAACGACGTTAAGTCGGCTTCTTCCCTGGCTGCACCACATCCCGAATCATTGCAACCGACGCACAGCGGTTCTTAGCAAGTTCGCATGAGATGGCTAACCAATCGCGATTCCACCGTCGAAGCTTGATCACCTGTAGACCCGAGAGCTCAGCCATAAGCTTGATGGTTGTTGTCCAGGTCCTCAGCCCTCTACTGATACGCTTGCGCGAGTGAGTTACGAAGATTTACAGTAGGTAGGAAGGATTACGCCGATTCCATAGCCTGCGACTGCGTTCAACAGGCCAACCAAGCACTCCCTGGATGGCTTATGTAATATGTATTTGTTTGTTTTTAACCTCATGTGCAACGTTTTTCTGTGGCTTTAAAATAAATTTTAGAATAAACAGCAAAAAAGAAAAAAATGAGTCGGTATTTATCGGGCCCAAACAGCGGCCTACGATATGATGTTTGATATGAGAGGGAGGGTTCAGGGACAACCGACGCATATCAGTTCATGTCTTCATCGGTGGATAAGCAACGTGAACAGTTTTTTTGTTTATTTAATGCTGGGTCAAATTACCAACGGTCGCTCAGTATTTACATAAGGCATTTTAACTTATACACAATTACTCCACGCCTTCCTCTCCTCCTTTCAGGAAGCGTGGGAAGAAAACTCTCAAATAGTCAAATCCATTCAAGATTAAACAACGAGACAAATTTTAGAATCAGTCATAATGTCCCAATCAAATAATATCAACAATAGAACAGGTTTTTATTATACAGGGTGTTTCAAAAGTCTTGGGAACATAACGTTGTATAACGCATTTGTAATGTTCCCAAGACTTTTGAAACACCCTGTATACTATCTCTACCTACCAGCGTTGCCCGGTGGTGTTTTCGGTTTTAACTATGCTGTGTTTTTTTTTGTTCTAACCAAAAAGTGAAGTAACTCTATTGACAAATACAGAGTTACGTCCCTTTTTTAAGATGGTGTTTATATGAAACTAATTCTGACACGGTCAAAGTATTTTCTGTCGATGTAAACCCCGACCTTCTGTAGTTGCGTCTTGTCAAACTAGGGAATATATACGGAATTTCGAACTGAACCTTTATTTGATAAGTATTAATACTACGCATCTGAAACAAGATAAGGTTTAAGGTTCACAAAATCCATACTAGAATTGTTCACATGTTGTTAATGTTAATGAATCCACGTGATATAAGGATCTAACAAAATAGATTCCCGAGTTCAACAAGACTGACACAAAAAAGGTCGGAGGTTACATTGCAGTAACGTAATGAGAATACATCCAAAGTGAGAACAGCAGATCAAATAATCGCAATAATACAATATGGTGCAACGATTCACTAAAATAACTGAGGAACCAGGATCAAATATTGAAAAGAAAGATATCGATGACAAAAATTGAGAAAGGGACTGACTTTACTTTATATACTAGATACCTATATTCTTAGTGGGCGATGTTTACGAGCAGTTACATTGCATGCATTCTTATAACTTATTTAAGGGCTGTATCCCGCCTCGCAACGCATTTGGAAAGCACTTAGGTACAATGAAACTGTTCAGAAGTCGTTGGACAACATGGCTTGGAGAGGATGGTATGGATGGTAAGACACACTGATTGATGGATTTCCGCCATGAAGCGCCACTAGAACCCGGAAAAAAATATGGGGCTGCTTACGTATATATTACATCCTTAGCGCAAATAATTATTAAACAAAATTAGGATCTTTGGTAATAGAGCGCCACAAGTCATGCGAAGTGCGCGCACACGCCCTTGACCCACTTTTACGAGTCCTGTTTAGATATGCAACGGGTTAGGGTCAGAGTTCAGATCTGTACGATGAAACCCTCATTACTCGCCGCACATAATTCAGAATAAACGCCACTGTGGACGCATCGCATAATGGTGAATAGATACCTGTGTGAGTTTAGGGGGAGACATAAGTATGAGGAAAACGATTTTTTTGTGCAAATACTCGATAACATGAAAATAATTTCACCATCTCAAGTAAGTAATATAAAAGTCCAAGTATAGTCGTAGAATACAAATAGTATAGTAGTAAAATACAAAATATAGAGTTAAAAAAGTCACGCTAAGACACATGAACATAGATGCGTTGGATAGAAAAACAGAAGAAAAAAAAAGAGTGTCGATAAGAAACTAGAAGGAAGAAAGAGAAAATCTATGGGGAAAGTGTAAAAGATACGAGGATAGTACCGTGGAGGTGCAAGTTTATACCATTGTCACTGCTGCTATAGCATTTTTAGACTAGGCTAGTGTTTAGGAGAGCTACAGAAAATACTTTATTAGTTCATTAGGACGTCTTGTCTTCTCTATTTATTGAGATTCAAACGCCAAATTCATATTCAAAATAGAACAATAGCTTTATGATATACTTTGCAGGTTTATTCGATCGCGTCCAATTGTTAACTAATTTGCATATTGATTTGCAAAAGGACATCTCATTAAGTCACTATTCGTTGTTATAGTTGTCTAATTCAATGATTGCTTCCATGTGATTATAACAGATTTTTCCTTTTACACCGTGGATAAAAACTTAGAATTTTGGATGAAAAGCCTTTCTAGTCTCGCTAGTAATTAATAAAAGTCCGGTGCTCATAAATAAACGGGGTGCATATATATATATATATATATATATATATATATATATATATATATATATGTGTGGGGGGGTTAGTTTCTGGTATATTTCCATACACCAATAACAAACAAAACCAATATTTAAAACTTAAAATTACTTTTTTTTTAAATATCTATACTGTATTTGTGTCGTTTGTGTGTCTTTCTTTCCGGGAATAAAATTAAAAACAAAGCCCTACGCCAAGAGTCAACACTTTTTACGATAAATTTAATTGTGGTATTAAAAGAGTAAAGTTGTTAACAATAGTCGAGGGCGACCCGAAAGCTCTTTTTTCAGTAACTATTACACCAAGGTGTAGGGAAGGGCGCCACTCCTTTCTCAGGATCACTCCACTTACCCTTAACCTTATAATGCCGAGTGTATAGGTATGGGGTAGCAAATACCATTTTTGTAGTCTTTGGTATAACTCGACCGAAGATTGAACATTGATCTCCCGACCCATTAGCGGACACTCCTACCATTATGCCAAACGGGCCAATATATTGTGGCAGTTTTTGTTTTGTTTTGTTTTTGTTTTTGTAATAATATTGTGCGATCTCTGTTCACGACTGACACCCATAAACAGTAATACGACATAACTTTACTTGTTTTTTTTTTCTAATTTGAAAATCGAAAATATAAAAGTTAAAAAATAAGAACAAAAATGGTAAAATAGGGTTCAGGGCTGGTAGCAGAAGTACACACAAGTCCCCATGCATTCCCATGCTACCTGCTAGATAAATAAATTCCTAAGAACGCACCTAATATTTAAAGCTACGATTAGTCTTTATTTAAAACGTGCCACGTTTCCTTGTTTGTTTCCCACGATTTATCCTTGTGCAGATTTAAATGACAAAAGAATCAGATCAGATTTTGCTGATTCGAGGTTAAACAATCTTTTTTCTTTTTTGGGGTTATATTTTAGTTTATTTTGCGTAGTGCGTATTTGTCGGTCTCACGAAGAAAACAGTCGTTCGCCTGTGTCTGCACATGTTTTAGTTTGACGACATTAGAACGATAGATCTGCCAGTGGCAGATATACCCGTCTCTTTGCGACAACGTCGGTTCTTCGTGGCGAACGGACAAAGGCTGCCTTTATTTGCTGCTGCAGAACTATTCAAAATGGCGCCTAATGAAAAATGGTGGTCGTCAGGTTGGCGCTTAAAAAACTGATCGCCTTTGTCTTGGGGAAGGGCAAATAAATAACTCTATAGTATGCTATCAAAACAGGGTGAAATAACAACGGATATTCTTAAGATCCGTCCATTCAATCTGCGCGTTTAGCGCTGAAAACTATTTCAAACTTTAACGTGATGGGCCGACGGACGAGAGCGCTTACAAAGATGCATGGACGCGTTTAAAAACAGGAAGTTGACACGGATTAAAGAATATTGGGTACTGATATCGATCCTGAACCAGCTTTCGTGACGTTCCACTCGGAATCGTTCGGCTGTCCTACGCAAACGCCCGAGTGTTGACGAGCCGAAGCAGCGAGCAGCCGATAACTTTGTTACAAAGTGAAAATAAGTGCTTTCGAAGAAGGATTTTTTGTCAGGAAGTTTTTTTGAAGAAAATAAACCCAAAATGAATTACGAACAGTTTTGCACTACAGTATTATCGCGAGCAAGTAAAAATAAATGATAGTATTAAAAAGATATGTCGTGATAAAGGTAATTTTGGTACGTTTTTTTTTTTTGTTTGTTTTTTTCTTCAAAAAAATTCCTTGTAAATAAAAATACAGTATTCATTTTATAACAGTAACCTCGCTATGTTTTTTTTACCTGTTGTTTCTTTAAAAAAAAATCATGTAAATATGTTTAATTTTCTTTGTTGTTTCTTTAAAAAAATTCCTTACCCTAACCCTAAACCCTAAACCTAACCCTAACAACAAACAAAAGCAAAACATTATTATCATATGACGCAGCACCGTATCAAAAATGTTGTCTGGTACAAATCGGCTCGTCAACTCTCGGGCGTTTGCGTAGAACAGCCGAACGCTTCCGAGTCGAACGTCACGAAAACTGGTTCAGGATCGATAAGAGCACCGAATATTGTAAGAAAGGAAGGAAAAAAACTAAAAGAGAAGTGAATGACTGTCAACATGAGAAGTAAAAGAAATATATGACTGAGCGCCAGGTAATGCATGGTAGGATGATAACAACGCAGAGATGAAGGGAAATAATCTTATTTTGATTATTCGGACTATTATTTTTGGTTGTTATTTTCACAACATTTCGACCAATAAAACCTCCGACCTTCTTAAGGTGCGTCTTTTCGAACTCGGGAACCTATACACAATTTCGAACTGAACCCTTTTATTTAATCCACGGGATCAATTGCTCTCGTTCCGTCAGTCATGACCTGATGAGAAAAAAAGTAATGGCTAACGAAACGAGAACAATCTAATCCCGTATGATTAGATAAAGAGTAAAGTTCGAAATTCTGTAAAGGTTCCAAAGTTCGACATAAAGATTCCCGAATTCCGCCGTTAGGTTTCCAAGTCCGAGGAGATCCGGCTTAAGGGTACATCGGCCGAAACGTTGTGAATATAACAACCAACATGAGTATAGTAGTTCGAACAATCCTGATAATCCAAATCCTCATCTAAAAAAATTCCGAAACGAAATAATACTATATAGAACGAGGGGGGGGGGGGGGCATAATTACAGAAAAAAAGAAAACGATAAAGGAAAAAAAAACAACAGAAAGAGAGATGGGAAGAAGGAGGGAGAGAAATAGCACTAAAAAAAGAAATAGCAAAGAGATTTGATAGGGGGGGGGAACAGTATCAATAAGATGGAGAAAAAACACAGAGAGAGAGGGAGGGAAATAATAGATAGAGGGGGGACAAAGAGTAATAAATAAAAGAATGACAGATAAATAATATAAAGAAGGAAATAAATAACAGAGTAAAAACAAACAAACAGGAAAGCAGATATTTTATCATAATTTACATAACTTTAGTATATAAGTATATGACTTCACCGAAAATATTTACACTACATTTTCTGTTAAAAGAAACCGTGCACTGTATAGCACATGTATTCTAATGATGACAATCTATTATTACTATACTAAATGTGAGTTAATCAACGTTTTTTTTCCTCTAATGCGTGTTCCTATACACTTTAAGAACAGAAAATACATGCAAAAATATACCTTAGTTCTGGGACTGGGGTATATTTGAAAACAAATTCTGCTTTAATTGTTCTAATTAGCTATAATTTATAATTGATTGAACAAGTCACTCATCTCTCTTAGCTTGCTATGTATTTCTCTCACTACTCTCGCTATCTTGATTCAATCAATCTCTAATATTTCTTAGTGTCCCTGTCAGCATTTAGAGAAAGAGTGTGTCTTTTTTCTCGGCGTCTTCATCTAATTTACATACGTGTGTTTTTACACACCACAAATGACAAAATAATTAGACTATTTTCTTTTTACATAATAATAATAATAATAATAATAATAATAATAATAATAATAATAATAATAATAATAATAATAATAATAATAATAATATGCAGAAGATGAAGATGAAGAAGGAGAATAAAACAGAAGTAAAGAGACTTCTTTGTAGCAATGCAAGACGAATGAAATAATGATAAAGTGCAATAAAGTAGAATAAGTAGAGGTTGTGACTCAACGGGTCACGGATAAGTTTAGCTCCATAATAATTGGATGATACCCTGATTTAGGCATTTTTTTATTGTTATATATTTGAGCTCTTTCGCGATCATGTCGACTAATTATACGTCCCATCGTTTTATAAAACTTGACGGCGTGAAAGGGTTGGACTTTAAGGGATGATTGTCCTTCTACTGCTGGCTTTTTGTCAACACTCTTCCTTTTCATCTATTTTTCAATCTAACGCATTTATGGACCCATGTCTCAGCATCACTTCAAAATCTGTATTTTGTATTCAACGACTATACCCGTTCGTTACTATTCATTTTAATGTTATTAGACTTGGCTATTGTTCAAGAGAGATAGAGAAAACTATTGGTTATTAAGGTCATTCGTCACTATAAACGATGTTTATAAATTAATGCTTGTAAAGTTGCTACATAATTGATCTTATTTGATTCTTAAAATGTGAACAAACAATATAAGAAAAATGTCAGTCCGAAGAATTTTAATAAATAAACTTTGGACTTGAAAACGACTATGTTATAGTCTCTAGGGAGACATTCCTGCGGTAACGTGTTCCACAGGTTAGAAGTTTTTAGAAAGAAACTCTGTTTTTGGCAGTTTCGTTTGATTTAAGGTACACAGAAGAAGAAGAAGAAGAAGAAGAAGAAGAAGAAGAAGAAGAAGAAGAAGAAGAAGAAGAAGAAGAAGAAGAAGAAGAAGAAGAAGAAGAAGAAAGAGTTCTTTACAGTGTTGGGAGTAAGACAAATTGTTGCTGAGAAGGCCTCGTGGGGAGGCAAGTAAATAGGGGCAGTATAAGTAAATGTAAACGACCCGACTGGATTGGAACTCGGCTTTCCGAATTCCATAGTCCACCACGGTATTTATTACGCAACTCGTACCTTGCCCGCAAAATACTAAATTCGACCTTGTGAAGAAAAACTGAACGTAATAGCATGTTTTGATCATTTTACGTGTGCAAATTCGTAAAGTTAGGTCAATAAATGTGTTGGTCGCAGACCTGTGTAATTTATGACAGCGTATGTGAACAAGATTATTGGGTTGGCATCTCTGCTGTTCATCGTAGATAAATACATAATCGGCTAATTTGATCGGTTCGGGCGACTCGAGTCTATCAAAACTTACAATGATTTACTTTAGTTATTATTGGGATTAGAGACATATCAATTGGTCATTTTATGCCGAAATGCGAATGGTTTATAGATGGAATTGTTTTGTCGGCGTATATTTTGTATATTTACCTCCGCCAAGGAGGTTATGTTTTCGGTCGAGTTTATGAATTGTTTGCTGGTGCAGAACCTAGTGTCAATACTGTGTAACCAATCATCACCAAACTTGGTCAAAATATCGGTCATGGTCTGACTTCGAACTGATTTAATTTAGGGATGTCCAAGTCAAAAGTTAAGTTAAGACAAAAGGTCAAATTTACACTTTTGCCAATAATTTCGATTCTCTTCATTGTAGAGACTCGCTACTTGGCCCATATTGTAGTTAATAAAGTTCCACTTCTTATATGACTCTTACATCATGGTCGAAATTTTGACAGAATTTCAACTTTCAATTTTTCTCAATTTGATATATGGATCTGATGCTATTTGATAACAGTAATCCTCTTATGACTATCTGACCTAAAATGAGTACACTCTATATTTATACAGTTTTCACTACTAATGTTTCTACTTATACCACGTGATAAACTGGTACTTACAAATAAAATCAGGCTAGCACGTAAAAAGGAATGAGTCTATCATGGTTTCATATCTGAGATAACTAAAAAAAAACATGCCTTTCGTGGCGTAAACAAAAAATGTACTTTCGAATTTAGATATCAGAAAATCTTTGTTTTTGTTTTGTTTTCTTTTTCATTCAAAATCTAAAATAAAAGCGGATTTTTATTTTATTTTCATAAAAATATATATCTGCATTCTACTAGCATGAAACAGTGCATAATCTGGGATGTGTTTGTGTCATGGGAGGAATCACGAACGTGATGGAAAAAACAGATACTGTAAACTAGTCGAACAATATCGGTTGAATATGTGGGATATCCAGTATGATCCAATATAAGTTAATTGCAGAGGTTTTTCGGGACAGTCGTTATGCAGAGCTCTTGCAAAAATAGGGATAGTGTGAGTAAGGAGAGCAAAAGCATTGAAAAATATTACGAACATAGGAATCCTTCTGTTTTGGAGCTACTTGCCTGATCATAAAAGGAATCAGCTATATGTGGAGTATTCTGATTGGCTGAGGCTGAAAAGCTCAAGTCAATATAGGAAGACGAGTATTTTGCGCTTGAAAAGTTTTGTAATGTTAAGCTGTAGCACTTCGCGTTGAAGGAGTCGACCTGAATCTGTCGGTCTCGGGTTGGGGTAGCTCTCTGAGCAGATATGATGCGAAGGTACCCGAAATCAGCGATGAGAACAGTGCGTCATTGACCATCTCACTGTGAATCTAAAACTTAACGGAACTATCATGAACAAAGTTTCTTTCCAAGAACTTCCCATTTGTGGAATATGATACTGCGGGGCTGCTTCCCAACCGAATACAACATGATCGTTTTTAAGCCTAATGTTAACAAATTCTTGTCGATCCACCCACTCAAATAATCAAATTCTGAACATTTAATCCATCGTTTCCAGTCCTCTCAAGATGTTGTTCATCGCCAACTGACAATATCTTTAACCCTTATCCTCGAGTAGCCTTCTGGCCTTGATAAGCGGTGACCCATTAGTATAAAAGAGAAGAAACTGTATTTTGGAATTATTTATATTACTTAAAAAATAAACATGCTGTTTTAATGTGATTCCATTAATTTAATCAAAGCGGGAATAACAACTTTTGCACAAAATTATTAAAAACTAGCAGACTTCGCCGGCTCGCTATCACTTCACAATTTAATTTTTATTCATTACTTGAAATCATTGAAACGAAACTAATTGATAAGAAAAAGCAGACAAAACTCCTCCTCTCTCCCTTTCTCTCTCTCTCTCTCTCTCTCCTATTCTAGTGTAAGAAAAGAAGACAAAACTTATCGATAAGAAGACAAAACTTTCCTTTCTTTTTTTCTTATTCTCCGTTTTGATTTAATAAGAATGAGGATATATTTTAGGGTCTATATTCTTTGCACATAAAAATGAAATTTGCATACGTGATAATTCACGTTTATTCTATAGAAAGAAATGCAGAGATATTTTCTCAGAATAACAAGTAATCTTTTCCATTTAAAAAAGAGGATTGTTTTTCTGGGGTAATTTTTTAAAAATAATACAACCCAGATTAGTATTAATTTAATATTGTTAGTATCGACCCCCCCTCCTCCCCCAATTTAAAAAAAAAATTAAAATGGAAGGTGTACGTTTTGTTTACTTAACTGTTAGTAAATGTATGTGCACACATTATTTATTGTCATACATTTCGACCGTTACAACAAAGAAATAACGAAAATGCTGAATAAAATGTACAATGTACATTCAATGATTTCCCAACTCGATACAATTTTGGCAAAATATTATTGAGACGGATGAAAATCGATTATTTTTTGTAATTTTCACTTTTTCCTGAAAAATATTATTTTCGTGATACCCTGTATATTATAAACCCAAGAATAAATATTCGTAAAATATGCTCATTAAATACGTACGTTTAGCAATAAAAATGCTATTTCAGACTTAAGCGTAACAGACCGCTATTTTACATTAAACCGTTCTTGTTCCGTCAGCCATAACCGAGTCGAAGTCTTAAGTAATTCCTAACCATACCTCCAGTATCGTCTGTACTAACCCTTCAGCCTCTAGAAATCTGTCACTTTGAACTGATTACTATTCAGCACTTTATCCATTGCGCCATGTGTCCATGTAAGACTTCTATCCTGTCACGGTTGACGGAACGAAAGCAATCTACTCGTGTGGATTAAATAAATTCCGTACAGATTCAAGAGTTTGGCATAAAGATTCCCGAGTTCGACATAACAAACCTGAAGTCGGAGGTTACATCGACTGAAATGTTGTGAGAATAAAATCTAAGATTAGAACAGTAGTCCGAATGATCCAAACAATACACATTATCAACCCCTATCGAAAACATTCCGAAACATAAATGAAAGATCTATCTCTGAGTGAACAACCGAATTTTGTGAAGATTTATTTATTGTCCCAACCTTTCTAATCTACTAATATTATATATATATATATATATATATATATATATATATATATATATATATATATATATATATATATATATTTATATGAACATAGTGGAAAATTAGTTAATAGAAATGTTGATAAGCAAGGCAACATGTTAGTAGAAATAAGGATACAATCACATCATTAAAGCTGGACCAAGATATTTCGGTCGATTCGTTCGACCATATTAATTTGGTAAAATGAGCTTTATTGAGCAAAATTCGACATTTTCTAGCATGAAGTTTGGAAGAAGAACTGAGAGAGTGGATGCGGTTGTAAAAAGAGAGATAAAATAGATGCTGTATGTAGTGGATTGAGTACGTAAGGAGAGGAGAAGGTGGAGATATAAAGCAGGGAATAGGTAGGAGGCGGGTAGTGAGGAAGATGCATGAATGAGGAGTGGATGGAGCGGTTAAACACGAGGTGGGCGGGAACATAAAAATAAATGAAAGCACGTAGAAAGAGAAAGAAAATATAAATAAAAATAAAATAAATTAAAAATACGTAATGGACAGAAAAATCCACATTTTCACAAACTAATTTTCCACACATGCATATGTGTGAGCAATAAACTTTAGTTCCCCTGAGGCTTTTTTCCTTAATATAAGACAAAATACATGCTAAAATATATCTTAGTTTTGAGATCGAGTTATATTTGAAAAAAGAGTGTTCTAATTAGCAGTAATTTGTAATTAACTGGACATGTCGTCCATCTCTCTCTTAGCTCTCTCTATATTTTACTTACACCCTCTCACTCTGTTAATTCAGTCGCTCTCTAATATTTTTAACGTCGCTGTAAACATCTGCTGGAAGAGCGACTCTTTTTAGCGTTGCAATCTAATTTAGATGTGTTTACACCACAAACACGTATGTAAATTAGATGACAAAATAATAAGTTTCCTTACTTCAATATAATAATACTTCTATATAATAATAATAATAATAATAATAATAATAATAATAATAATAATAATAATAATAATAATAATAATAATAACAGCAATTACGATAATAATATAGAAGTAAAGAGATTTATTATTTTTAGTTATGCAAGAAGAATGTCTTGAACGTCACAGTTTATGAATTTTCTAATGAAATCAAATTGACCCCCCAAAAAGGTAACGTACAACAAAGTAGAATGTATAGTTGTATTGGTTGTGAACCAACGGATCACAAGTACGTCTAGTATTAAAATAAATTCAAGATTGTCCGCTTTTGATGGCAGTTATCCGGCTGAAGGATGATGGAAGACGTGCCATTTCTTGTGATGGTGGATTCTGTTATCAAGATTTGATTAATGAAAGTCTTGAGTAAGAAATATGGAATATGTTTCTAAATGTTGTCTCTCAGAAACGCGCCGGTTAATTCCTGGCAGAATTTCGCATTCCCGCACACCGTTATCTTAATTCCTTGATATCTTCCACTAGAATCTCTCATTTTGAATATCAAAACTCCAAGCGTAACATTCTCTATGACATCCGAGACGTTTTCGTAAACAGTCGTTCTAATGGTTTTATAAATATTATGCGTTCTGGAACTTGCGCAGTGAACAAGATTATTTTGAAATAACTGTGAAGATGTTTAGTAGCTGGAAAGGAGTTTGGGGGTATTCTCTAAAAATGGTACCAACTCTTCCTCTTGTTGCAGCCACGTTGTCCCAAACTGGTGAGGTGTAAACAAAAAAAATAACAATATGTGATTATTTAACTCGTCTCTAGGAGGTTAGACACAAAGACATGCGTGGTTTAGAAAAATCAGCACACTAGGAGAAGTGCCTTCTGGTCTACAAAAATGCCTGAACAGCCCTGTCAGAATTCTCCGGCAGTGGCGCCTCAGGCGATTAGCAATAAACCACCCCCTTTTCAAAAAGAGACGACAAAGATGATAGACACCCTAGGACCGGGCAGAACTATACCCCAGCCAAACAGATGCAAGATCAGTCGGGTTGATTGTCGATGACGTATCCTCGACTATGGGATTGGGCTTAGAAACACAATACGTACATACACTATAAAGTGATTACATTCGCTGCACAGGTGTGGTGATAAAGGAAGATGACAAAATTAGAATCGGTTTCTTTTTTTCATTCTCACAAAAAAAGGTCAGTACGCCGAAATCCGCGTTATCGGGTTCGTTTTAGCTCGAATACAGCGCACCGAGTTCAAATTAGAATGATCATTTCACCTTAAACAGACACGTGATATTCAACAATCTGGCGTAATATGTTTTTTTAAGTATATACATATTTTTCTTCTGTTCTATTTTATTTTTGTTCACCTCAAACAAAACACTGAAGCGTAATGAGCTATGGTGATAAGGGTCACATTTATTGGGGCAACCTGGATGGGGAGTAGAACAGCAATATGTTTTTTCACATTACATTTTAATTTCCTCATGTTGCTACAGTCGGGACGAGGAAAAAGGAACTCCAAAGGTAAGCAGTCTAAAGAAAGACATGAAAATAACAACAATTCTTAAATCACTAGAAAGCAATCTGAAACGCTACTTAAGGATTGTTAACCAAACACGCTTCCAGCGACGGATCCGATAGATCTAATCTCCATATTTGACCTCCACATCATCTTCAATCGTTGCAGTCCATTCCTTCAGTCACATTATTCTACGCGTCTTCCATTCAACAAAGATTGCAGGTGAAAATCACAAATACTGGATGTGCGTATGACCACTCATACTGCTACTTAGAACTTCCGTTCTGCAAACTCCCAACTCCCTTACATGTACGTATATTACAATAGTCCTTAATAAATATTCAGAACATACACACGTCTCGAAGTCTGTGTCATAAACTCTTCTTTTTTTAAGGAGGTCACGGTGGTTAAGTCGATAACGACGACCTGAGTGTGCCAAGTTCGAATCCAATCGATTCCATAATACCATTTTCACTTAGTGATGGTGACAACCATTAAGTGATCTCTCCTGCAAGAATGCCGACAACCGAATCAAGCCGGTCAACAAAGATGTATTATGTTAATTCACACGAATTTACTTTTGCTAGTACTGATTACTCGTATATGCACAGATATAATTATGTCTAAAGATGTACAATAGCAGAAATATAAGAGCCGGCATCTTGGCGGATTTTATGAGCGATCCATCGTAAGTGTCTCATGCTGAGAAAGTGCCGCAGATGTTGAACTTTGCAGTCATGATAGACTTTTGCGTTTCACACAAAATCACGAGAAAGGAAATTCCGTGGTAGTCATAAGCTTAGAGTTTGTGAAAGTCCATTGTCTTAACATGCCATGTTTCGCATCTGTATAGAAAAGACAGTGTGAAGAAGAGACCAATAGATCCGGATTTCGAGATTGGCAATAGGATTTTAGACGATGACCATGGGTGAGTTCGTAGACAGTATAAAGAAATCCATTCTTTATTGATGCGGACTGTTATTCAACTCGGAGCAGATCTCT
>OY744518.1:161774486-161776986 GCA_963556195.1 Sepiola atlantica | reverse complement strand
TGAGTGCATTAAGGAATAATATGGAATCTGACTCATTGTTAAACACGCAAAATGTATCATCTACGTATCGAAAATAAGTAAGTGGTTTATTGATACGGGCCAAGAGATTATGCTCGTGAAAACCTACAAAGATATTGGCCAACGCAGGACCAAGGGGTGACCCCATAGAAATGCCGTCGATTTGCTGATACATGACATTATCAAAACTGAATTCGACAGACATGGTAGCAAACCGCATCAGCTCTATGAAGACCTCCTCAGAGATAATAGGACCAACTGAGAAACCGCGATATAAAACATCAGCACAAATATCGATGGTTTCTTGTAAGGGAACACATGTAAATAAACTGCTGATGTCAAAAGAACACATAAACTTATTCTCAGCAGAAAAAGGGCAATTACGTATATATTCAGCAAAAGTGAACGAATCTTTAATACAGTTGGCCGAATATACTTCAAGCACAGGTTGAAGCAATTCAGCCAACCATTTAGCTAACTGATGCTGAACCGACCCGACCATAGAAAGAATCGGTCTTACGGGTATATTTTCCTTATGCGTTTTTGGTAGGCCGTAAAGACGAGGTCTTATAGACCCTATTGGTCGGATTATATCGTATATTTTCCCAGGAAGAACACCTTTCTTAACTAATTTAAGCAATCTTTTTTGAAAATTAGTTTCAATGGAAAGGGTCTTGTCATGCGTATTAACAGGTCCGAGTTTTTTAAATTTATCGACGTCATCTAAGATCACCATCATTTTTGCCACATAATCGGCATAATCCAGAATCACAACTCCCGAACCCTTATCTGGTTTAGTAATGATAAGTGACTGATTTGACCGCAGAGATTTAATGGCAAGAAAATGTTCATTTTGCCAATTGAAATTAGAGCGGTCAATGGGAGTACCTGCATACGCGTAGGCAAGATCATTAAGTCTTGCCTTCAACGCTAAGGGCTGGTCGACTGAAGACGGGGACAATTTTGAAATTTGTGAAAATAAAACTTCAAATTCCGAAAAGATGTCCTCACGTTTGATGGATATGGGTGGAATACAGAATTCCAAGCCATGAGACAATACAAATTGCTCAGTGTCCGTCAATTGGTATGTTGAAAGATTAAGGATATTTTTTAAGTCAGTCGTAGAACGACCCAAATCTCTTCAAAATAAGAAACCGAAGTTTTTTATGGTGGTTGGCATTAGACAAAGCAAAACCACGTTGATCAAGTGAAGAAATATACCGGGAGAAACGGATGTAATCAAAGAAAGATAAAACTTTCCAAAAAGACCCTTTCCATTGAAACTAATTTTCAAAAAAGATTGCTTAAATTAGTTAAGAAAGGTGTTCTTCCTGGGAAAATATACGATATAATCCGACCAATAGGGTCTATAAGACCTCGTCTTTACGGCCTACCAAAAACGCATAAGGAAAATATACCCGTAAGACCGATTCTTTCTATGGTCGGGTCGGTTCAGCATCAGTTAGCTAAATGGTTGGCTGAATTGCTTCAACCTGTGCTTGAAGTATATTCGGCCAACTGTATTAAAGATTCGTTCACTTTTGCTGAATATATACGTAATTGCCCTTTTTCTGCTGAGAATAAGTTTATGTGTTCTTTTGACATCAGCAGTTTATTTACATGTGTTCCCTTACAAGAAACCATCGATATTTGTGCTGATGTTTTATATCGCGGTTTCTCAGTTGGTCCTATTATCTCTGAGGAGGTCTTCATAGAGCTGATGCGGTTTGCTACCATGTCTGTCGAATTCAGTTTTGATAATGTCATGTATCAGCAAATCGACGGCATTTCTATGGGGTCACCCCTTGGTCCTGCGTTGGCCAATATCTTTGTAGGTTTTCACGAGCATAATCTCTTGGCCCGTATCAATAAACCACTTACTTATTTTCGATACGTAGATGATACATTTTGCGTGTTTAACAATGAGTCAGATTCCATATTATTCCTTAATGCACTCAATCAATTACACCCAGCCTTAAAGTTCACTTGTGAGAAGGAACACAACTCCACCCTTCCTTTTCTGGATGTATTAGTGCATAAATCTGATTCATTGTTCTTAACATCTGTTTTCCGCAAACCTACATTTACTGGTTTATATTGTCACTGGGACTCTTTTTGCCCCATACAAAGAAAAATAAATCTTATTAAATGTTTGGTTCATCGTGCTTTAAAGATTTGCTCTGAATCCCTGATTGATTCGGAGATTGAATTTATCAAAGAGGTGCTCGTTGAAAATGGGTACCCTCTCGATATTGTTAATTCCAATATCGTTACTAAGATCGCTCATTTTAACAAGCCTAAACTTTTTGGTCCTCCAAAATGCCCGGCGTACCTCAGATTACCTTGGTTGGGTAATATTAGCATAAAATTTGCCAATCAAATTTCTGTAGCTGTGCGTCGGTGCTACCAGGCATCTAATCCTAGAATTGTTTTTTCTGCTCGACCTTTGCTCAAATCTATTCATAAGGATGTTCTCCCACCC
>OY744518.1:161751986-161759486 GCA_963556195.1 Sepiola atlantica | reverse complement strand
AACCTAATAGAGTGGTACTCTTTATATGATGCGTTTTTCCCTCAAGTTGTCGTAAGAGATCATATCCATTGTACAACAAGCGGGTGTGAAAAACCGTCTACTATTCTGTAATAACGAAAGAACATATCCATTTAATGAACCAGTTAAGCAAAAGCATTGGAAAGATCTTACTCGCCACTTTAAGAAGGATTATAGCTTGATAGTTCTCATAGAGAGATCTTGCTCCGTTTTCTTTGGGTAGGGAGATCAGAATCGCGTCAGTTCAGTCCTGGAGAACAGGAACACCCATCCATACATAAAGTATCAGACAGTGAACGTCTGTAGCAATCTCCTCACCTCCGCAGCAGAGAACATACGCATGGATGTCATCAAGACAAGATGCCTTCCCGATATTCATTTCCTTAATTGCACTGCGAGTCTTTCCTATAATGGAAAGATCCATAATTTCATGGTTGGTATCTTTCTGAGGTAGACTGTTGATGACATTTTCATACATGCACTGAAGGGTTGTAGAAGAGATCCGTGAGATGCTCAATCACCCGTTTCATAATGCCTTAGCGACTTAGAGAGGGGGTGGGGATTATTCTTTGGACTTGAATGGTACCATAGATGATGACTGGGACCTTAAGACCTGCCCGATTCAGTTTTCGCGGCTTTCTTATCGTAGACTTTCTGTGTTCTCTCGGAAATATCCAGCAATTACTAGTTCTTCATTTAACCTACACTAAAACACACTTCGTTGTATTCAGATGTTTAACTTCATAGATAATGTGAAATACATTGAATTCTGACACCATTTGATGTAAATTAAATAGAAATAGGAAGAATTCGAAGTATACAATAAAACGGACATACTATAGTATTAAAACTATTTAAAATAAACATCATAAAAAAATAAAACATAGGAAACCAACATATATATATATATATATATATATATATATATATATATATATATATATATATATAAATTGAGATATTTTCCTACAAAGACAAGGTTTCGTATCAAGCAATGTTGGTCTTTTTTTAAATGAAAACTGTTTCTTCGTAGCCAATACAATCGAAACATTAGTAATAACAAACACTTAATCTATAAGTAAATTAATCTTCAGATTTACAGAAAAAACTACTTAATTAGAACATTTTTATGGAAAACCGTCCATATATATATATATATATATATATACATGCACATATATATATGTATATACACATATATAGACACGTATATATACACACATATATACACGTATATATATACACACATATATATACACACACACATATATACACGTATATATACACGTATATATACACACACATATATACACGTATATATATACACGTATATATATACACACATATATATACGTACATATATACACACGTACATACACACACATATATACGTACATATATACACACGTATATACACACACACATATATATATACGTACATATATACACACGTATATACACACATAGATATATACACGTATATACACACCCATATGTGTGTGAATGTTATGGTTAGAGGCTGTCATAATGCATTAATTTTCGGTATTAGATATAGATGTAAATTTCGTTTATTTTGTCTTCTCTTACATCTTGTTAATTACTAATATTTTGAGATGAATGAAAAACAATTAAATAAATCATTTAACAATGGACTGATTACCCACACCCCCACCCTCTAATCTTAAAAAGAGTATTTTAAATGCTGTAATATATTTCAAATAATCCCACAGGCAGACGGAAGCATCGACTTGAAAGAAAACGGTATTTGAGTAGAAAGGGTCGAGATTTTTTCAGAAACTCAAGGCTAAGAATATTAATGAAGTTTCGATAAATATGACAAATGTGTATATCAACTGACTAAATTCTTGTTAACAGATCAGACCATTCTATCAAAATACTGTACAGTCGAAATTCGTACTTCAGTCTGTTAGATTTAAAATACAAGTCTTACAAGAGGTGAGAATTAGACAGGCATTTGGACATTTTTCAATTGTGTACCTTTTTTATTAATACGATTGGAAATATAGTTTCGTAAAAACATTGCGATTGCATATTTGTCTAGTATATATGAAGAATTAACATATACTACAGGAAGGAGGAAGTATTTCCTGGGAGGATATTCGCACGACAACCGAACAGATACTACATTCCCTAACCCTCAAAATCATGTCTGAGAATATGTTATCATGACGAACGAATATATACTACACTATCCTCAAAGGAGGAGGGAATGCCTGGATGGATGGTCTCATGACAACAGAACAGATATTACACTACCTCAGCCCTGAATTGAAAATTGAAAGATAGTATATTAGTCCGAGATAGTAAACTGAATTGAGCATTAATATAAGTAATAGTATAGTTTCGGATTGAGACAGGCATATACAAAATCTAAATTCGTCAGAGATAGATGTAAGGTGGACATCCAAGTTTATCGAGGATTGCCCGAAGTGTTGTTCTATTAACATTAACGACAGCTTTCGTCAGGTCCACAAAACCTTATAGAGTAATACTCTTTGTTCGATGCTTTTTCCTCAAGTTATTGTGAAATAAAGATCATATCCATTGTGCTACAACCAGATCTAAAATCTGTCTGGCATCGTAGACTAACGAAAGAACATATCCATTTGGTGAACCAGTTAAGCAAAAGCCTTGAAAAGATCTTACTCGCCACTTAAAGAAGGATTATACAGGGTGGGCCAAAATAAGGGTCCTATCTTTAAATTTGAATAACTTGAATTTGAATAACTTCCACAAAATAAAAGTTAAACTCACCAAACTTTATGTGTGTGTAGACTGGCCCTTCCGAGATTTTTTGAAATAAACAAAACAAATTTTAGCCGAAAAACACTTCTTAAAACTTACAAAAACTAAAGTATTGTTTTTTACACTGTTTTGAGTTTTTTAAGCAAAAATAATGTTTTCTAAATGAGGGCACGTTCCTTAGGGCTAATACGGCTCATGCTTGCTTCGGAAGGGGTCCTTTACTTATTCTAAAAAAAAAAAAAAAAATCAATTAATAAAAAAGTTATGAATTTTTTAAAATAGGACCCTTATTTTGGCCCACCCTGTACCTCGGTAGTTTTCATAGGGGCGATCTTGCTCCCTTTTCTTTTTACCGGGAGATTTGAATCGCGTCTATTCGGTCCTGGAGAACAGGAACACCCATCCATACATAAGGTATCAGACGGTGAAGTTCTTTAGCAATCTCCTCACCTCCATAGCAAAGAATCTCAGCAGGGATGACAACAGAACATATACTACACTACCCCCTTGAAGTGAACATTGAAAGATACTATATTAACCTGCAATAGTAAACTGAATGGAGCATTAATATAAGTAACAGTATAGCTTCGGCTTCAGACAGGCAGATACCAAATCTCCATTAGTAATAGATAGGTATATGGTTGGATCGACAGCGAGATGTATGCAAGGTAAGGTTTCTTTATCAATTATTTTTAAATGGTGTTTATAATAGATTGAATAAATAGCGTTTTAACAGATAAAAAATATTTAGCGTTTTAACAGATAAATAATAAATTTTGAAAATTCTAAAATAAATTGCCTTTTGCTTTGGATAATATTCTTTATGGCCCCATTTTAGGAGTTCCATTCTCTCAGCTCCTAAATCCATCCTTGTACGTTAATTTTGTTATTGATAAGTGTGTCATATTAGTTTATTCGCTGTAAAATAGTAACTTAGACTTCAAAACAGTTCTATGTTGTAAGTTCTGAAAATATGTCTATGGATACTTTTTCATGCAAAACGGTTGTTAAAAATTAAAACGAAATGCTTCGACCAACTGGAAAACATTGCGATACATCAGTAAAAATTGCACCCCTATTTCACGTGGTCTTAAGCCAGGAAAAGGAATATCCTGATTGACTCAGAAAACGAAAGAAAAATAGAAAGAGTGGGAAAAAAATAGTGGTTTTCTAATGTATGAGTTTTAAAAGCATCTAATAGAATAGCCGTTCTAAAACCGGGTTTGTCCAATGTTGATAGTATCGCATATTTAATTGAAGTAATGGTCTATATTGGTAGGGTGACTTGTTTTTCTGGACATACAAATTAGTCGATGACATTTTAGCAACTCCCATTAGGGAACCATAAACTTGATGATTGAAAACGTTTTTAGGTCTCCGAAGCTTCAAGTTAACACATTGTTAAATGTCATTGTGTCAGATTTGCAGATGAATGCCTAATTGGACACCATTCACACTTTTTGTTTTGTCTCGAAAACAAACTAACACTTCACGTCAGATCAATTAATGGGTAAACATTGTTTTATTATCTTGGTATAAAAGCATTAACAGATTTCCTTTTTGTATAAAGCTCATTCATTACCATTGGGAGTTGGCAGTGAAGACTCGACTTGCCGTATTAGAGTTCTGTCGTTTCCATGGTAACACATTCACTATGGATGCTAGCAACTTTCACAGGATTCCTCTATGTTTCTTTGTAATATTTGGCTTATTCGAACTACTGTTCGATGTTATTCTCACAACGTTCGGCCGATGTAACCTCCGACCTTCTTTAGGTGCCGCATGTCGAACTCGGAAATCTTTTTTGTCGAACTAAGGAATATGTAAGAAATTTCGAACGGAATCCTCTATTTAATCTACGTGCGCAGCTTGATCTTGTTACGTAAGACCATGAGCCATGAGAAATTCATAATTGTATCTTAGTATCCTCCGTAGTGAGGATTGAACCTTCAACCTCCAGAAGACTCTTACTTAGAACTGATTATTACTTAGCATTTTTATCTGTTGCGCACGGTTCCAATATAATATTTTCTTTTGTCTTGAATTTTATTCCTAGGCTTTTTAGAGATTCAGAGATAAAACACAGAAAGGATTGCAAATTATTGTAATTTATTGTAATTTAGCAGGGAGTACCGGTGTTGCTATAATTATTAAAATAGAAAGAATTTAAAAAAATCTCTCCCCTTCACTCGCTCACTACGGATGCTCATATCACTGTTTGAACACACCAATCATTCCGATTGCCCGTTGCATTCATGAGCAAACTTTTACAACTGATACAAAAAAGAAAGAAAATAAGAAAAGAAAAAGAAGCTGAATGGCCAAGTTTCAGGGTTAGTTTTCGAACATTTATCAGTAAGAGTAAAATAAAGTTGTTGTTGGTTTGTTTGTTCTTGGCCACTCTGCACATACTTTCCTTCTCTGGTGACCTTAAAGGAATGAATATTACAATATTTCTATACCATAACCAGCTCGGGGTACTACAGAATCGATGGTGCAAGGCGTGTACGTGTATTCGACTTTAAACCGTGCACACACACGCGCGCGCTACTTTCTTTTATATAATCTAACGAGCATGGCTACTCAACGTTGCCCG
The DNA here is from genome assembly GCA_963556195.1 of Sepiola atlantica. Classification (NCBI taxonomy): domain Eukaryota; kingdom Metazoa; phylum Mollusca; class Cephalopoda; order Sepiida; family Sepiolidae; genus Sepiola; species Sepiola atlantica. Next base: position 161,754,106 of record OY744518.1, on the reverse strand, counting down.
GAGGCATGAACAACAAAATAGGAAAGTTAAAAAGTGTGTGTAACATCTTCCTTTTAAAAATTCTCTCTCTATTTCTCTCTATCTTTATTCTCCATTCTCATTCTTTTCTTCTCCTATTACCTCTCATCTCCATAAATCATTCTTTCTCTCTTTTTCAGGAAACAAGTTAAATATGCAAAATAAAAAGAAATCTGACAGACGGTTCTTTGACCTAAAATCATTTTTTCAAATAACAGCATTGACGAAAAATAAAGGTAATTTTAACCCCCCTTGGATTAGTGCCCCTACTGACCCCAAGGGAGTAATATTGCAGTATTTCGTTTGACCATAACCAGGCCGAAGTCACACTGAATCCGATTATGTAAGGTTTGCAAGTGTATCTTGTGAAGTTTCTGACTTTTAACAATTGAAACACATACAAACTTACGACTTTCCATTATAGAATAGATAAGTCGATGACATAAAAGATCACATTTATATACCTTAACAAATACAACTAAACAAATATACCTTAACAAATATATTACATTTTCAAATGTCTGGACAAAATATCCCATTTCGTAGCAAAAGTCGATGGTAAAAATCGCTCTAACTGTCGACCCTATCCTGACGATTTTTGTTCCTGTTGACCTCCAAAAGAATGAATATTACAAAAAAGAACTAATCCGTCCATATTCTGTACGAGGCTGTGACGAAAAAGAATATAGGTGTGTCTTGTGTAGTTTCTGATTTGAGGTAGCCACACACAGACGAATGTTCTTTATATAATAGATAATGGTAAAAGCGGTTTGGATAAAAAAAATATTATTGATGATAGAAGCAAGGCACTTTTTCACCAAAAATGTTTAATGTCAACTCATCACGTAAAAGACAATCTTCTTTTGGGACACGCATTCGTTGGTTCTTGGTTGTTCTGTTGAATATAAACCATTTTCGGATTATTTAATGCCCAATTCAATCATTTTGATGAAGCTTTTATACTTCAAGTTCTTATATATTCTTATATTTTGCTACGGCACATCAATCCTTTTTTGGATTATTTAATGCTGTTGCACTTTCACTTGTCGACGGGTGTATAAATCGTTATACACCCGTGTCGTCATCGTGAACAGAGATTTGTTTTCTCTGCTGATAAATCTACACAAACACCGATGTTTATAAAAAAAGTTTATTTAAAAAGAGAGAGAGTGCATAAAACATGAGAGCGACAGACCACTAATGTACGCATAAGAGTGAAAGAGAGAGCGAGAGAGAAAGACATACAGATAGATAGACGGATAACTCGTCTTGCTACACCCAGTCACTCTATGCGCGCTGACTACCATTGGGGACACCATCCACACACGTCTTTTCTGCTTGAAGTCTTGCAAGCCAAAGAGACAGAAAATTCCCGGCCTGAAGTCATGGGTTTCATCAACTTCCGTCTGGGGTCACCTCTGACCTTTAATGTGTCACTGATACTTTCCCATTGAAACACGGCTCCCGTTATGTAACAATGGCAAATTATGAAATTTGGGTAAAAGTTCGTATGTTTCAGGTTTCTAATATCTTTATACATTTATAGATTAATTTATTTTGTAGGTGAATAGTTTTTTTAATTAATCGTCTATCAAAGATAAATTTTATGTAACTCCTAAATGGGATCCTGATCGATATTATCCTTCCAAGGTAGAATGAATCTGGAAGAAATTACAACTAAAAGACGCTCCAAAAGTTAGATCTCATCGCGATATATTTATTCAACAGTATAAAACTTAATTTCTTTGCATCATTTGTACTGTTCTCATCTTGGATGCTATTCTCACAACGTTTCGGCCGATGTAACCTCCGATCTTCAGGTGTATCTTATCGAACTCAGAAATCGTCATACTAGAATTTCGGCAAGGACCTGTGGCGTAACGTATATGAGTGCTAAGTAATAATCAGTTCTATGTGACAGGCTACTGGAAGGTTGAAGGTTCAATCCCCAGTGCGGCTGACGCTAAAGAATGCAATTACGAATTACTTAAAACTTTTACCTGGTCATTGCTTACGGAACGAAAGCAAGCTACCCCCGTAGATTAAATCAAGAGTTCCATTCGAAATTCCGTACAGATTCCCAGATTCGACAAGATGCAACT
>OY744518.1:161729486-161746986 GCA_963556195.1 Sepiola atlantica | reverse complement strand
GAAAATATAACAAGCAAAGAAATAAGGAAAAACCTAACACTATTTTAATGAAGCTTAATATAGAGAGTCAAATTGCCCCATATAAGACCCCTTAGACAAAAATGCTGGTCTCAATTTCTGACTCAAAACTTTGGCTGTAATGTGTTGATGCCTTGCTTCAAAACCATATACAGTTTGTGAAGCTTCTGTTATTAACTTAACTGCCCGTTCCACACCCTGAGAATGTGAGGGCAAATCTGGCAAGTCAAGCTTGGTTCCATTCATCAACGATTCTCGAAGTTCAGATTCAGTAAAATCTTCCGTCATTGGTGGTTCAAAAATGCCGCATAATTTTAAATCTATTAATTGTGTCCAATGTGTGGCATTAAAATTTATAGGTAGTATTCTTTTTAATCTTTTTCTGGTTGACTCCTCACTCCTGAAAGAACAAATTAATTAATTGAATTATTAAAAAATTTCAATCTGTACTGCTTTAATAATTATGGTGAAATTAGATAAAATCTTTAAAAATCATTCTATAAATTGGAATAAATAATTGAGTCAGAGATATATGAATAAATATTACTTACCTAATGGCCAAAATTCTTTTTAAAGCTTCTTCTCTTACTTCAATCTCCTCAGATTTAACCATGGAATATAGAAAGTTTTCAGGCAGTAAACAAAATGTATTACCTTGTATATTTCTAAATGTGATATCTTGGATTTCCTGAGGCTTCTCCTTAATCCTCTGGGTCATATTAAAAATGTGCACTTACTGATTGTGGAATTTACTATTTCTTTTAATTTCAAACCAAAAAGTGGCATACACATTTACAATAAAATTTACTACATAGTGTAGTTTTGTTGTGTGCCTTTGTGGGTATGCACCACGAGTCCATAAACACATAAGCCTGATGGCCAAAGTTAACCATCTTGCTTGGTTTAAAGGACCAATTTTCCAGGAGGCATATCTAGAGTCAACCTTACCTCTAGAAATACCTACTGTGTATTCATAAAGGAGTCTTTGGTCAGAACTAAGATCATGTATTTCATCAATTTTAAAAATTGACTCTAGAGGATTGCTAATAGTGGAAAATGATATTTGGGGTAAATCATATCAATCATTTGAGCATAATTTCCCCAGAGGGCTACTGAATGTTGTAGGGCCCTTTGCGCAACCATCTATGTTTTTAAAAAGGGCTCTGAAAGGTAGTTCATTATGATGCAAAGAGCAACCAATTGTGTGAAGAGTTTTAAAAAGTTTTTTTTCTAAAATTGCAACCATTCCACCATCGCAACTTGTGTTGGTATTAGTGTTGTCAACAAGTATAGCCTTGATACTGTTCTCACTGTGGAATTCATGCAAAACATCCACCACTTGATCTGCATGAACAGCACCTGTTGCACCACTATTCGGAAGAACTCTATGTGTCAGATATTTACTTTCACATGGTGTTTCTTTTGTAAAAGTTAAATGGTGTTCTGGTCCCTTAGTTTTTTTCATAATTCTCTGTCTATTTTCATCCACAATTTCCTTATACATCAATGTGTCCTTATCCATTCTCCCATCAACTCCAATACATATATTTTAGGTGGGGTAAAAACTCCTGGCTGAAATAGTTTTATTTATCTACCTCCAACAAGGTAAGATGTGACACAAGGTCAGGAAAGTGGGATTAGATAACCCTGCGCTATAGAGGTGAGCACTCTGGCCATTAAAAAATTGACTGGGCAGCCCCGTCGGCATTCCCCTGTAGGGGCGCCTCAGACAGTTAGCAATAAACTTACTCCTCCCCAAAGAGGAAAGGCAAAGCCTGGGAGGATGCACCTCCTAGAATTGCACAGGACGGACAAGCCCCAATAGACGGGCGTAAATCCAGACCCAAAGGCCCGGACGATACCGGTTTATTTGGTGGGGTAAAAACCCCTGGCTGAACTAGATTTTATTTATCTACCCCCAACAAGGTAAGATTGACAAAAGGTCAGGAAAGTGGGATGAGAAAGCCAGTGCTCGAGAGGTGAGCACTCTGGCCATTTAAAAATTGCCTGGGCAGCTTCGTCGGCATTCCCCGGTAGGGCCGCCTCAGACAGTAAGCAATAAACTTACTCCTCCCCAAAGAGGGAAGGCAAAACCTGGGAGATGCACCTCCTAGAACTGCACAGGACGGACAAGCCCCAATAGACGGGCGTGAATCCAGACCCAAACGATACCGGTTTATTTGGTGGGGTAAAAACCCCTGGCTGAACTAGTTTTTATTTATCTAACTCCCACAAGGTAAGGTGTGACAAAAGGTCGGGAAAGTGGGATTAGATAAGCCAGCGCTCGACAATTCAATATATATGTGTGATAATTAAACAGACAATCAACACGGGATGTCAAATTCGCCCGATGAATTTTCAACCGGTGAATACCATAAAAAATATCCAATAAATAAAACGCCTATGTAAACAAATAATTATTTATATATAACATTAAATATCATAGTGTTTTATTCCTTTTTAATTTGAATATGTACATTTAATTTCTTAAGAAAAATAATAATAAACTTTAAAATATTTATTATTAAGTAATGTATTACTTTTTTTTGTTAAAACCCGGGTTTAATTTAAGGCGACACATCTGCCGGTGAAATCTCGGCAGTGAGAAAAAATCTCGATTTATTTGATCTTAAAGTTGCAATGCTCAAATAAATACAAAATTTTGAAGAAAAATATTTCTTGTGGTAACTTTTGACATTATTTGGCAACTTTCTTCGAGTGCGATAATTTACAGTTTCAAAATCGACCTCCCCTAATACATATATATGTTTATAGCAATTTTTATGTTTTCCATTTAAGACTTTATCAAGTTCATGTGATGATCAGTATTTTTGTTTCTTTTTTATAAACATTTACTATTGCCCCTACCAATTAAATTTATTAGTTTATTGTTAAATTATGGACGTATACTTCCATTTTCACTACGTATTTCTTTCTTCCGTTTTTCATTAAGTGTTTAGACGCAAACTTTTTTAAAAGTGGTCATAAATAGCATTATTTGGATTGTTCGGACTACTATTCTCATCTTGGTTTTTATTTTCACAACGTTTAGGCTGATGTAACCTCCGATCTTTTTAAGGGGCATGTTTTCGAACATGGGAATGTTTATGTCGAATTCGGGAACCTTTACGGAATTTCGAACTGAACCTTTATTTAAACCACAGGGATATATTGTTCTCGTTCCGTCAGCCATGACCAGATAGAAATGTTAATTAAACATTATGCTATTCTGAGTTGTTATCTCTTGTAGTAAGGAGTATCCGTGGACATCTGGCGCAACGGATAAAGGCGTTGATTAAAAATCAGTTCTAAGTGACAATCCTCTGGAGGTTGAAAGTTCAATCTTTGCTAGAAGTAATAACTAAGAATAGCATGATACCATTGAAATTCGAGAGAAAACTAACGGCCGTTATAAGCGATAAATCAATGTTAAACGGCTGTTGTGAGAACGTAAATTATTAAAAACCGTTACAGAAAGAAGCGAGGTGTACTGGAAATCTGAGGATACTTTTTGTAACTCACATTCCAGAGAACACAACCTGTTGGTACCAGTGAACAATCACTATAAATTACTCGTGTGAGAACTCCAAGTGAGTGAAATATAATGAGCGAGACACAGACAGCATATAAGAATGAAATTCTGAATGGAAACATTTGCACTGCTTGAGAAGAGAACAACGGTAGTTATAAAACTATCCAATAGAGAGATGATGGGAGCACTTTGTGAACGCGATAATTATAAATTGCTGTGCATTCTGGAAGCGGTCGCCATCAAACCAACTAGTCGTGTTTATTAGTGTATGTATCTGTCTCAGTTGCTGCAAATAGTTATATTTCATTCCTATAAATGAAGTGATTTATTTATTTTTCCTTTGTAGATATAGATTTGTATCTTGTATTGAATCTCCTGGGTATCTTGGTATATTGTTTGAAGGGCAGTGAAGAATATTGTTATTTACGTATCGACTGTTGATTTGACAAAATCTCCAATCAGTGGTTTCTTTCAGCAAATCAGAGAATTCCAGCGATAAATATAAAAGCTAACGTGCAGCTTTCTTTCTCCCCTTTTCCTCTTTTGTTCCGGAGACACCGGACGTACATACGACATAATCCTCCCTAGCCCCTTTTGTGGTCCGATAGGCCTCGGCAGACACAACGAGAGACACACAAGAACGGCCATCGACAAGCAACAGCAGCAGATAACGAGAGACTTTCATAGACTTCTAAACAAAACGCCCGGTGTAGCAGATACACGCCGCTCAACGAACGCACAAGTACACAAATTCATAACACATATTCTCTCTCACTAAATACACCTGTTAAACAAACGCATATACACACCTCTTTATATACCTACCCTATTTACACACACGTAAACGCACATGTCCCCAGCCGAAATGAACACATATACATTCTCTCACTCACAAAACAGTCACGTTAATACGCACACAGATATATTCATACCTGTTTATTTACACACGTAAACGCACACAGCGATAGCGGTAACAAACATGTGTACTCAATTCCTATTCAGCATTATAGCTATGACAATAAAGCATTGGTGTTGGGGATCGTATATAAATAATAATTCTTTGTATTTTTATATCTGCAAGGTTAGGTGTTGTCTTCCAGCTGTTAGTTCCAGTCTTAAATTTTTCCATATTGTTGTTGTTATGAGATTGTGTTACTTTATAGTCTTCATTGTCTCCTTGAATATATTGTTTGTTTATTCAACAAAATATTCTATTCGAAACTTTTACTTATATTGGCCCAAGTAGCCAGCTGCAAAAATTATTTGGTATTATTCATTTGAAATTGCATTTGCTTATGTTTTCTATCTATATGCAATAGTTTCGTCCATATTAACAGTAATTACCTAATGTTATTTAATAAATAACTCGAAAAAATAACTAAACACCTTAAGTTTAAACAAACAACGCTCGCAACCACCTTACCGAGGAGATTTTAAATGTGTCTTTAGACGTATTTTGAAACGTATTTTATGTATTTTAAAACCTACATCTGTAAATATTTTGTAAATACTTTAAAATTCTTAAAAACGATATCCTTGGTTTTAGCCGAAACAATTGTTCGCCTTGATTAAAAACGAGTTTTTCCTGTGAACATCTATCCTTCATCCTCATTTTTCAGGTAAAATAATTAAAACTTTATGTATACATATACACACACTATATATATATATATATATATATATATATATATATATATATATACATGCATATACATACACATGCATGCATATGCATATACATATATATGCATACAAATACATATATATACATACAAATACATATATACATACAAATATATACACATAATATATACATACAAATATATACACATATACATACAGATATACAAATATACATATAAATATATTTTATAAAAGTAACAATAGTTAAAATCAAAAATGTAAACATGCGTTTGTCCATTAATTTCACGATTTTTAGTATCAATACAAGTAAGCCATATTACATATTTTAAAACGAAAAAAAAACATTTAAGTTCACCAATTATATTTTAAAATTGAAACAATAGTTTAGAGTAATTTATTTTCATATTATGTATATATATACGAAAGACAGGATGAAAAACAATTAAGCAAAGGAAGAAATAAAAATGAAAAAAAAAACGGTTTTACCGGTTTTATTCGGATCAGGGAACGTCTTCAGAAAAAGTGAAGATTTGAATTTTTTTGTAAAAAAAACGGCAAAAAAATAGGAAATAAGACGCAAAGATCGGGATGATTTGTCAGGTGGGTAACGATTTAAAAAATATGCGGCGCATACGAAAAAGACTTTAATTGGGAAAAAAGAAAGTGAAAGAGGACAAAGACGAAAAAGGAAAACAAAACGGAAAGATGAATAAATAGCAGTAACAATAAGTAGTAAACCGGGTTCATAGTTGACAATGCAGTGGCGGGGTATATTGCATTGTTTGAGTGCGATCATGGCCAGTTGTTTCGTTTGGGAGTAAGGGCCAAGTCTGAGGTTTACGTATATATATATGAATATGGGGGGTGAAAAGTGATAAAAACAAGAGAAAATAACATTAATTTACTAAGCCGTTTTTTTTCAATTCCGCCCCCTCCAAAAAATGTCACAAATGTGCATATTATGTGCCGTAATAAAGTTTTGTACGCCGAAAAATCTATTTAAATATTTTAGGACTCCGTATCTTTCTCGTTTCATTACGAAATGTAATCAATTGGTTAAATTAAGAGCAAAAATTCGTTCAACACGATCCCGAATTAAATTTTTATATTTATGTTTAGCGAATAGCGTTAGCCCTTTATATATAAGTTTTCGCATTGCTAAGATTAAATTGGTTGAGGAAATATTTTTACGGGATTTAATATTTAAGTTGTCCTCTTACATTTGCGAAATTTGACGATATTTTAGTTCGCTATGGAAATTTTATCAAAGGACCTTATCTTGCTTTGATCATCTACGTTTCTCCTGTTATCTTTCTTCGCTTGACCAGCGTGGCTTTGCTTTAAACAAATTTAGGTTTCTTATCATGAAGTAATTTCGTTGTTCTACAACTAATATTAAGAATATCCTTAATCTTTCTTCATACCAATTGACTGATATCGAGCAATTTGTACTGTCTCACGGCTTGGAATTCTGTATTCCACCCATATCCATTAAACGAGAGATATATTTTCGCAACTTGAAGTTTTATTCTCACAAAGTTCGAAATTGTCCTCATCTCCAGTCGACCACTCCTCACTGTTGAAGACAAGACTTAATGATCTCGCCTGTGCTTATGCAGGCACCCCCATTGACCGTTCTAATTTAAATTGGCAAAATGAACATTCTCTTGTCATCAAATCGGTCCCTTATCATTACTAAACCAGATAAGGGTTCTGGAGTGGTGTTACATTACTGGTTATTGGCTTCCCAATAACACTTTGGTTATCGTAGAACTTCGCTGTTGATTCGTACAAACGGGCTGATATACCGTAGCTACCGACCCGCGTTCTCCGTTCACTGTTGACGCTATACTGCTACTCGTGCGCGCTTTTCCCGTGGCCGTCGTCGCCCTGTTCGTACTGCCTTTTGCTGTGCTTCGTTTCTCCGTGTGTCGATTGCAGGGAACTATTAACACTAACCTTTGTTTTCTTCTCTCTTTTCTTTCTCGTCGTCTCGCCGCTTGTTAACATTTTAAGGCTGTTGTCTTCGCTCTGAAATCAATTTCTTAACAGTACAACAAAGTCCTTTTCTGTTTCAAAGAGCCACTTTTATTTGACTATTTTAATCAGCCGACTTGAACGAGTTCGTGTCGATCGAGAGAGAGGTTACGCTAACTAAATTCACTAGTTAACATTCTTACGTTAGTCTGTAATCCTTAATTACTTGCAGAGGGGGGAACATGAAAGATTCTACTAGATTTCCTAAAGGCTCTTATATTTTTCCGTCATTCGGAATCTTTCTCGTAACCGCTTCATGATGTCTTGTTGACTCTTCGCTCCCAAGTCAGTAACTGATTCAATCTCGATTTAATTCTCTCACTGCGGACAACTCTGACGTCACAAACCTCGTGATCCGCCAGGTGTGCCCTGAGCCTTAACCTTAAGGTTAGATCAGTTGTCACCGCGAGCCGTGGGAACGCATCGGACCGAACTTGCACGAGATGACTCCGCTACAAATCGCGTAAGTCAAACCCGTCTCGAATAGATGCGTTCAACTCTCACAAGGCATTATCTAACAGTGATAGTTTTAGATTATGCTCACTATGGGGCAAAAATAATGATCTTCGATGACGTTGATAAATTTTTTTTTAAATAGGACGTGTGAGTACGCATGATTAATCCCTTTCTATTGAAAGTAATTTTCAAAAACTTAAACTCGTTAAGAAAGGTTCTCTTCCTGGTGAAATATATAATCGTGTACGACCAATAGGGTCTATAAGAACGCGTTTCTATGGGTTACTAAAAACACATAAGAACAATTTACCCGTATGACCTATTCTTTTTTTTATAGGTTCGGTTAATTTAGCTAAATGATTAGCAGAATTGCTTCCACCAGTTCTTGAAGTATATTCAGCCAACTGTATTAAAGATTCATTTACTTTTGCTGACTATATACGTAAGTGCCCCGTTTCTGCCGAAAATAAGTTTGTGTTTTTTTTTACATCAGCAGTCTGTTTACATGCGTTCTCTTGCAAGAAACCATCTATATTTGTGCCAATGTACTATATTGTGATTTATCAGTTATCCCATCCACTATCTTCGGGGAGGTGTTTGTTAAACTTATGCTGTTTGCTACCATGTCTGTCAAATTTAGTTCTGATAACGTCATGTACCTATAAACTTACGGTATTTCCAAGGGGTCACCTCTTGGCTGTTCATTGGACACTATCTTCATGGGTTTCAATGAGCATAATCTTTTTGGCTTGTATCAATAGACCACTAACCTATTTTCGATATGTGATAATACTTTTTGCATGTTCAACGATGAGTAAGATTCCGTAGTATTTCTTAAGGCACTTAATCAATTAGACCCAGTCTTACAATTTTCCTGTAAAAAAGAAACATAATTCCACTCTTTCTTTCCTGGATGTACAAGTGACTAAATCTGATTCGTCGTTTCTTACATCTGTTTACCGCAAACCAACATTCACTGGCTTATACTACTATTGGGACCCTTTTTGTCCCAAACAAAGAAAAATAAATCTGATCAAATATTTAGTTTATCGTGCCTTAATGATTTGCTCTGAATCCCTGATTGATCCGGAGATTGAGCTTATTAAAGAGGTTCTTAGCAATAATTGTTACCCTCTCGACATTGAGAGTTCAAATATCGCCGCCAATGTCACCCATTTTCATAAACTCAAACTTTTTGGTCCTCCAAAATATCCGACGTACCTTGGTTAGGTAATGTTTGCATAAAATTTAATAACCAAATTTCTGCAGTTGTGCGTCGCTCTTATCAGGCTTCGAACCATAGAATCGTATTTTCTGCTCGACCTTTACTAAAATTATAAATATGTTCTCCAACCCCACCATATTAGTAATATTATTTATGAATATAAATGTCGGTGCGATGCTAAATACGTTGGAAGGACGGTGCAAACGTTAGAATCTATAATTAATCACCACACACACTCTGCAATACCTCATGGCCGACTGAACAATTTAAATCGTTTAGTTAACACATCCGGGTCAGCTATTGGTCAACATCTTATAAATAGTGCCGAATGTGCGTCGGCTTACACCAGTGACAGTTTTTCCCTCTTAAGTAGATCACATTCGTTGTTCCATCTTAAAGTGCTGGTAACAATTTATATTAAGTTATTAACACTCCCCCGGATATAAGCAAATGAGGGGCTTCAAGGGCTTAATGTGATCCACTTGTGACCCCCAACTCATAATTGTCTTTTCCCTAAACTTGTCATTGGTCTCCATTTCACTACACCATTTTATGTTTTAATCGCTTTACTTCCACGTGTTTACTCTGACGAGTGTGAGCGAAATCCGGCTTAGTAAATTGATGTAATTATACCTTTTGTCTTATTTTTATCACTTTTCAAACACTCCAAAAATGTAACAAATGTCCATATTATGTGCCGTGATAACATTTTATACCACAAAAATCTATTATATATATATATATATATATATATATGTATATGTATGTATATATATGTATATATGCATATATATGTATATATATATGTATATGTATGCATATATATGTATATATATGCATGCATATATATGTATATGTTTATATATATATGCATATATATGTATATGTATATATGTATGTATGTATATATATATATATATGTATGTATATATATGTATGTATATATATATGTATGTGTATATATATGTATGTATATATATATGTATGGGTATATATATATATGTATGTGTATATATATATATATGTATGTGTATATATATGTATGTGTATATATATGTATGTGTATATATATGTATATATATATGTATATATATACAGGGTGGGCCAAAATAAGGGTCCTATCTTTAAATTTGAATAACTGGAATTTGAATAACTTCCACAAAATAAAAGTTAAACTCACCAAACTTTATGTGTGTGTAGACTGACCCTTCCGACATTTTTTGAAATAAACAAAACAAATTTTAGCCGAAAAACACTTCTTAAAACTTACAAAAACTAAAGTATTGTTTTTTACACTGTTTTGAGTTTTTTAAGCAAAAATAATGTTTTCTAAATGAGGGTACGTTTCTTTAGGGCTAATACGGCTCATGCTTGCTTCGGAAGGGGTCCTTTACTTATTCTAAAAATAAAATTTTTAAAAATCAATAAATAAAAAAGTTCTGAATTTTTAAAAATAGGACCCTTATTTTTGCCCACCCTGTATATATATATATATATATATATATATATATATATATATATATATATATATATATATATATATATATATATATATATATATATATGTAGAGAGATAGAGAGAGAGTAATCCAGGTAACTTTACGTCCACACAGAAAAATCCAGTGAATCCTTATATAAAACTGCCTAATAATAAATAAATATGAAAGTTTTTTTTGATAAAAACATTATTTGGCTACACATATGCAGACACATTTTTTTCAAAATAAATTCCAGTTATCTAATTCTTTCCTCTCTTAAAGTTTTTTTTTTTCATTTCAGATGTTTAAATGTATATAATTTTTTTCAAAGTTTGAATTATTTTTAATCGATCACGTGTTTAGTTCCTGATAAATATATATATTTTTTTTTACACCCAATGAGAAAAGTTCAGCCTGAATAGGTCTGGATAATTTATAGCTCTGACCGAAACATGTCTGCAACTGTGTATCCAAATGATGCTTGTATAAATAAAAAGCTTTATACCATATATATATATATATATGTATGTATATATATATGAGAGAGAGAGACAGACAGACAGACAGACAGACACAGATAATGAAAAATAAAATAGAAAAAGTTAATATGCCAATAAATACAGTCAAATCAACATGGTGATATTTTATAGTTCGTTATTGCTAACAAAAAGCTCCAGAAATAATCAGTGTTAAGAAGATTACAAAAATTACCGGCATTTGAGAGAATATCCATAGCTTTACTTTAAGAATGCATATCGTATTGTGTATTAAATATCGTGATAAATATCGTATAATGAAGATAAGTTATCGTTTTACTCCTACTTATAACCTATCATCCAATGTAGACCGGTACATTAGCTAATCCAAAATCTCAACGGTTCTGGTGTCGACTTTGACCACCAGAATCAAAAAAATGTAAGACATATTTAAGCCACACTGGATTTATATCAGGAAATTAACTTCAGCCATCCTTTTTTATATATTTACTAGCAAATATATGCACGATCCGGTCTCTTATTTTTGCAAGTTTGGGAAGATATCATTGTGAACAGACATATACTACACTAACCCCCAAAGGAGGTGATAATGACGATCGCCCCCCCCCCCCAAAAAAAGGAGGAGTTCATGCCTGGGAGGATATCATGACAACAGAACAGATAGTACACTACTCCTCCTAAACCGAAAAGATAATTATGAAATGCTGGTATATTGAGGAACGAACATATACTATACTTTCCTTAAAAGCAGAGGGAATACCCGGGAGGATCGCTTCATAAAAGGAGAAGGTGATGCCTGTGAGTAATACAAATATCCCCCACCTCCAAAGTAGACTGTAGTCTCTAGGAAGATGGTTTACTGACAACAGAACAGATGCTACATTAACCCCTCCTCCAAATGAGGATGTAATACCTGGGAGCATTACATCTCCTTAAAAAAGGAGGAGGTCATTCCTGAGAGGGCGGTCTTATAGTAACAGAACCGATACTACACAGCGCACTAGGGTAGGTCGATTTTGGAATAGTAACAATCTACGGAATGAGAAAGTTACAAAGAACTACCACAGAAAGAAATTTTCGCCAAAATGTTGCCGTTATTTGAAGAAATGGATTAAAGTGCAAAAGATAACGGTGTTACTGAACAATATTAGCCGGTAAAATTAAGACCAGGAATTAAACCAAATGAATGCAGTCAATATATGTAATAGTATTTTTTCATGTGCAATATTCATACTGTTCTCAATAAATCGAATATTAGTTAATAAAAATGAAATACTGTAAAAAATTTAATCTAAAATACAAATTACGATTTAAGAATCTGGTCAATTTTGTGTCAGGGGAACTATTTTCCTGTGGACTGTAATAAATGATCTCTCTTTAGGATTGTTTATATTGCAAAGGAAACGTGACACTTTATAACACATCGTTCAATGATGCAAAACAAACTAAATATATTGTATTTTTAAAATTAAAATAGCCTTAATTATTTAAAATTATATATATATATATATATATATATATATATATATATATATATATATATATATATATATATATATATAATAATAATAACTTGTAATTTTCTTTCATGTAAAATGTTATGGAATTAGACCGTTCCCTCGTTTACTATCGGTGAATCGTGTATTTTAATAAAATGTATTCGTTTGTTTTTAAATTACAAAAAATTTAACTATTTTTAAAAAAATGTTTTAACAAGCACTATTGTAATTTGTTTAAATTTTCAAAATACTAGTTTTTCATTCTTAAAATCTAAAGTGTATATCTGTTCTATCGTTGGTCAGTGAAAGAGATCTGCGAGACCAGGGCTATTTTATTTTTGTTCCAATACAGAGTTTCCCTTTTGTTAGAGCTGTATTCACCCCATATTAAAAACTACTTTGCGTCTACCTCTACCCTCGTGGGGATGCAAGTAAATAGGAACTTATATATATAAAAAAAAGAAGGTTTTTAATGACTGTTGTAAGTTGTTTTCATTCACAGAAATTTTCACGTGGAATTATTCTATGGTACATTTTAATTAAAATAGACTTAATTATTTAGAAAATGTTTTTATTAAAACATTTTCTGTTTTAATTCGTTTATATTTTCAAAGTTATTGTTTTTATTCTGAAAATTCAAAGTTCTGTCCTGTCCTAAGTGTTGAAAGGGCAGTGAAATTAACAACAGAAGCATCCCAATCAGTGTATGGGTTTGAAGCAAGACACAACAAGAATATCTTTGCAAGGTGTTGTTTTATAAAGTAAGGCCTTCATTTGCTTCTAAGGGATCGTACATATAGAAATTAAATACAATATGTTAATCATTACATTATTTTTATAATGTATTATTGTGCATTATTTACATTTTTAAGTCTGACAATTAGTAGAGACATTTTTTTTTTGTTCAGTTTTCATTTTCAAATCTCTCCTATGGTTTTTAGGGATGTTGAAATTAAAATTGTGTTTTCTAAATAAAATGATCGCCTAATTTGAGACCAGAAGTATACATATGTGTTGTTGTTTTTCTTTTTGCCTCATTTATAACAAACAATAATTACCTGTTCTTTCAATCTTTTAAAATGTCATCACTGTTTCATCTTAATTAATAAGGTAAAAATCAAAATGTCGGAGCTGTTGATGGTGATGATAAGAGGGGGGGTGAATTTTCAATTTTTAATTGTAGTTATCTTTTATTTGTTTTACTTCTTTATTCGTTTTATTTTAATAAAACAGAATTACAACCTTTTCTGTCTTAAATATGCAAATATATGAATTTTCTAACCAATTTATCGGCTAAATGTTTCAAAAACGAGGGTTTTTCAGTACATTTATATAGACGATCTTTAGTGCCATTTCCTCAAATATCAGGGCAAGTGAGAGATCAAATTTTTGGTTTGAGTATTTTTTATATCTATACACAACTGTCCATGCTAAAAGTAAGTTGATTATTTTTTAAACAGTGAAACATCGACCAACCCTACTGCCCACCGCCCATCAAAAGATAATACAATAATAGATTAAATTAGTTTTGTTTTCATTCATTTAAAAATGGCTAGCAATTAAACCATATATTTATGGTTCCTTGACGTTTTGGCTAAGATCAAAGTGTAGTCTCTGTTCTCAGCATCCTAGTGACACTAGGTGCTTTACTATTTACGAAAATATTGCGTATGTATAAGAAAATATGACAATGCAAAATTACGACTGTATATTACAGAGTATTAATAAATTAGAAGCTGTTTATAATATAAATATGCAAATCAAAAAGATCTAAAACTGTTTGTGGGTGTTTACAGTGTACTATATGTACGTTTTTACAAAATATTATGTTTGATCATTGAATTAAAAAGGCTCAACCTGTTTTGATGCTAATATAGGTAGGATAGATGAGAAAAACATTTGCATTTATTCGTTTATATTTAAATTTGCAATCACTTAAATCTGACAAGTTGAATGTTGCAGGGTAGGAAATCGCGTATTGCTTCCTACGTTTTACGCTGCAGTTGAGCCAACATCATGTCGACGAACAAATTGAAACCTTCACACGAGAGTCTGAAGAATGAAAGAGGCTATTGTATAAAATCAGCGCAGCTGTAAGGAGTCAAATCTTTACACCCACACACACATTATATATAAGTATAAATTTTTATTTATACAAACATTATTGGTTACATATGTGCATACATGTTTCGGTTGCACTTTTCCCAGAAAGTCAACCTCATCAGACCAAGAATTTTCGAGAAATAATAATAATGTTTGTATAAATAAAAATGTATACTTATAAACAGCTCTACTTGTTATTGAGCACTTTTTATAAACACTTGAGTTTCTACGGATTTACATTTACAGAAACTAATACAATACATGTACGATATATATATATATATATATATATATATATATATATATATATATATATATATATATAAAGTGGGGCTACCAACATTTGTAAAAAACTTTTTTCAACAATTTATCATTTTATAATTTTATGATTTTATAACGCGTTTCGAGCCTTGTGCGGCTCTCTTCAGATATATTTTCCATTTGAAAAAATGTTTTTAATTTTAACAGCTTGATGCTTCTGCGCATGTGCGCGTGCATGTGTGTGTGTGTATGTGTTTTCATAACTTTGACTCAAAGAAGCAAAAACTATGTGTTTTTAAGTATGTGTGATTCTGACTTTTATCTCTCCGGTCATCTTCGTGTGCGGTAGCTGAGTACATTTTGTTCAGAATGCTTAGAATTGCTCATCAAATTGTATGACTCTGTCGGCACTCTGTCTCCTTGCGAATTCATGTATGTGATGCTTCTGTCCATACACACATATACCCACACACACGCACATATATATACACACATATATACACACACATATATACACACATGCACACATATACACACACACATATATATACATACACATACACACACACATATATACACATACACACACACATATATACACATACACACACATATATATATATAATGTGTGTGTGAACACGCGTGTTTATAAATAAAAATACAAAACTTATTTCTCTCGCATTTGAAGTGAGATTGTCACGACAGGCTTGTGTTAAGAAGCTTAAGTTCGTGATATTCAGATCATCGGTTTAGATCGTTCGGTCGGCGATACAGTTTCATAAGTGAAAACACGAAACATATGTCTATGGATATTTAAAAAATATATTTATTAATAATTATTATTAAGCTCCGTAAGTTGAGCATTTTGAAAGAGATTACATTAAGAGCCAAATCTAGCAACGTTGTGTAGATAGAACACTGTATGTTTCTCATTATTTGTGTTTATAAATAAAAATACAAAGCTTACTTCTCTCGCATTTGAAGTGGGATTGTCACGACATCATCGTGGTAAGGAGTTTGTGTTAGAGATATTCAGATCCATATCAAATCAGATTCGGATCGTTCGACTGGTGATACAGTTTCAGCATCTATACTGATGAGTGTGATGTGAAAAACACGAAACATGTATATGTCTATGGATATTAAAAAAAATTATATATATATATATATATATTAGTCCAGGCAAGGTAAACATCCACAGAATAAGAATCCAAAGAATTTCAACCGGTCTTATAAAAAGTGCTCAATATCAAATAGATCTTGTATATATGATTATTTTTTTTCATTTACACAGACATGTACAAAATCTGAGACATTGGCATGTCGATGTAATCGATCAACAGCTGTTATAAATCTTATCTTACCAATTACACTTTTATGGTGATATTCATTTTGTATTATATTAATATCGTCGGTTTGCCTTATGAGTAGAAAAATGACGTTTAAATTTGTGTTATTTATAACTTGAAAATTGAAAATTATTAAAAATAAAAGAAGTAAGAATGAAAATGATAATCTTCGGTTCAGAACTCAGAACAAGAGTAAACAGAGGTCTTCACTAATTCTCAATTGTTAATGTTGCTATCGTAAACAAAATTAATGTATTAAAATATTTTAGGGAATTTTTACGGTATTTATTTCCAGAGAAAGAAAAAGAAAAAAGAAAGAGTAAAGAAAATAAAAAAAATGAGAAAAAATAAGTAAAATTAAAAAAAAGGGAAAGAAAAACAAACAAAATCATAAAAAAGAATAATACTACTAATAATAATAATGTTAATAATAAAAATAATAATGATTATGATGATGATGACGACGATTATGATAATGATTATATAGTCACAATCTGGAAACATTATTAGACAATTAAAATAACAAAATCCTCCTCTGGGATATGGACCTTCCATAGTAGAAAACTGGATGGAATGGGTCAACCAAGAACGTATTTTCTGGAAGAATTATCCCAGAAATATATAGATAAGGAGGTTCTGTAGACTGGCTGAAAAGAGTATCGTTCCTCTATGATCAGCAGATGGTAATGGCTGCTCAAGATCAAGGTTTGATGACCAATGCAAATACAAAACACAACACTTTTTAATGTGTTTGAAGTTTGAATAACCTACTAGACACCATTCTTGAGTGTCTTCGGTCTCTCGTACAAGGGTTTGTCAGGACAACCTGACATGAGGATACTTCACCCTGTAAATAAACCCTGACCAAATATTTAAAATAACATAGTATTCGAAGCCTAAATAAGATCCCTTCAATACAGCTATATACTGGCTCCTTTGAGAAATGGTGCACCTTCTCTGAATGATGTTACCTCAAGTAACAGCACTGAGATAAATACCTTTTCACATCAGATGAATCCTTGTCCTGAAATTCGGCAAGATCAAGAAAGAAAAAAACAGTAATGATAGCTATGCTAGTATATATATATATATATATATATATATATATATATATATATATATATATATATATATATAAGAAATCATCTAATTTACCCCCCAAAGAAATACACATCATAAATGGTTATATATATGTGCGAAAGAAAAGTCTAGAGTAATATTAAATACGCGTGACTTTGAGCGGGCTAATGTAGGTGATTACATCTAGGAACATTATATTTGATAGAAATAATCCTATACCTATGTAACATAAAACTCTTGTAACATTTTAATACCTTATTTTGGGGGGCGTTAACATAAACTTTTACATATTTTATACATTTGAGAAATTTTCAATCAGTT
>OY744518.1:161659486-161724486 GCA_963556195.1 Sepiola atlantica | reverse complement strand
AAGAAACATTCGTTCTTATACTAAGCTAAACATAGTGTGTCTATTGGATCCGTTGAAGATTCTTTCCAAAATTCGAATAAAATTACGCAACTTCGACTGTAAAAATAATAAAATGAAACATTTGAAAAGAATGTATGGTGTTTAAAACTTCCTTTGTCTCGAGCTTTTAACAAACCTTTAGTCACCTTCCGAAGGAATCGTACGAAAACAATATGCATATAATCCGATCAAATGAGGAATATGCGTTTGATCTTGGTATACCTCTTTGTTTTCAATTGCATCCTCGGTAAACGATAATAGGAATCGATAATTGAACACGAGTAACTCTAGATGGAATCGGGGAGAAATGTGAATGGTGTGATGAAATTCCTTGAAAGATTTAATCCGTATAAAATCTAAGTTGGATTTTCTAATTGTTAACATATCTATTTCCATAACTTTCTCTTATATAAATAAATAAATAATATATTTAAAATTGCCTACATAAATGCAATTGCGTTTCGCTACTACATGTACCTCATCGGGACCAACTGTGGAAATGAAAATAATTCATCCAAAAAGTCAGAATTAGAAATTTCAATCAAACAAATTTTAGAATCAGCAGCAGCCCAGACGAGGTCACAGTCACTCGGCTGTATTCTACAAGGTTTTAAGTTGAGTTTATCAATATGTTTAAACTTGGTTAATTAATAATATGTGTGTGTGTGTGTGTGTCCACCTACAAGGACTACACTGTAGTTTTGTTCGAGAAAGACTTAACTGTAATTTGAGATAAACAAATGTTTTTATTAGTATTCAGAGACTGGTCTTTGCTAAATGCGAATCAAGCTCTTTATTTGGAAATATATCTTTTAATAAATATATATATCTTAATATGATTCATCCCAACCGAAAAAAAACTAACCTAAAATTCAATAGTGTATGTAAGACTTTGAAAGCAGTGTAATCTATTTTCTAATATTGCGCCACGGACCAGACTAAAGATGGCTACGAGCTTAATCTGGTTTGCCTGTTGTTGGTTTTATGCACTTACTATATGAAATAGCAATCATGAATCAAATCAGGGTGCGTCTTTTTAGTCGTCTTAGCGTAAAGGTTGTGTGAAGCCATTTTTATGGTTGGGATTTATAATGGTAAATGATAATGAGTCTCATGAGAGTATTATTCCCAAACAACACAGCCGTTCTTCACACGGCTTAAAATAACCCAACAGTGAAATAAAGCTGCATTCTGTTACATTTAACAACGGACACATTTTAACTGTTATTTAACCTATACTAAAAAAAAACAAATATGAAAACTATAAATGTGTTCTTGGTGATAGTAATTCTATTATTTACAGTTGAAATTCCCCTTTATTTACTAATTAGTTTCCAGCGGCCTCCGGGTAAGGTCTTCGACTGCGAATCAGTGGCGATTTGTGTCCGGAGTTCGCGCCCGGTGACCGGTGAGAACTAGTTCCTAGACTGAAGATTGCGTTAGCATGAAACATCGATGTCTCTAGGTATATTTTAAATATTTAATATTTATAAAAAGAAATATTATTGTTTATCAGCCCCCTCCCACAGAGGCTGGGCACTTTTCGTGGAGCTTCAATAACAAGTAGTACAAATAGCTATATGCAATGATCCGACTCGATGATCACTCTCAATTACTTGGTGGATAGTAGTAATTCTATTATTTACAGTTGAAATTCCCCTTTATTTACTAATTAGTTTCCAGCGGCCTCCGGGTAAGGTCTTCGACTGCGAATCAGTGGCGATTTGTGTTCGGAGTTCGCGCCCGGTGACCGGTGAGAACTAGTTCCTAGACTGAAGATTGCGTTAGCATGAAACATCGATGTCTCTAGGTATATTTTAAATATTTAATATTTATAAAAAGAAATATTATTGTTTATCAGCCCCCTCCCACAGAGGCTGGGCACTTTTCGTGGAGCTTCAATAACAAGTAGTACAAATAGCTATATGCAATGATCCGACTCGATGATCACTCTCAATTACTTGGTGGATAGTAGTAATTCTATTATTTACAGTTGAAATTCCCCTTTATTTACTAATTAGTTTCCAGCGGCCTCCGGGTAAGGTCTTCGACTGCGAATCAGTGGCGATTTGTGTTCGGAGTTCGCGCCCGGTGACCGGTGAGAACTAGTTCCTAGACTGAAGATTGCGTTAGCATGAAACATCGATGTCTCTAGGTATATTTTAAATATTTAATATTTATAAAAAGAAATATTATTGTTTATCAGCCCCCTCCCACAGAGGCTGGGCACTTTTCGTGGAGCTTCAATAACAAGTAGTACAAATAGCTATATGCAATGATCCGACTCGATGATCACTCTCAATTACTTGGTGGATAGTAGTAATTCTATTATTTACAGTTGAAATTCCCCTTTATTTACTAATTAGTTTCCAGCGGCCTCCGGGTAAGGTCTTCGACTGCGAATCAGTGGCGATTTGTGTCCGGAGTTCGCGCCCGGTGACCGGTGAGAACTAGTTCCTAGACTGAAGATTGCGTTAGCATGAAACATCGATGTCTCTAGGTATATTTTAAATATTTAATATTTATAAAAAGAAATATTATTGTTTATCAGCCCCCTCCCACAGAGGCTGGGCACTTTTCGTGGAGCTTCAATAACAAGTAGTACAAATAGCTATATGCAATGATCCGACTCGATGATCACTCTCAATTACTTGGTGGATAGTAGTAATTCTATTATTTACAGTTGAAATTCCCCTTTATTTACTAATTAGTTTCCAGCGGCCTCCGGGTAAGGTCTTCGACTGCGAATCAGTGGCGATTTGTGTTCGGAGTTCGCGCCCGGTGACCGGTGAGAACTAGTTCCTAGACTGAAGATTGCGTTAGCATGAAACATCGATGTCTCTAGGTATATTTTAAATATTTAATATTTATAAAAAGAAATATTATTGTTTATCAGCCCCCTCCCACAGAGGCTGGGCACTTTTCGTGGAGCTTCAATAACAAGTAGTACAAATAGCTATATGCAATGATCCGACTCGATGATCACTCTCAATTACTTGGTGGATAGTAGTAATTCTATTATTTACAGTTGAAATTCCCCTTTATTTACTAATTAGTTTCCAGCGGCCTCCGGGTAAGGTCTTCGACTGCGAATCAGTGGCGATTTGTGTTCGGAGTTCGCGCCCGGTGACCGGTGAGAACTAGTTCCTAGACTGAAGATTGCGTTAGCATGAAACATCGATGTCTCTAGGTATATTTTAAATATTTAATATTTATAAAAAGAAATATTATTGTATATATATATATATATATATATATATATATATATATATATATATATATATATATATATATTGCTCTTTATTATAGATAAAAGTTTATTCTGTACTTTTCTGGGTCTATAGAAAACAAAATAGCGTTTAAAAATCATCCAATGCCAGATTTTCTCCAGAATATATGATTCGGTGATGAAGACCCCTTCTGTTTATAAGGCCACGTTAACAGCAAGAAGTCTGTATTCTGAGGATCTTCAGGCCAGATGAAGTCCTTCGGAAGCCACTGCATTGTGTGAGTATACTGCGTGGGTCGCCGTCTCGGAACATGGCATGATCAGACCGTTTTGGTTTCAGAATGATGTTGGGGGGACAGTGACTGTCAATAAAGAGCGTTACCGTGTGATGTTTAACAAATTCTGGAAGGTCTTTGGTGTCCGTCATAGCATGCAGCAAATGGAGCAATAGTTTCAACAGGACGGATCAACTCCCCAAGTAGCTGCCATCACTCTGAAATGGCTGAGTCGTCGCTTTGCAGATCGACTGATCAGCATACGCCGCGTCCTAGAACTGTCACCACATTCATCGGATTTCTATATTTTGGGACTTTTTCAAATAGGGCGTGAACCACAATAATCCACGAACAATTGCAATAGACTTTAGTCCTGGTAACATTGTTTTATTTGGGCTGGTGAATCTTTGTTCCATTTGAGGGTTCTTGATAAGGTGCAGAAACGTATATGTAATTTGATTCGTCCTACACTTCCTTCTTCTCTGCGCCTTCTCTCTCTCGCCCTCTCTCTCTCTCTCCCTCTCTCTCTCCCTCTCTCTCTCACTGACGTGATGTTGCTAGTTTCAGTCTTTTCTATATATACTGTTATGGCATGTGTTCTTCAAAAGTGTTTTGTCTATTCCCTGCTTCTGTTATTCCAGCTCGTTTAACTCGTTGGTCTAGTGGTCTCCATCAATTCGTTGTGTTGATACCTCATTGCAAGACAAGTACCTATTCCAGAAGCTTTTTTTCCAAGAACAGTAGGCAGTTTTCCTCCTACCTATAGCTGGGGGGGGGTTAAGACTACGGCCAATATGCATGTCCTGTCTTTACGAAAATAATCTTTCGTTCTTGTTAGCTCTTTACATCAAGTGGCTTCATGTCTTGTCTCGAGCGATTTCCATAAAAAAAGAACTCAAGGTAACCATTACGTCGTAGACCCATCACATTACAATGTAAGTGGGTGTCTGAATAATCGCCAACTTCGAACGTATACCATCAGCGCCGAGGTGCGTATTTAGAATGTAACAATATTCTATCAACACTCATTTTAATTGTTATCATTTCAGTTTTTACGAAATCATAAAACTTCTCGCTGATTCATAAGTAATGAGTGCGTAGATAAGTCACATCTATACCGACACATCCTGTATGACGACATTTATTTATTGATAATAATTTATCACACATATATATATATATATATATATATATATATATATATATACATATTATATATAATTTATCACTAATATATATATATATATAATTTATCACTAATATATATATATATATAATTTATCACTAATATATATATATATATATAATTTATCACTAATATATATATATATATATAATTTATCACTAATATATATATATATATATAATTTATCACTAATATATATATATATATATATAATTTATCACTAATATATATATATATATATAATTTATCACTAATATATATATATATATAATTTATCACTAATATATATATATATATAATTTATCACTAACATATATATATATATAATTTATCACTAACATATATATATATATAATTTATCACTAACATATATATATATATAATTTATCACTAATATATATATATATAATTTATCACTAATATATATATATATATAATTTATCACTAATATATATATATATATATAATTTATCTAATATATATATATATATAATTTATCTAATATATATATATATATATAATTTATCACTAATATATATATATATATAATTTATCACTAATATATATATATATATAATTTATCACTAATATATATATATATATAATTTATCACTAATATATATATATATATAATTTATCACTAATATATATATATATATAATTTATCACTAATATATATATATATATAATTTATCACTAATATATATATATATATAATTTATCACTAATATATATATATATATATAATTTATCACTAATATATATATATATATATATAATTTATCACTAATATATATATATATATATAATTTATCACTAATATATATATATATAATTTATCACTAATATATATATATAATTTATCACTAATATATATATATAATTTATCACTAATATATATATATAATTTATCACTAATATATATATATAATTTATCACTAATATATATATATAATTTATCACTAATATATATATATAATTTATCACTAATATATATATATATATATATATATATATATATATATAATTTATCACTAATATATATATACATATAATTTATCACTAATATATATATATAGTTATATATAATATAGAATAGACTAAATGTAGCATCAGAATAGATACTACACTTTGTTCCTAGCCAAAAGGCTAAAGAAAATAAATATATACATGTGCGTGTGTGCGTGCGTGCGTGCGTGCGTGCGTGCGTGCGTGCGTGCGAAAAAGACAAACGGAAAAAAATAAATTTAAATACAGGAATAAATCATGAAAAAAAAACTAGATTTTACCGGTTTCGTTCGGATCAACGAACATCTTCAGAAAAAGCGAAGATTTTAACTTTATTCGATAGCGGTAACAACATATTAAAAAGAAGAACACACAACAAGATTTTATTTGCACGTGTTTTACTATTTTAAAGAAGAAAGAATTATGAAACGCGTTAAAGTAGGAAAGGGAGGGGGGGAGAAAAAAGAAGAAAAAGAAATGGAAATATGGATGAAATGTAGTGAAAATTAAAAGTTACTTTAACCGGGATCGCAGTTATTTAAGCAGTGGCGTCATATATTGCATTATATCTGACATAAAAATAGTAACATCAACCTTTAAAACAATTAAGGATTTACTCAACACGAAACCCCGTCCGTAACTACCCCTTAAGAACACATCTTTCCTAGCCAGCATTTACAAAATAAAATTTTATCCGCTACTAAACGCTTAGTTATGCAAGATATTTGTTAAGATTTTCCGATATTTTAATGATTTGATTTTTAATAATGTTTGATCTGGTCAGCTTTCGTGATGTTTCTGTTCTGATGCCAAAATGTAATTGTATATTTTTGCATCAGATTTGTCTCACCTTTCCGTTAAGACATGAATATATAAAAACATCAACGCGTACACAGACACCACACTTTCTAGGACGTTGTTCTGATTGAAGATTTTTAGCACACGACTGTAAACTGAGGTTTAGGAATATGTGATCTAACCTTATTTTGGTGTGCCAATTCAAGATAAAATATACATTTTCACTCAATGCACCTAACATTTTAGATATACATGGTCCGCTATAAGTAACTAAATATTTCATTTCGTTTGTAACTTTTTTATGCTTAAGCATTTCTTCTCTTTCATGTGTCATTCGAAAGCGGAAATCGTATATTTTTATGTGATAAATATTTCGATAGAAAATTTTATTTTCATTTCATTTTTATTTTAGATATACATTATATCCGCGCTATTAACAAAAGAGTACACATTTGCAATTTTGATGTTGTTCTGAAACGCCAATAGCGTAGCATTTGTCCAACGAGAATTTCGAAAGCAATTTCCGTCCAAGCCACCCACCTATCCAGCGACTATTAGTCTGATGGGTTTATATTGAAATAAAATTATATAGTTACTTATGTCTGATGGGTTTATATTGAAATAAAATTATATAGTTACTTATGTCTGATGGGTTTATATTGAAATAAAATTATATAGTAACTTATGTCTGATGGGTTTATATTGAAATAAAATTATATAGTTACTTATGTCTGATGGGTTTATATTGAAATAAAATTATATAGTAACTTATGTCTGATGGGTTTATATTGAAATAAAATTATATAGTCACTCATGTTTGATGGGTTTATATTGAAATAAAATTATATACTTACTTATGGCGGACCCTGTACATGCATGCACGTACATGTATACATATAGGCAGAAATCTAAAATATACGCTAACTTCTAAAAATGCTACCCAGGAAATCGGTAATAAAATTCACAATCTTTTCTGCAACGCAACCATATTTTGTACAAATAAACTTCATTTTATGCATGACTTTTCCACCAAATTTCAGTCATAAATGTTCAATGGTCATGAATCGTGGTTGATTAAATAACGGTTTTTATTCGAAATCAGAACAGGACGTTGCCTATGGTAAAAGGCAACTAAAGGAAACTGAAACTTTATTAAAAACACATAGGAGGACAAAAGTCCAAAACATGTGAATAATATTTGCAATATGTCACCAGTTTATACCCGCTCCTTCAGCGGTGTTGGTAAAGTACATGGGTATGTAAATGTTCATCTTTTCCTAGCTTCTACCGCTTTATAGTTAGTACGAAGAAAAATATTTGTGAAATTTTGTGGAAAAAATACGGTGCTTAGTATTTGCATGAGAGAGTATTGATTTACTCCTCTCCAGGAGTTAGGCACAAGGCCAGTTTTTATCTTACTCCCACAAGTAAGATGTGACCCAAGGTCGGGTCGGGAAAGTGGGGTTTAAAAATTGCCTGGGCAGTCCCATCGGCATTCCCCGGTAGGGGCGCCTCAGGCAGTAAGCAATAAACTTACTCCTCCACAAAGAGGGGAGGCGAAGCCTGGGAGGGTGGACCTCCTAGAACTGCACAGGACAGTCCCATAGACCCGCGTAAATCAAGCCCCGAAGGCCAAGACAATACCGGTCTATGGGGTGCAGTATCCATCGAAACAGATACTACACTTTGATCTTAGCCAAAAGGCCAAGTAACACTCGAGGTGGTATTAATCTTGTATTAAGATATGTCATAATAAGAGCGTGAGGGTCTGCGTTTGTGTCAAACACACATGAATAATCAAGACTTTTACTTTATGTTATCTTATTTTATTTACAACTTGAAAATTAAAAAATTATAGAAATTAAAAAGTAAAATTTAATTAGTGGTTCAGTGTCCAGAAGTTATTATTCACTGCTGAGCAACGCCGGTGGTGCTTGCTATTATTTAGTCAAATAAAATTAGAAACTTGCAGAGCAAATTTATTTATGATTTCTTTTTTTTAGTAAATAGCTCGTGTGTTTACTTAGTTAAATAGTTTATGAACATCTATTTTATTTAGCATCTTTCTCACCGTGGTGGCTAGAAGCAGCGCCGTTGCAGTTGGAGTAATCGCATATAACTAACACGAGCTACGACCTGTGATCTTGTCGTTTAATTTGGCCCCTCCCTCCAAAGAATAAGATGGCCTGTTTCTTGAAAATGTTTCTCTCTCAAGCGTAAAATGTTGGGAGTGCTATCGATGAAGGACTTCATTTATAAGAAGAAGTAAAACTCGAAAAATGACTAATTTATTTTATTATTAAATCGGATTACAAACTTTTCCATCTCAAATTGAAAGAAGAAGCTTACCCTCAACAACGGTCACTTTTGCGAATAAAATGAAGTCATTGTCTGATTGTTTATCTCTTTTCCACGCAGTGGTCTCAGAAAGTACGGGTAGGAGTTCAACCAAACATGGCATGCATGTAAAAGTTATGTAAAAATCGACGTACGTCAGTCAAAAAGGTCATGAGAGATAAAAAAATAAAAAAATAATGTAAAAGACTGCATTCTTTCGTCGATGGTGGCCTTTAATCAAAGTTTTATAAAAATAGAATTTTATAAATATATGTAGCGAGATTAAACGTACGATGCGTTAGATGGCATATAAAAGTGAATTTTTCTCTTTTAATTAAATTACATAAAGGAATTTTTCACTCGAAATTTAGTTAACGTGTTTAGGGAAGTGACGGCACGAATAAGTAATAATCTTCTGCCTTCCTAATCGTGCTATTCGTCGCCAGCCTTGTCCAACTCAGATGTTTTACTCCCATCTTTTTCTTTGTCTGCTCCTCCTTCTTCCTCCATGTACAGTTCCTTACAGGATTGTCTTTGTGAAACCTGATGGACGTATTATTAGTAATGTATAATCTGTATAATCTTCTGCAGATAAAGTTAACGAGAAACTAAAACAAAGAGGAGTATAAAAGCCCAAATCGAATTTTTGTTAGGCTACAATTTCAAGCACGAACACCAACACACAAATTCGACTGTTAGCATAGCGAGAAGGATAGGCGGTAACTATTAACGTCACAAGGGTAGGAGAGATAAAGATCTAATACACTGCGAGAGCCACCACGACTGCTATTACATGTCAACATAATACATAATTACATCACTTCTGTTTACGTGAGGCGTCGTCCGGAATGGCCATATGGTAGTGTTACATATGGAACAATTATGAAAATAGATGGTCGAATGAGATCAGCATAGACCTGTTTTATGATAATAATGTGAGGTCTGCATTTGATAGAAAACAACGTTTAAAATGGAGCACATAAACACACGCATACATGGATAACTGACCGTTGACATACGAAGATGGACTGAAAAGTTTATAGGCTGACTTGGAAGACGTGATTAGGCAGCTGAGAAACCTTGCATGCCTTTATTAAAACTTTCCTTATTAAAAACTGCATCGTTTATCTCCAGTTAAACTGACATCTTACTCTTCAAAGAAGCCTTCAAATGTTACTATTAGTCGTTGTATAATCGTCTTTAACTTGGTCGGCCATCTTTCATTTGTCTCCCACGTTGGCGACGTTTGTTTTGCATGCAATAACCACCAAAATATTGTATGGTTCTGATATTTTCATTATTTTTTCTGGCTCAGAAAACATTGCACGCAGTCCGTACTATCTATTGTCCATATTTGTATAATATATATATATATATATATATATATATATATATATATATATATATATATATATAAACTTTTCCCAGGCTGTCAATCAGCTGTCAGAAGGGATGTCTGTGTACTATCACACTATAAAAGTATTCCACCGTGAACATTTTTACCGACGTGTAAATTAACCATTTTATTTTCACGTAGACAAAATTACATAAATAAAACCTTTCTTCCATAAGTATTTTACCTAGGTAAAATGATGCTTGTATTAAGCTTTTATTCCAGTGAATTTTTTACCGAGAGAACAATTAATTTTTTCTTCTATAAACTAACGCAAAATTAAACTGTTCTCCCATTAACTTTTCTTTACATAGGCAAAATTCGTATTTTCTATGAACCTAGCAAACAAAAAATAAGTGATTTCCTTACCTAGAGTGAAATAATTCGACCAGAGTTGTTTAAACAGCAAACTTACCTGAAAAAAAAAAGAGAGAACAGCAATATAATTAATCAAGATTATTTACAAATAAGAATAAAACGGTAAAAATCAAAATCTGTGAGTAAAACGTAATACACACCTTTTACGAACAAAGCACTTGACCCTAGGGTCAGTTAAATTATGGTTTTATATAGTTTTTAAATACAAAGCGATACAAAATATGCCACCCATGGGATCGTTGATAATATTCACAACCCATCTGCAATCTAACCATATTTAGTATAAATAAACTTCACTATGCTTGACTTGTCCACCAAGTCTCAGTCATGAATATCCAACAGTCTTTGTGTTAGCGTTGTTCAATAATATGGTACTTCTGCAGTTTACGGACCGAGTTGAAAGCGACGTTTCGGCGACATATTCTGGCAGGTTACGTAAACCGTCGGAAGATACCGAACGAAAACTCCTTGATTTTTTTTAACGAAGAAGCGGTCAAACTTAAAAAATTAAGAAACAACATTTAAGTAGAGGAGAAAAAGTCATCGTATGGTAAATACAATGAAAAAATAAATATTTTTTGTTACGAAGAAAATATGATGAAAAATTAATGGAAAAAGATGTATTTTTAAGAGCACCCTATCATGCTGGAAAAGGTAAGAAAAAACATTCAAATCAAAGAAAAAGCAATCATCGTCTGGTAATTGTCATGAAAAACATTTGTTTACGAAGAAAATATAATGAAACAACTGTTAGAAAAATTATTATTATTTATTTATTAATTTATTTAATGTTTGGTTACTCCTTTTTAAGATCAAAGTGTAGTATCTGTTCCGGTGGATACTGCACCCCATAGACTGGTAGTGTCTTAGCCTTCGGAGCTTGATTTACGCCTGTCTATGGGTCTGTCCTGTGCAGTTCTAGGAGGTCCACCCTCCCAGACTTCGCCTCTCCTCTTTGGATAGGAGTAAGTTTATTGCTTACTGCCTGAGGCGCCCCTACCGGGGAATGCCGACGGGGCTGCCCAGGCAATTTTTAATGGCCATAGTGTACACCTCTCGGGCGCTGGCTTTTCAACCCCCACTTTCCCGACCTTGGGTCACATCTTACTTGTGGGAGTAATATAAAACTGGCCTTGTGCCTAACTCCTGGAGAGGAGTAAATAAATACTCCTTTTTAACTCTACTTACTGGGGTATGGTTAGGTTGTTGTTTTTTTTGTTGGAGGGTACTCCTTTAAAACCCGAGCGATGGGGTAAGGATGGATTTTTTGTAAGGTGAAAAGGAAATCCAGTTTCTTTCGTTCTTTAACTCATTTTTTGTTTCTTTTTAACTTGCATATACGTGAACATGTCCTGTAACAGTTCACTTCGCTTATAAGTTTCCTTTTCTGACGAAAGTTAATAATTCCTTCAGGAGACTGAAATGTCTGTCCCAACTCGCTTAAATTCATGCTTTTTTTTAAACCAATTTTCTTGTTGAATTTTACTTTAGTTGTCGTCTGCTGCGACCTGCTTAGTTAAGCATTTCGGCATCTTCCGACGGTTTACGTAACCTGCCGGAATATGCCGACGAAAGTCGGTTTCAACGTGGTCGGTAAACTGCAGAAGTACCAATAATATGCTGAAACACTTTGGTTATCATCTCATCAGTAGGAGGTGATATTCTGAATGAGTTTCACACTTACTGGACCATAATCTCCCAGAGTTTTACCTATGGGGTTATCTCAAAGATAATGCTTATAATAACAATCCCCAGACTATTCTTGGATTTAAGATGACCATCACAACTCAAAACCAGAACAGTGCCAAGAGAGGAGTGCGTCAGAGATATTGACAATTTTGCATGCAGGTGTGTTTATCATTGAGCGGCGATATAAAAGACTGTTAGGCATTTATGACTGAAACTTGGTGGACAAGTCAGGCGTAGAATTAAGTTTATTTGTACGAAATAGGGTGTAATTGCAGAAAGTAATATGAATTTTAACGATTCCATGGGTGGCATTAGTTTTGTCGGGGGCGGGGTCACTTTGGTGATCGCCTCATCAGTAAGATGTGTAATCCTTAATGGGATTCACACTCACAGGACCATAACCCCCTAGCTTTTTTATCTGTGGGGTTATTTAAAAAATAATATCTACCAAAGCAATCCCCACACTCTATGCATCTCTATTATCAGTCGGTTGGTCACGCTTCAGTTTTAAACAGAATTTAATGGATGCATTTTATGTTAGATGCGATAAAACATCTCTATAAGAGGCGCGGTTTATTGGTCAGTCCGTCACGCTTAAAATAGCAGTTTCGTCATTGTGCGACACTGAAGTTTGAAATAGCATTTTAATCGCTATACGCGTAGATTGAATGGACGCATCTTAATACCAGTTTTATTACTACTAGAAAAGAATGGGAACCTTTAGTCTAGCGCTGTGGAGGGTTGTACTGAATCATCATAATTAACATTGTTAATGTCATCAGAACAAACACCCTCAAGGGATCTTTATGTCGAATGTAGTGCCATGTTATATTATAGCTTTGTAGCCATGAAGTGTTTATGTTAGTTACTATTAGTAGTATGTTAATTTTGATAACCATGCGATATCCAGCATCCTAAGGGCTCTTCATCATAAACTTATTGCAATTTCGCCTAATTATTTTAGGATTTAAGTTTTAGTATAATCAAATATTTCGAATATAAATCGTAAAAGTAAATCGTTTACTTTTGATTTATATTTTTATTTGGAACTTTTTGATTGTTGGGACCTGCAATACTTTTGAAGTCATTTCATATCGAAACCGCTTTTCGTCAACTATGCATAACGCTGGTATGACTCATTCTCGAGTATGTCATCTAAGCAACGAATCCCTATCTTAAATATCGTACACCTGGATCGTGTTTACCAGGTAGCAATCAGGATGCTGACGGAATTCTTCACGCTTATCTACAAAGAACGGCCTCAAATACTTAATCTGTTCTCACTTAAAAAAGTTATTTTACCCAAACACCTGGCCACGGTTTCCGCGGAAACCCATATATGTACCACTGTCATGGTTTCTGCTCCTTGGAACAGCATACCAGATGATGTCTAGGTTTAAAGTCACTTTGGATAAATCAGAGGGTATATAGATGCAATATTCTCTGTCTTTTTACATGGCTTGCTGCACCTTGCTATTTATTTTGCCAATAAAATTAGTTGATTGATGTTTTGCAGATCAATTTGTTTTGTAGTCATGTATTTTGTAAATAAATATTCTGTGAACGATTGATTCTTTTGAACCTGATATGTATCACCATTTTTGGTCGGAGTAGACCTTAGATTAATGGCAATCAAGTTAAATCAGAAAAAAAAGTCCGCTTGTCTAATAATAGAACTATCAAATATGCAGAGCGTATGGTTACTTAACAATTCGACTAATGTGGTTATTTTTGAACAGCGAAGCGTGAAAAGGTATGTGGACTATTAAATGTGTCGTGAGTAGCGTGTCAGGGAGGAGGGCTGTGAGCGGAAGGGATTGAAAAGTACAAATAAGAAACAAGTGATTTGGTTGGGAGAGTACGTAGAGAACTGTGACGGGAAGGAGCTAAATAATAACCAGGTCAAAAACAGCACCAATTGATTATGTTTGTTTGTTCTGATTGCATTAGATTTAGTCATCACAGTCCATAGTGGGTACGACAAAGCAATGTTATATAATAAGAGTGGTGTTGGAATGGAAAAGTTTAAAGGTCAGAAGTCAACCCCAGCTGAAGTCGATGAAACCACATGATTTCCGGTCGTGGCTTTTTTCTTTCTCTCTCTTTTAGATGGTGAGATTTCATGGAAGAAGGATGCGCGCGTCTGGCTGCTTTGCGAAAATAACCTGTCTCAGTGACTGTTTTTCCGTGTTCAATAAACCTTATGAAAAACTGAACATTGGCGTCCGAGTAGATTTGTGTTTACCGACGATCAACAACCTGGGTTCGATCCCGACACGGGTGTAAAAACGTTTTATACACGCTCGGCAAATAGAAATGGCAACCGCAACGCTTTTGTGATTACATAATACTGAAGCACGATAGCAATTTGTGCATTTATTTGATAACGGAGCATAATGAATATCATTGTATACGATTATTTGAACACAAATTGCTATTTTACTCATAGCTTGAGGGGAAAATTTTAGTTTCATACATTTCTCGATAATATCAGTTCGTAAATGACCACAATCGATTTAATTGTGCTACACACGAAAGCTGTTTATGAATGGAAAGGTTTGAGTGACACTTTACGGGGCAGAGGTTACCCCAGAACGGAAGTCAACAAAATCACGTGACTTCCGAACGGAAATTTTCTATCTCTTTTTCTGTCGACATTTCAAGCAGCGAAGACGT
The DNA here is from genome assembly GCA_963556195.1 of Sepiola atlantica. Taxonomy (NCBI): domain Eukaryota; kingdom Metazoa; phylum Mollusca; class Cephalopoda; order Sepiida; family Sepiolidae; genus Sepiola; species Sepiola atlantica. The sequence goes on along the minus strand of OY744518.1, from coordinate 161,709,478 downwards.
GTTCAGGGCGCCATTCGCAGTTAAGGGTCGGCACGCACACTGTAGTTAGGTGTAGTGAGGCAAGCTATCCGTCTCTCTCTCTCCATGCAAGTAACCCGTTTTTCTGATTTTTTTTCCCTTAATAAACTTTTTTATAAATTGACGAAGTGGTTTTGTGAACAGTTTATACACGCATGGGGAAGTGAAAATACAACAGATGGGCAATATGAGAAGGTCAGTGACCAGAGAGGGCGTGTCGCAGAAGTCCTGCTTCATCTGTACCGATTGTACTAGAGACTGTCACTTGCACATCAACCTGCACAGTTACAGCACATTTTGGCGCGGGTCAGGGTCAACTGTACGGCGTTTCATGCTCCTTGATACCGGGATGCCAATAATAAATTAGAGTAAAAATAATGAAAATATAACGGATGTCCATAAACTTTTTAGAACTTCCACAAATATTGGGTGGAATTGAAAATTATAGTTTAGGGTAGGTAACTTACGGTTCTAGTGCAAAACTAGGGGGGGGGGGAAATAAAGCCAGTTGTGAGAATAAAAGCACGTGGGAGACGATTAAATTCATCCTGTGTCAAATTCAGTCAATTTTTGTTTTACGAACATCCTATCAGCTGTGATATCGAAGATATAAAAACCAGGACGTTGCGGAATTTTATTTTTGTTGCGTGAAATCAGGATCCGATAAAACTTCTCAATTTCGTATCATGTGCGAGGTCTACGGTTACGGTTTTTTGTGCGCTCAAACAATGGTAGTTGGAAAGCATGTGTACGACAAGCGAGTTTAGGGTGTCCCACCAACTTAATGATACTGATGTGTTCGTATATTCTTCTCGCTAGGGATTCCCTATGTAGAATTTATCACATATCGCATGGCGTGTGTACATGCTGGGGGGGGGGGGTAACTTTTTTTTGCGATTTTTGTGAGTTTTGATGGTGAGTGATGTGGAATGAATGGTTGTGAAACCGTTTTTGGATGAAGTTGAGAAGAGATGTTTGTGTGTTCTCTGTGTGTTGACGAGGAGCATGACATTTATAAGTGTGGGGAAATTTTGATTTAATGTTGTGGTGAATGCGAATAGCACTTTTCCTGGCGTTGAGATATTTGGGGCATTTAAATATTTTTAAGGGGGATTTCTATGTTGCCAAATTTGTTAGCAGACCCCAACACCTCACTAACGAATTCAACACCATGGGAATGTGATACTCTATTGTTTTTCTTAATCTAATCTGGCAACAAGTTCTAAAACTACTTTTATATTAGCAAAAAATCCATTGGTTAATAGATTTAGCTTTTAAACTCTACCTCGACAATAACCTTCGATATTGAGCAGAAATATTTTTTAAATCTACACCATAGAAATCTTATTAATTATTTTGAATATTCCGTACTAAAAACTCAATACTTTATTCTGATTTTTTAGTTTTCTCGGTGGAAACTTTGACTATGTTCTTACCAGCAAAAATTGTATTTCTATTCACTTTTTGTGAAATAAAATTGTATCCCACTCGGAATTAAATTAAAATGGTGACATGCTTCAATAATGACTGACAGCAGAGTAATAGAAGCAGCAGCAGCCACCGCAGTCATTACAATTATTACGTAAGACAGTTTGTTTCGCTTTTATATTTAAAATAAAATTATTTATTTTTGAAAAATAAATAAAAAGAAAAACAAACTATGCTAGGTATGAATTTATTTACGCAGAACAGGGTAACAGTTTTTTTTTTACTCAGCCTAATATGTCTACTTTTTTACTTCTCAATTCAAGCTTAACGTCACAAACATTAAAGTAAAGTCAATCTATTTGTCGATTTTTGTCATCGATAGTCTTCGTCCTACAAAATCAATATTTGATTCTGCTTCGTCTGTTTTTTTTGTGCAACGTTACTACATTTTCTTGGCAAGAAAAAATATAATTCGATTTAATTCGTTTAAGAAATTTATTTTATCTGACCGGAATAATTTTCTAAATGCTGCAAGTGAAGTAACTCTGAATTCATCAATAGAGAGTTACTTCGCTTTGGTTGGCTTTTTAATTCAAAAATAGGAAAAGTAACTCTGTATTGACGGATACTGAGTTACTTCCCTTTGTTTAGTCTACTTTTCACTTCTTTCAAAAAGGACGCACATTCTTTTTTACATTTAAGTCACATAAAGAATGAAAGATAATCTTTTATTGTTCATAATAAAAATATAAAAATTGCGTCCAATGTTAGGTTTAATAAAATGTTATTGTTTAAAGTTCTCAATGATTATATATATATATATATATATATATATATATATATATATATAGCAAGCAGAAATAGACAGTTTTGGATTTTGTCTTTTTATTTGTTATACTTAACTGGCTTTGCAAACTCACTTTTTTCATTCAAACAATTTAACCCGAGCTTAATGAGTGATCCAACGGATCACAATTTTTCTAGCATATATATTATGAAAATGTAAAAGAAATAACTATAAATGACTGCGTACGTTATTCTTTTCATCCGTATCCCGACGAAGAGGCCATTCTGTTTAGCTAGTGTTATTTTCTGCGCTCGGAAACTAGATATTTCTGGCATAAAGTGAATATTTAAACAATTAAGTACCGGATTATGCAATTTGATTTTTTGCGTTTCAAGCACACTACAAGTGCGGATGTGACTTTTGAACTAGGAAGTATCCCTAGGAAGTCACCCCAGAAAAGATGGCGTGATGAAAGAGCAATTGTTGGATAACCCGCATTTACACGTGGGGCTAATGAATCGGGCGACAGGCGACGAACGGTGCGATGATCGTAAAGCCATCCTATGCCAACTTCCGATCTTAGCGATAGCTTATCTGTGCACATAATAGTTACCATTCTCCATGCATTCCTCGGTCAACGTACATGAATACTGTAACGGTAAGATAGATAGATAGATAGATAGATAGATAGATAGATAGATAATTCGGTAGTTTTCAAAAGTTCAAAACATTAATTATAATTTCAATGGAACAGCAAATCAATGAAGTTAGAGTGACAACGTTGCTTTTGCGCCATTCCTTTGTGTGTTCTGGGACAAAACCTTCCCCGACTTCGCATGCAACCTGCAACCACTGAGCCTTGCTGTGTCGGTGGTAAAATCTGCAATCTTGCAGATTAACGAATAGCTGCGATCAACGAAGAGGACTTCACGCAGACCAGGCAATCCTGAAGCGCGATATTTGTGAGCTCTATGCAGAAGGCTGACTTGCTGAACAATAGCGACAACTATAACAACAAAAACATAGCAAGCGGAGCATACGAAATTAACTTACCGCCAACGCTACAACAGTCTATTTTGAAATCTAAGTTGCTATGTTAACAAAAAATCTATATAAAAGCCAGGATAGGAAAGCATTAAATGTAGACTGTGGACGAACAGACGAAAGCTAAAATCGTATCATAAGCGAATGAAGCAAACTAGCCAAAAAGTATATAAAAACACATATGACCGAGTCGGAGAAGCCGTCCACTAAGAACTATGCAAACAACTGCATGTTGTACTTGCGGGCAAACGGTACAAGCACAAATAGGGGGTACTATTAGAAAATGAAAGGCAAAAAATCTTCTGGGACATGGGAATCAGGACCGAATGTGATAATAGTCAACAAAAGAATCTGCTTAATAGTAAAGTTTTATCGTTTCAGTAGATGACAAGGTGAAGATGAAGAAGGCAGAAAACATTAGGAAATACTAGAAACCAATTAAAAGCAATAAATACATGATCAGTATCTCTAGTAAGATACTCTGGACACTTCATAAACTACACACTTGAAAAGCTCGGGTACTAAGATCAAACAAACAGAAAAATAATGACCATGCGCAACGCGTTGCATTCGAAGGGTGATACTTCTCGGCCCTATGTATACAGGGAAGAAGAAGGGGGAGAGCTAGTACGTATTGAAGATTGTGTAAACGACGCATGTAAAGAACTAGAAAAATACAGACAGCGTCAAAAAGACTGGCAAGTTAAACAAATACGGACAGAAAATATAGAAAGAGAAGTAGCTACATAGACGAAAACACATCACTTGTTATTGCCTGTGAGAAATAACTGATAATGACTCGTATGAGAACTAGTGAATAAATAATTTTTTTAATTAATAATACTAATAATACTAATAACAATAATACTATTAATAATAATGACGACGACGAAATGCAAAAGCATAATTTAGGCTGAGAGATTACAAACAATAGATTCAAAACCATGAATTTGTTCAAGTGTGTCCTCGCAATAAAGTTGTCACGTCTCTTATTTAATAGCAGTGTAAGGAAGCTAAAGAGAAAATGAAGGAGGGTCGGTAATTACGGCTTACGTCACGTTGAAACACAGGTTCTCTTTTTATCACCGAAGTTTAGCAACGTTGAATCTAGTCGATACTTAGATGGGTGACAACTTTAAAAATAGCAGGTGCCCCTTGAAACGGGCGTGGCTATAGGGCTACACTCTCTACTACCTTTAGTAAAGGTATGCATCCATCTCTCTTCTACCATAGCTATGGATTAAATAGTAGGTTATACTAGACGTCCCAGCCTTGTAAGGGCAGCTAGTCTAGAACAAAAAATAAATAAATAACACCAGTATCCTTCTTCGATTATCCCGGCATTGCTGTTTATCGTCTTAGATTTTTGCCCTTTTACTGCACATAAGCAATGCCAGGTAAGGATAAGCTCGGTTAGAGATAACGCAACGCTTGTTTTACTATGCATTCATCATTGTGTTGCATAACGAAGACCGTGTTTGAATGGAAAAGTATTAGTGACACCTTAAGGGTTAGAGGTGACCTCAGACGGAAGTCGCGAAACCACGTGACTTCCGAGATTTTCTGTCTCTTTGTCCGGCGATACTTCAAGTAGGAAAGACGTGTCTAAGGGCACAATATAACTAAATGTAGCGAGACGAGCTATCTATCTCTCTCTCTGAAGTTTTCTGGGGTTATTCTCTTTATAATAAAGCTTTTTTTCTATAAATCAATATCGGCGTCCGAATGGTTTTGTATTCACAGACAAGCAAGAACCTGGATCCATCGACGATATGGCTGTATAATGGTTTATACACGCATCGGCAATTTAAAACATAATAGCATCGGCACTTTTTTTTAAATGATAAATATTCTCTCCATTTTCGTGGCAATTGTAGCGCATTGATTGCAGCATCTGGAATTGCTCAGCAACGCAATCTCGAATGGCAATCTCATCTAAACGTAATGCAGACCAGATGGCGTTTTTAATTAGACGTTCAAGTTCATTGTTATTTATATTTTTACACGTTTCTTGGTTTGGGTGTTTCGGTTTATTTAGTGCTGAATCCAGTCAATTTGGTAAAGGTATTTTTTTCTTCAAACTTTTAATATTTCTATTTTTTATATTAAATGGTTAGTAATTTGCTTTATATGCATATATTTTATAAAAGACTACTCTATAATTGATTAATTATATCTAACCCATAGATGTGACCATGAAAAGTACTACCGTTCTGCGTCAGAGTCGAACCCGAAAGTAATGGGAACTACGGAGTGACTACATACTTCAAAGATTTCGTCATCACCACTGGATGACGTTTTGGGTCATACCTTAGACGGTAGGGGTAGAGAGAGAGAGAGAGAGAGAGAGAGAGAGAGAGAGAGAGAGGGGAGGGAGAGAGAGAGGGAGGGAGAGAGAGATAGTTTGAGTGATTGGTAGGGTTGAAAAATGAAGTAGGCACAGAAAAAGGCGGAATAGGCTGGTAAAGGTGAATTTCGGGTGTGTGGGACGGGATCAGGGCGAGAAACTTGTCGAAGTGTTATATGACGAAAGCGGTTAGTTAAATGGACAAATGATTAACGGATAGGAGGTCAAAATTTAACCTTTAGTTAACGGAAGTTGACGAAATCATGTGAGTTCCGGAAGAAAGGGGAAGGGGATATCCCTCTTCCTGGTAACACTTCAAACAGAGCAGACGCGTAAAAGACGCCGTCTCCGATGGGGTCCGGCGTGCTCAATGTGGCAAGGTGAAACATGACACAAGCGTTCTTTCTCTCTCTCTCTCTCTCTCTCTCTCTCTGTACATGTTGTCTGAATATGTTCCTCACGCGAATAAAAGCCTCTATCATCAAAGAAATCCGGGTTCAAGCCACAAGAGCGTATAATGATATTATACCCTCCTCAGAGACACTACAAGGCAACAGTAACCTCTATAATAGGCAGGTCTGGATATTTGTTTTAGGGGGTTCTTAGACAGTAGAGCCCGGTCCTTTCAGGTTAAATGTTGACCAGATTTTAAAAGCGTAATTTAGAAAATGTCGTCAACCTTCGAGAACATACAGGCTTAGAAATTCAATTTAAGGATATCGTCATTGACTAAAGAAACACGTTGCTAGGAAGATAAACCTGTGTTGAAGACCAATGACTCATTTTTGAAAACAAGTAAAGTATATTTAAACAAATGTTTTTTTTAAGAAGTTGGTGTTTTCACGTTCGTATTTTCTATTTTATCAACTTGATGTTCTTAATTATTAATGCTACGAAACGTTACCATCCTTCTTGTTGTATATTTCATTGAAATGTGTTTCAATACATCTAAGTTTTACCAGTTAAAAGATCCTGTGTAAAACATGCGCGGTCTTGCGCTATAACAGAATATAGACTTACAGTCACATATGCGACATTTCATGAATCCGACGTAATTTATATGACATAAATAAACTGTCACCAATCTGTGCATACAGCTGGAAGCCTTACACACACACACACATACATATATATATAAGTAAAATATTTATAAATAACACATGTCAATTTAATCTCTTTTAAAACCTAAATAAACAGAAGAGTTATAAAAAACGAGTAAGGATTTTTAACAATTTTGCTGTAAAGTTTATCACGTTTTAACATTTTCTTCAGAAAATGATTTAAATCTGAAGCATGATTTCTCGATGACCTAGTCTGCATTAACAACTAGCAGTACTAACCGGCGTTGTCCGGGTGGAAAATTCGCAATACGACATTTTAAAGGATTGATAAAAGACGTTCAAAACCTCATAACATTTGTTATTTAATTTATACTAATTTTCTTATTCGACCATATTGAATGGTTTCGTGTCAAACGGATTTCGACGGTACTTCCGGTCATTCTTCATGTGTTGAGCGAAATATGCAGCATTCTGGAAACGTTGAAACTTACTCTAGCATAGCGTTTCTCAACCTTTTTCCCCTTGCATAACCCTTAAAATCACGACTCGAGGATCCCCTGCGCAAAAACAAAATCATATACCATATTTTTCTCATTTTATTTTAATCGTAGTTCACGTAGTAAATATATTTGTATATATATTTTTGAATAACTCGTTTAAGGAAAAATGGATGTTTCTTTGTCAAATTCTTCGGTACAACTAAATAAAATCCATACTGTTCATTTATATTATTTCATCAAAGAATTATTATTCACACAAAAATTCTAAAACCAAACGTAAAAAATAAAGACAAGTAACCAATATATATATATATATATATATATATATATATATATATATATATATATATATGTGTGTGTGTGTGTGTGTGGGTGTGTGTGTGGGGGGTGTAAACAGAATGAAAACATAATTACTAGATCAGTTTATTATTTATTCATCATTTACTGGCAATGTTGAAAAGACATAAGATAAATCAAGGCCAAATGCCTTGTGGACCAATAAATTGGCTAAAAATGTTACTTTCAGGGCCATTTATATAAAGACATTGATTCTCTTATGCGAAACTTATGTCTGTCTTTTGCTATTACTTACTAAGATTTAGGAATTCCCGTTTCGGTCTGAAGCCAGATCCACAGCGTCCCTCCAGCTTCTTCCCATTGCCAAACAATCTCTCTCGGTTTTTTGCTTCCAGTTCATTTTTGGTCTTCCTCTTTTTTCCCCATCAGAGGTCCACTGGAGCATTTGGTTTGCAATTCTCTTTGGGGTTAATCTTAGGACATGTTCAGGCCAGCCTAAATGTCGTTTGCCGATTATTAACCATACCACCTGTTGTTAGTGCGGTCTCTGACTTCTTGATTGGTAGTTCGATCGCTCAATTTCATCCCTAGAATTTTTCTAATGCATTTGGAATATAATTTCCTCTCAACGATGATTTTAACATGCCAAGTTTCACTTTCATATAGCAGTGTGGATAAATGTTGCTGTTATAAAATCTAAATTTAGATCTGAGGGTGATTTCTTTTGTTTTTCAAGATCTTGTAAAGCTGATTGAATGCTGCTGTTATAAAATCTTAATTTAGATCTGAGGGTGATTTCTTTTGTTTTTCAAGATCTTGTAAAGCTGATTGAATGCTGCTGTTATAAAATCTTAATTTAGATCTGAGGGTGATTTCTTTTGTTTTTCAAGATCTTGTAAAGCTGATTGAATGCTGCTGTTATAAAATCTTAATTTAGATCTGAGGGTGATTTCTTTTGTTTTTCAAGATCTTGTAAACCTGATTGAATGCTGCTGTTATAAAATCTTAATTTAGATCTGAGGGTGATTTCTTTTGTTTTACAAGATCTTGTAAAGCTGATTGAATGCTGCTGTTATAAAATCTTAATTTAGATCTGAGGGTGATTTCTTTTGTTTTTCAAGATCTTGTAAAGCTGATTGAATGCCGCTGTTATAAAATCTTAATTTAGATCTGAGGGTGATTTCTTTTGTTTTTCAAGATCTTGTAAAGCTGATTGAATGCCGCTGTTATAAAATCTTAATTTAGATCTGAGGGTGATTTCTTTTGTTTTTCAAGATCTTGTAAAGCTGATTGAATGCTGCTGTTATAAAATCTTAATTTATATCTGAGGGGGATTTCTTTTGTTTTTCAAGATCTTGTAAAGCTGATTGAATGCTGCTGTTATAAAATCTTAATTTATTACTGAGGGTGATTTCTTTTGTTTTTCAAGATCTTGTAAAGCTGATTGAATGCTGCTGTTATAAAATCTTAATTTAGATCTGAGGGTGATTTCTTTTGTTTTTCAAGATCTTGTAAAGCTGATTGAATGCCGCTGTTATAAAATCTTAATTTAGATCTGAGGGTGATTTCTTTTGTTTTTCAAGATCTTATAAAGCTGATTGAATGCCGCTGTTATAAAATCTTAATTTAGATCTGAGGGTGATTTCTTTTGTTTTTCAAGATCTTGTAAAGCTGATTGAATGCCGCTGTTATAAAATCTTAATTTAGATCTGAGGGTGATTTCTTTTGTTTTTCAAGATCTTGTAAAGCTGATTGAATGCTGCTGTTATAAAATCTTAATTTAGATCTGAGGGTTATTTCTTTTGTTTTTCAAGATCTTGTAAAGCTGATTGAATGCCGCTGTTATAAAATCTTAATTTAGATCTGAGGGTGATTTCTTTTGTTTTTCAAGATCTTGTAAAGCTGATTGAATGCCGCTGTTATAAAATCTTAATTTAGATCTGAGGGTGATTTCTTTTGTTTTTCAAGATCTTGTAAAGCTGATTGAATGCTGCTGTTATAAAATCTTAATTTATATCTGAGGGTGATTTCTTTTGTTTTTCAAGATCTTGTAAAGCTGATTGAATGCTGCTGTTATAAAATCTTAATTTAGATCTGAGGGTGATTTCTTTTGTTTTTCAAGATCTTGTAAAGCTGATTGAATGCCGCTGTTATAAAATCTTAATTTAGATCTGAGGGTGACTTCTTTTGTTTTTCAAGATCTTGTAAAGCTGATTGAATGCCGCTGTTATAAAATCTTAATTTAGATCTGAGGGTGATTTCTTTTGTTTTTCAAGATCTTGCAAAGCTGATTGAATGCTGCTGTTATAAAATCTTAATTTAGATTTGAGGGTGATTTCTTTTGTTTTTCAAGATCTTGTAAAGCTGATTGAATGCTGCTGTTATAAAATCTTAATTTAGATTTGAGGGTGATTTCTTTTGTTTTTCAAGATCTTGCAAAGCTGATTGAATGCTGCTGTTATAAAATCTTAATTTAGATTTGAGTGTGATTTTTTTTGTTTTTCAAGATCTTGTAAAGCTGATTGAATGCTGCTGTTATAAAATCTTAATTTAGATCTGAGGGTGATTTCTTTTGTTTTACAAGATCTTGTAAAGCTGATTGAATGCTGCTGTTATAAAATCTTAATTTAGATCTGAGGGTGATTTCTTTTGTTTTTCAAGATCTTGTAAAGCTGATTGAATGCTGCTGTTATAAAATCTTAATTTAGATCTGAGGGTGATTTCTTTTGTTTTTCAAGATCTTGTAAAGCTGATTGAATGCTGCTGTTATAAAATCTTAATTTAGATTTGAGTGTGATTTTTTTTGTTTTTCAAGATCTTGCAAAGCTGATTGAATGCTGCTGTTATAAAATCTTAATTTAGATCTGAGGGTGATTTCTTTTGTTTTTCAAGATCTTGCAAAGCTGATTGAATGCTGCTGTTATAAAATCTTAATTTAGATTTGAGTGTGATTTCTTTTGTTTTTCAAGATCTTGTAAAGCTGATTGAATGCTGCTGTTATAAAATCTTAATTTAGATTTGAGTGTGATTTTTTTTGTTTTTCAAGATCTTGCAAAGCTGATTGAATGCTGCTGTTATAAAATCTTAATTTAGATCTGAGGGTGATTTCTTTTGTTTTTCAAGATCTTGCAAAGCTGATTGAATGCTGCTGTTATAAAATCTTAATTTAGATCTGAGGGTGATTTCTTTTGTTTTTCAAGATCTTGTAAAGCTGATTGAATGCTGCTGTTATAAAATCTTAATTTAGATCTGAGGGTGATTTCTTTTGTTTTACAAGATCTTGTAAAGCTGATTGAATGCTGCTGTTATAAAATCTTAATTTATATCTGAGGGGGATTTCTTTTGTTTTTCAAGATCTTGTAAAGCTGATTGAATGCTGCTGTTATAAAATCTTAATTTATTACTGAGGGTGATTTCTTTTGTTTTTCAAGATCTTGTAAAGCTGATTGAATGCTGCTGTTATAAAATCTTAATTTAGATCTGAGGGTGATTTCTTTTGTTTTTCAAGATCTTGTAAAGCTGATTGAATGCCGCTGTTATAAAATCTTAATTTAGATCTGAGGGTGATTTCTTTTGTTTTTCAAGATCTTATAAAGCTGATTGAATGCCGCTGTTATAAAATCTTAATTTAGATCTGAGGGTGATTTCTTTTGTTTTTCAAGATCTTGTAAAGCTGATTGAATGCCGCTGTTATAAAATCTTAATTTAGATCTGAGGGTGATTTCTTTTGTTTTTCAAGATCTTGTAAAGCTGATTGAATGCTGCTGTTATAAAATCTTAATTTATATCTGAGGGTGATTTCTTTTGTTTTTCAAGATCTTGTAAAGCTGATTGAATGCTGCTGTTATAAAATCTTAATTTAGATCTGAGGGTTATTTCTTTTGTTTTTCAAGATCTTGTAAAGCTGATTGAATGCCGCTGTTATAAAATCTTAATTTAGATCTGAGGGTGATTTCTTTTGTTTTTCAAGATCTTGTAAAGCTGATTGAATGCCGCTGTTATAAAATCTTAATTTAGATCTGAGGGTGATTTCTTTTGTTTTTCAAGATCTTGTAAAGCTGATTGAATGCTGCTGTTATAAAATCTTAATTTATATCTGAGGGTGATTTCTTTTGTTTTTCAAGATCTTGTAAAGCTGATTGAATGCTGCTGTTATAAAATCTTAATTTAGATCTGAGGGTGATTTCTTTTGTTTTTCAAGATCTTGTAAAGCTGATTGAATGCCGCTGTTATAAAATCTTAATTTAGATCTGAGGGTGACTTCTTTTGTTTTTCAAGATCTTGTAAAGCTGATTGAATGCCGCTGTTATAAAATCTTAATTTAGATCTGAGGGTGATTTCTTTTGTTTTTCAAGATCTTGCAAAGCTGATTGAATGCTGCTGTTATAAAATCTTAATTTAGATTTGAGGGTGATTTCTTTTGTTTTTCAAGATCTTGTAAAGCTGATTGAATGCTGCTGTTATAAAATCTTAATTTAGATTTGAGGGTGATTTCTTTTGTTTTTCAAGATCTTGCAAAGCTGATTGAATGCTGCTGTTATAAAATCTTAATTTAGATTTGAGTGTGATTTTTTTTGTTTTTCAAGATCTTGTAAAGCTGATTGAATGCTGCTGTTATAAAATCTTAATTTAGATCTGAGGGTGATTTCTTTTGTTTTACAAGATCTTGTAAAGCTGATTGAATGCTGCTGTTATAAAATCTTAATTTAGATCTGAGGGTGATTTCTTTTGTTTTTCAAGATCTTGTAAAGCTGATTGAATGCTGCTGTTATAAAATCTTAATTTAGATCTGAGGGTGATTTCTTTTGTTTTTCAAGATCTTGTAAAGCTGATTGAATGCTGCTGTTATAAAATCTTAATTTAGATTTGAGTGTGATTTTTTTTGTTTTTCAAGATCTTGCAAAGCTGATTGAATGCTGCTGTTATAAAATCTTAATTTAGATCTGAGGGTGATTTCTTTTGTTTTTCAAGATCTTGCAAAGCTGATTGAATGCTGCTGTTATAAAATCTTAATTTAGATTTGAGTGTGATTTCTTTTGTTTTTCAAGATCTTGTAAAGCTGATTGAATGCTGCTGTTATAAAATCTTAATTTAGATTTGAGTGTGATTTTTTTTGTTTTTCAAGATCTTGCAAAGCTGATTGAATGCTGCTGTTATAAAATCTTAATTTAGATCTGAGGGTGATTTCTTTTGTTTTTCAAGATCTTGCAAAGCTGATTGAATGCTGCTGTTATAAAATCTTAATTTAGATCTGAGGGTGATTTCTTTTGTTTTTCAAGATCTTGTAAAGCTGATTGAATGCTGCTGTTATAAAATCTTAATTTAGATCTGAGGGTGATTTCTTTTGTTTTACAAGATCTTGTAAAGCTGATTGAATGCTGCTGTTATAAAATCTTAATTTAGATCTGACGGTGATTTCTTTTGTTTTTCAAGATCTTGTAAAGCTGATTGAATGCTGCTGTTATAAAATCTTAATTTAGATTTGAGTGTGATTTTTTTTGTTTTTCAAGATCTTGCAAAGCTGATTGAATGCTGCTGTTATAAAATCTTAATTTAGATCTGAGGGTGATTTCTTTTGTTTTTCAAGATCTTGCAAAGCTGATTGAATGCTGCTGTTATAAAATCTTAATTTAGATTTGAGTGTGATTTCTTTTGTTTTTCAAGATCTTGTAAAGCTGATTGAATGCTGCTGTTATAAAATCTTAATTTAGATTTGAGTGTGATTTTTTTTGTTTTTCAAGATCTTGCAAAGCTGATTGAATGCTGCTGTTATAAAATCTTAATTTAGATCTGAGAGTGATTTCTTTTGTTTTTCAAGATCTTGCAAAGCTGATTGAATGCTGCTGTTATAAAATCTTAATTTAGATCTGAGGGTGATTTCTTTTGTTTTTCAAGATCTTGTAAAGCTGATTGAATGCTGCTGTTATAAAATCTTAATTTAGATCTGAGGGTGTTTTCTTTTGTTTTTCAAGATCTTGCAAAGCTGATTGAATGCTGCTGTTATAAAATCTTAATTTAGATCTGAGGGTGATTTCTTTTGTTTTTCAAGATCTTGCAAAGCTGATTGAATGCTGCTGTTATAAAATCTTAATTTAGATCTGAGGGTGATTTCTTTTGTTTTTCAAGATCTTGTAAAGCTGATTGAATGCTGCTGTTATAAAATCTTTATTTAGATCTGAGGGTGATTTCTTTTGTTTTTCAAGATCTTGTAAAGCTGATTGAATGTTGCTGTTATAAAATCTTAATTTAGATCTGAGGGTGATTTCTTTTGTTTTTCAAGATCTTGTAAAGCTGATTGAATGCTGCTGTTATAAAATCTTAATTTAGATCTGAGGGTGATTTCTTTTGTTTTTCAAGATCTTGCAAAGCTGATTGAATGCTGCTGTTATAAAATCTTAATTTAGATCTGAGGGTGATTTCTTTTGCTTTTCAAGATCTTGCAAAGCTGATTGAATGCTGCTGTTATAAAATCTTAATTTAGATCTGAGGGTGATTTCTTTTGTTTTTCAAGATCTTGTAAAGCTGATTGAATGCTGCTGTTATAAAATCTTAATTTAGATCTGAGGGTGATTTTTTTTGTTTTTCAAGATCTTGTAAAGCTGATTGAATGCTGCTGTTATAAAATCTTAATTTAGATCTGAGGGTGATTTCTTTTGTTTTTCAAGATCTTGTAAAGCTGATTGAATGCTGCTGTTATAAAATCTTAATTTAGATCTGAGGGTGATTTCTTTTGCTTTTCAAGATCTTGCAAAGCTGATTGAATGCTGCTGTTATAAAATCTTAATTTAGATCTGAGGGTGATTTCTTTTGTTTTTCAAGATCTTGTAAAGCTGATTGAATGCTGCTGTTATAAAATCTTAATTTAGATCTGAGGGTGATTTCTTTTGTTTTTCAAGATCTTGCAAAGCTGATTGAATGCTGCTGTTATAAAATCTTGATTTAGATCTGAGGGTGATTTCTTTTGTTTTTCAAGATCATGCAAAGCTGATTGAATGCTGCTGTTATAAAATCTTAATTTAGATCTGAGGGTGATTTCTTTTGTTTTTCAAGATCTTGCAAAGCTGATTGAATGCTGCTGTTATAAAATCTTGATTTAGATCTGAGGGTGATTTCTTTTGTTTTTCAAGATCTTGTAAAGCTGATTAAATGTTGCTGGGGCTTTTCCTTAGTCTTTTGCTATATAAATATCTAATTTGAGGTCGAACTTTAAATAAACACGCACAGATTTCATTCTCAATTAAGAGGAGACGATTTCTGTCTTTGCTCTTGATACTTGTTCAATAATAGCTTCTTACGGAACACTTTTGTGGAACCTTAGTGTCCCGGGAAAGCCCCGTTGAGAAATGCTGATGTGGTAGGATAGACTCTTCTTTTTATTTTGATCACTCTCAAAATTTACTTAACTGCGTAAATCCAAACTGCATATTTATATATTTATTTTTATTCACCCCAAATAAGCACATTGCCACTGTGACGTAATGGACTACTATGATAGGTGGCAGATTTATGTGGATTAATCTAAGTTGGGAGTTTGACAGCAAGATGTTTGTTCACATTACGGGGCACATTCAATGGAAGTACTTTTTAAACAAGAACAGAGATAGTTTAAAGACTCCTTTTTGCACCATGTCCAATCGGATAACTCTACGAGTATACAGCGTGTCGCGTATAAGAGACCTATCTCGATTTAAGTCTGGTTTGGTTTTTGCTTGTTTTACGGTATATCAACCGTATGGGGAAGTATTTCAGGCCAAAATACAATACATATTGAAAGCGATTCATCAAACAAGAGGTTACTATTTTACTCATAGCTGGTGTCACAGGTGTAATCTGTGTTCACTTCCTTTTGGAAACTGTAGCGTCGCATGAGAATTAGAAGTAACTATATTTTTTTCTGGTCAAGTAGTGAAGAGATGAGACTAAACTGGTCTCTCTTCACTTACCCGCTCATATATGCAAAATCGGAATATAAACAATCAAGAGAACATTCTAGTCTTCGCCTGGTAAATTGGTATTCCGGAAGTCGGACAATAAAGTACATTAAACCCTCAGCTAATCTCCCTGTGTCTTTCACACACGGAGAAAGGAGTTCGCTTCAGAAATGACGGGTATGTGTAATGGCGACTGCGCGACCACGTGAGTTCCTGAGTATAAAATACTAGTTACCGCAACAAGAGTCTTGTCTACACTATCATACCTATAATTCGGGAAAAGAAAAAAAAAGGATCCATACTTTTCTCAAATGTATAAGTGATCTAACTGAATTAGCGATATTTGAACAAAGTATATCACGCCTACAGTCTGTACCGGTAAACATAGCACCATTTTTAGACCCATTCTAGCTATAAGACTAATTACACATATTACTTACTAACTTATTAATACTTTAAAACTTAGTACTTTCTAACGTATTATTTACTTAATTATTTATAACTACTAATTACTTACGAATTACTAAAGACTAGTTTGGTTTGTTTTACGACTTTTCAACCATTTTCAGGTCATTTAATGCCGAATACAGTTGGAATCTTTGAAAAATTTATTTTAAAAAACATTATTCTTTGAAAAACATTCTTTAAACCTTGTTTTCGTTTTTTACGATATATCATCATTTTTCACTTTATTTAATGCCGAATCAAATTGGATTTATATGTCTTTAAATCTTCATATTTTTATAGACATCCACTGCTTTTTTTGCCAATGCTAAAGACTAATTAAACATATTACTCATCATATAACATACACCTAGAAGACATATTGCAGCATTGCGACATAGGGGAATTTCTTCGATCACCACAGATTGCCTGTCGAGTTTTTTCGTTGACAGAAAAAGCTTTTCTCCTTTCTTGTTAACACGTAATAGATGGCTCATTAGATAATGAGGTCTAGTTGTTAAGATGGTCGTAGTGGTGATGTGGTAGCCGAATCTTATGTGTCTTCCTCACTCCTTGTATCTGCAATAATTTAACAAAAGAAAAGCAAATAACGCCAACAATAATGTTGCTCAATAGCCTACGTTTTGTGTTGCTTTATTCTTTTACAGCATTATGTGATCGTCCCCTCGCTTGCTTTCCGGGTCACAAACTAAAACAGAGATTTGAATAAACGTCCTAACGCAATCGGCTCACAGTCCAAAAGAGGGAAATCTTTCTCTCTTCTTCGCCACGTCTTATTTTGGACTTCCTGTCCGTGACGTTATATCCTTGCACGTGCTTCTAACCTCAAGTTCAACTTCTAATGGAATTTTCCACTGCTTGATTTTAACCTTGCCTTGAAAATACCGTTTTTAACGTTATTTTCACTCACTCACATATAAACTCGCTGCGATATTACTAACTATGCATGTTTCGTTGTTCAATAGTTTCTCATCGTCGATTTTCTCAAATGCTGTGCGACGCCAATGTTTTCTCGATCAAGGCTAGACCTACTCATCTGTTGTATTACCGTATAAATGGCTCTTCCGTAATTCGAAAAACACATTCTCTGCTTTTTCCTTTTCCGATCGTGATTAATTGAGGATTGGTACTTCTTCACTTTTGGCGCCGGTATCTGTAGACGTTGTCCCCTTTCTTTTCTGAACAAATGCCAAATACTTCTTGCTGATTTGAGCAGTGCTGGTCTGTGTGCTAGATTAGTGTTTCTGGTTCTCTCTTCGAAGGCGAGTATCTGTTGCACCTTCGGCCTCATAATCCTTCCGGTTCAGGTTTCTGTCGGGACGTTAATGTAATGTGAATGATCATATGCCAACGTGTATTTGACGGGAGTTTGAATTACCTACAGGGGAGTTTCAATTACCTACTAGACACTATCCTCGAGTGTGTTCAGTCTCTTTGTACAAAGGTTCGTCAGGACAACCTGACATGAGGTTCACCCGACAAGTAAACACTGACCAAATATTCCAAATAACATAATATTCGCAGCACAAATAAGATCTCCTCAGCATGGCTATACACTTTCTCATATACGAAATGGTGCACCTTCTCCTAGTGATGTTACTTCAAGTAACAGCATATAGCTGGATAATCCACCAGACTAGATGAATTCTTTCCTGGGATCCGGTAAGATCAAGAGACCGCAAGAAAGATATACTATAACATATTTAACTGGTCAATTGGGGAGAGGAAAATTAATGTTCTTAACTAACTCAATGTTTGAGAAATAAAAGAATTTCAATAGAATATTTGCATATCTATGTATCTTATATAGAGATATAATAGATACATAGATATAGAAATGTTAGCCCCAGAAAGGGGCCCGTTTATTTCTGAGAACTTCCATTGAAGTAAAAATGAAACAAAAAACGTAATAGTTGATGGAGAGAGTTTGAATGCCTACTAGATACCACCCCTGAGTGTCTTCGGTCTCTCTGTGCATGGGTTTGTCAGGATACCCTGGCATGAGGATACTTCACCCTACAAGTAGACCCTGACAAAATATTCAAAATAACGTAATATTCAAAGCCCAAATAAAATCCCCTTCGACACAGCTATACATTGATATGTGCACATTCTCCTAGTGATGTTACCTCAAGTAACAGCACTCAGCTGGATACTCCACCAGACCAGGTGAATTCTTGCCCTGGAATCCGACAAGATCAATAAAAGACCACAATAAAGGTAAGCTATAGCATAGTTAAGTGGTCAATTTCTGAGAGGAAAATCGGTCTTCTTCACTGTTTCAGAAACATGTGAGAGGTAGAGAAGAATCTTAGTTGAACACTTCAATATCTATGTATCTTATATAAAAGGAATGGGAGCTAATTGAACTAAAATGAAAAAACATGTAATAGCTTATTCTTTTTCAGATCTTTCTAATTAAAACTAAACAGATAGATAGATAGATAGATAGATAGATAGATAGATAGATAGATAGATAGATAGATAGATAGATAGATAGATAGACTTCAGTAGATATACAGCGTGACTTCCAGAAATGGCATTCATGGAATCGTTAATAACATTTTCGATCCTTTCTGCAATCCAACGATATTTGGTTGGAAATAAAGTTGAGTTTATGCCTGACTTTTCCACCAAGTTTTAATCATGAATATCCAACACTTTTGTGTATTATCAAGGTTTAATGATAAGCACGCCGGGAAATTACATAAAAAATTGACAATAACTTTAAGACACTTCTCTGGTGTCAGTGCCCCGATTTAGTTTGTGATGGTCGCTTTAGTTGAGGAATATTCTGGGGATAATTTTGATAGACATTATCTTTGAGATAACTTCACAGATAAAATATGAGGAGGTTATGGTCCGGTAAGTGTGAAGCCCATTCGAGATCACATAGCCTATTTATGAGATGATTACAAAAATGTCTCCTCATATCACTGAACGGCAATAAAACAAAGACTGTTGGGCATTCATGACTGGAACTTTGTGGACAAGTCAAGCATACATTGGAGTTTGTGTGTACCAGATATGGTTAAATGGTATAAAGTATTGTGAATTCTATTAACGATTTCATGCTGGGCATTTTAAAGAGTGGGCGGTTACCCTGTATATGAATAGTATTACATACGTGATCGGTCTGAAAAAGTAACTGGACTGGATGTGCTGTGTTAGCTATTGTCGAAAAAACAATAAGGTGATTGTGTTATCATATAACATGCTAGGAGCAAAGTGTAGTATCTGTTCTGATACTTCGCCTTTTCTGTCCTCGTGTTGGATAATAACTATGAGGATGGACGCATCGATTTGAGACGGGTTTGACTTACGCGATTTGTAGCGGAGTCATCCCGTGCAAAGCTGGGCGATATGTTTCCCACGATTTGCGGTGACAATGACGAGACCGGAGGGTCAGAGGTCGGGTCACAGCTGCGTGTTGATCACGAGATTTCGTGACGTCAGTTTTCCGCTGGGAGAAAATTAAATTGAGATTTAGTCAGTTCTCACTTAGAAGCGACGAGAGAACAACGCACAATCATGTAGCTATTATAAAGAAGGGATTTCGAATCCCAATATAAGCAAGTTAGGGCTAAACGATGTTTTCCTCTTCCTCCCTTGCAAGTGATTACGTGATTAACTTAGGAAATTTAATTAGCATAGCCTTTCTCTCTCTTCTCCAACGAACTTCTCAATTGTTGGCTAATTAGCTAGTAAGTGAATAAACGGCTCGAATTTAAAAACAGTAAAAGCTTCGTTGTATTTATTTGAAGTGGAAATATTGAGTTCGGTTACAGATGGAAACCGCCGGCCGAAAATGTGACAGCGACACAAAGCTCAAAGAATGATGGCGACGACGGCGGCGGTTATGGCGGTTGCAGACAACAGGGAAACGCGTCTACTGCTGTGTAGACAAAAAGCATACAGCGGCAAGAGAGTGGTGACGGCGACGAAAGCGGATGGCGTTAGCAGAAGCGCGCACGAGTAGCGCTAATAGTTCCCTGCAATTCGACACACAGCGAGGCGAACGGAGCAGAGAGAAATGGCATATCGTCCCATTCGTAGCGATGCCGTTCGTACTGGATCAAGAGACGAAGAGTTCTACGACCAAGAGATTACAACACAAGTATTAAGAACTATTATAAACTTTATTATAACCAAATAATGTAACACTCGGTCAGTGAAGGAGGAATCCTTCTAGACTGAGGCAATTTTTATTTTTTTCCAATCCAGAGTGCCCCTTTTGGGAGAGCTGGATTTTCCCTACATTCAAAACCGACCTTGTGTCTAACTTTGCCTTCGTGGGGAGGCAAGTAAATGGGGGGCATGTTATTGATAATATGACAATAAAATAATAAAATAAAATTCGACGGTATGAGTTAAAATGGAAAAGTGAAAGACCTAAGACTTAACGTTTCGCCTAGCTGTTGCGTGGGCTTTATCAAGAGCGAAAAAGCTAAATGTGGCAAAGAACGAGAAGCTCTGTAATTTTGGGGAATATATATAGTAATCAGATTATAATAATTTTAAATCTATGTAGAGAGGGGAGATAAATAAATACGTCTACACATATAGAGATTAAAAAAATAAAATCAAAAAATTAAATAAAGATAAAAATAAATAAATTAAGAATATATAACTGTAATCTTAGGTTTCTACAACCATTGCATTTTTGTTCTCGTGCTCTTGTTCACACCTTTTTTCGGGTCGTTCAGCTATGAATAGCGATGAACAAACATAGATAGGAATAAACCATAACATCGCCGTACTGGAACAACATTCGAATTCACCTACGCTTTCCCCGTGTGACTTTTTCCCGAAGCTCAATGACATTATCATAGAGATCCATTTTGAATGTGTTGAGGCCGCATAGAGCACCGTAACGATGAAGTTCAAAGGAGCCCTAGAAGAATCCAAACAATAATGCATAGAAAGGGTATCGGAGAAAGATGCCAGCATGCAGAATACTATAGGGCAGTGGGGTGCAACGGGGCGGTGAACCCAACCACGGCATCCAAATGGGGGGGGGGGCACTTATATTTAAACTATCTCCATGTTCTTATAATATTTATCAGTACTAGCACTTATACTTTGGGGCAGCAGACCCCTGCACACCACTACTGAAGCAGTATTACTTTTAATAGGCCATCGTGTAGTTGTTTGGAATTAAAATAAATTGTTTCTGACACCATTCTCGTACTTTTTATCTTATAACTTTAAATAACGTCTAAGAATGCCATGGTTGAATACGAAATGATTACCAAACATTAAAGATCGTAATTTTTCCTTTAAAAAAAAGGAGGGGAGAAATAGAGAAACAAAAGAAAGCAGATAAATTCGATGGGAAGAAAAAGTCAAGCTAATAGTTAGGGTGTATTTTATAGTTTACGGTATGTAACCCCTTTTTGATGTTGTTTAATGCCGAAACACAATACTTATTGAACAAAAGTTACTATTTAGCCCATAGCTGGAGAGGGGGTGCATATCTTTCCCAATAGTATTTACAATGTAAGTAGGCTAACGCCTGGAATTGAACAAGATAGATCATGCGGCGGTATCCGTTACACCGTCCCTACCCCGTCCCCAATTGGGAAAGAGATAGACATACAATAACAGAGAAAGGGATGAAGAGACAGAAAAGGGGTAAAGGAAAGAAAAGGAAGAGAGGGAGAAGGGACAGGGAGAAAGGGAAGAAAGAGAGGGAAAAGAGAGCAGGGAGAAAGGGGGGAAGAGAGAGGGAGAGGGAGAGAGTAAAATGGGGAAAGAGTAAAATGGGAAAGAGAGAAAGGGTGAGAGAGAGAGGGTAAATGTGGAAGAGGGAGAGAGTAAAGGAAAAGAGAGAGGAGAAGGTGAAAAGACAAATATATAAAGAGAGTTGCATAATTACGTTGACACACTGGTTCTTGTTATATTAGCGAGGTTAAGTGACGTTGAGCCTAGTCGCTATCAGATGGATGACAATTTTGGGAATGCAAGGCACTGTATGTAGGAGGACGTCTACACCTCCCTGCAAAAAAAGTAACTAACGTTGTCGCTTCCCTTGACCGGAATATACATGCGACTGGGGACCACTTGGGAATTTAACATTCCCTAGAAACTTTCGTCATTCGGAGGAAGCCGGTGCAACCAGCCCACAGTAAATCGTCGCTTTAGAACAAGAGGAGAGGATGGCAAAGTGCTATGGAGATTATCAAAATGGACCATGTGTTTACTTTTGGCAGCCTTGTAACCTTCGCTCTCTCCTTATTTTGTCTTTTAGTCTTTACATTCGATGAGCGATGTTTCTGGCGATGGGAAAGAATTGCTGTTTCCTGGATTGGCTGTTGTTTTGGACGGGTAATGTGCCGTTTTCAATCCTCTGATAATATTCATCATCATTCAACTGACAATCTATCCATCTCATTAATCCTTATACTTGAATGTGTTTTTTTTTTTTTTGTGTGGGTTTTTTTTTTCATTCATAAGTGGTGACTCACGAATACAAAAGAAAAAAAGACAAAACGAAAAGAAAACAAAGAGGCATTCCCGTGACGCGTCGTAAACATCCATTGAATAGGCCACAGTTAACCGTAGATAATTTATAGATTTACACCAAGTGTCTTCTGTCAATCCGTGTTTTCTTGTTTAAAACTAAACAAGATCGGATATTCTTCAGATGCAGCCATTCAATCTGCGCGTTTAGCGATGCACATGCAATTTCAAACTTAAATGCGCAACAGACCGACGGACGGACAGACAGACAGACAGACAGCCTTTTATAGAAATTCGTAGAAAAAAGCTCTTATAGTAAAAAAATAAGTAACTAACGTTGGCGTATCTAAAAGTAGAAGCCGGATTTCCCCCACATTAAAAACTAGTGATGGCACAATTCCAATAGTTGTCTCGATTCCGATACAATTACCGATTCTGTTCTAAATTCCCGATTCCGATACAATTATCTATTCCGATTCTAAAATCGCCTCATGAAATTTTACTTTTTAAAGGTAGAATTTCATGGGGGGGGTAGCGGAGAGTCTTCATCTACTTTTAAATTTCTTTTTAATTTCACAAACTTCTTTTCCGTTTTTATATTGTATTTTGATAAATTCATTGTGAGATTTTCATCTATATTTTTCACGTATACCATTTTTTAAATTTTATTTATCCACTCGTGCCATTTCTCTGAGTCATTTTTACCTAAATTATGGTCTATGAATTTTTATTTAACTGGTAATTCAAAATCAATAAATATTTATCATTTCATCATTGGTACCAGCAATGGAAAATTAAGTTAAAAAAAAACAATTAAAAGAATCGTTTTTGAAATCGGAAATTAGGCTCAATTTTTTCCGATTCCGATACCCCCAAACGTTCCGATTTTTTCGATTCCCGATTCTGAATTAATCGTCTCCAAATTATCAAAACCTAACTGCGCCCTTGTTGAGAAGCAGCTAAATGAGGTCTCTTCTGTGAGAAATGGGCTTTAGGGAACAGACGAGATATTCGCCCACGAGATTGCAAAGTCGATTTTGTACTCAGTCGAGGCAAGAAATCTTAGGACGTACCAGACTCTTATATCCGTATAGGATTGCTCTTACAGAGAAGATTGGACGCATCTATAGTAAGGTGCGTCTATTCAGTATACGTGTTTAGCGATGAAAATGATATTTCAAACTTACACGTGACAGAATGACGGACAGATCCTACTATAGATATGCGTGGACGCATCTGTAAAAACGAATGTTAAAGAGCCAACTATGATTCAAATGATTATAGCGTGTCTATACGAGTCGATACAAAGATTGTTTCCCCCGTCGTTAGGAATTCGTATGTACGATAGTCGGGAGAGATTTTCTTTCCTTTTTTTTTTCTTTCGGGTTACACTGTTGTCAAGAGACTCCAAAACATAAATTCATGCACGTAAATTTGTGTAAACATTCTCAGCGGGTTGACAGCTTCCATTACAACAACAAAAAGAAAACTTTCATAAACACACGCGAGAGTGGACTCTTAAGGGAGATAACTCATCGCCGGTGAGTCTCAGTTTTCACTTCTGTTTATACAATGTGCCACTGATGATAATCGAACGTGTGTTACACGCAGAAAAATCGTTGACAGATACCAGGCTCTGATTGATAGAGCTACATTGCGTAAGAGGAGAGTGGAGTTGTTTGTAAGAGTTAGACTTAAGTAGCAGTTGGTGCCCGGGAGTGGTTGCATACAGAGTTCTCAGGTTGGACCCTATACTTATGATCTACATAGAAAAGATATGTTAATGACAGGTCTCTAGGGTTTTATTCCGCCATTCATCACCCGGCCGGTATATTAAAGTGTAAATAGATAAATTGGCATTGTGAAGCTGTCCGTGTTTTTCTCTTCACCTAATTTCACATGTCCAGCGACGAGAAATAAATCTCGAAATGAGCACGCGATCGCAGGTGTGCCCAGATGACCCCCCCCCCCAAGCCCTTCACGTAGTGATGTTATAAAAAATTACTTTCCTTTGTTCAATTATCTCTTTTTATCTATTGTGACAATTAATTACCTCCCTTGTATTCCAAGATAGCCCTATCTGATTGGACAAGAAAATTTTCTTTGGCAAATCAAAAAGCACTTAATTTTGGCTGGACGAAAGCGAAAAACTTTCTATCGTCCTCTTTTAAATGTGGCCTACATCCAGGTATGACGCTAAAGGAACTGTGCCTCTTTTTGAATTAGCATTTACATGAATCGGCCGCATTTAGACATTAAAGGAGCCAATTTTCACGATAAGTTGGTCGTTTAATCAAGCCGCAAATACACTTAGTTTTGCAAAGACATTCCTTGTCTTATAATTTAATACATGTATTATCGTTTATCACTGTCTTGTATGGTTTCGTCACGCTCTGTTTCGGCTCATCTTTCCAACATTTGGCAAACAACAACCAAATCATCTTGCCACCGAATCACTTCAATGTCCAACACACGCTGGTGGGCAGAAGACGGCTGCTTCCCAGCTGACTACAGTATAGTCGTTTTCAAGTCCAATGTAAACAAATTCTTGTTGAGCTGTTCTCTTAAATAATCAAATTTTGTCCAATTTCCACCACCATTACCAATAATCACGGTGTTTTCTCAACTTTAACGTGAGAGTCATTAACCCTTTTCCTCGAGTAGCCTTTCGGCTTTGATAAGCGATGACTCTTTAGTATAAATAAAGACTACACTATCGGCAGGATAGGTTCAAATACTGTTGGATCTGTTATTTGTTTATGTACGACCATCGTTAATCATTATTGTCAGTGCGTGATTGGCCTGATGAATATCATCGCGGTCTATGGGATTGGCTATACAAAGTTCAAACTAAAGTGGATCTATCACGTTCACTTACGTGCTAATATTCTTGGGAAATGTATGAAACTGTAATTTGACCCCGAATATAGGTAAAATAGCAAGTTATGTTCAATTTATCGTATCGTTTTTCTTTTTACTTCAATTCACCCCAAACAAGGCACACTGCCTCTGAGACGTAAGAGGCTAATGTGAATTAGGGGGCATATTTATATGGGCGTCCTAGGTGAGCAGTTGTGCAGCGAGATACTTGTTCACATTACATTTCGGCATGTTAGTACAATCAATGAAACAGGGAGTAGGGAGGGGATTCCAAATGCAAGCGGTTCGAAGAAAGAAGCTATTAGATTTTTTTTTTTTTAAACTTCTGACATCTGGGGACCTGTACAGTTAAGAAGTGTGATTTTTCTGCTTGTCGGGAGTATTAGTGTTGACGGAGCACAAGCGCAGCAAGTTCGTCAGCGCACATTCCGTTGAAGTACTTATAAATAGGGGCACAGGAATGCAACATTGCGGCGATGGGACAGGGACTGGAGCTTGATAGACAGTGTAGAACACAATATGTTAAAGATTCTTTTTGCACCTTGTCCAAAAGAGAGAGACTAGTGTTGTTACACCAGTCACGATGTGGCAAGAATACTTCATGTATGTAGAGATATAGGATATTGGCAAGTGTTAGAAGTTGTCTAGCCCGGTAGAGGGAGCCAACCTTCTTTGCAGAGGAATTGGCAGTATCTTCTATCTATTCATTCGAATTCATATTATCTATGGATGTTACACCGAGGAGTTTGAATGTTGAACTCTCAGGTAGAGTGCTATCAGCCATGGCAATAGATGGTTGATAAGGTTTCGTATAATTCTTAAAGGAAACGAGCTTTGTCTTGATAGTGTAAAATATGAATAGTTGATATTCTCATTCTACCAAGATAGGTAAAGTGTGATTAGGAAACAAAAGAGAATCCTAGACACGTATTGTCTAGTACGCATACGTCAGCGCCAAAAGACGACAAAAACGAGCTGGTTAAATACAAGTGCGTTTATTGAGAGTTTGTGTTCACAAACGACAGCATAACATAAAATAAATAAACAAATAATTAAGACACGTCGAAATACAATTGAACGCACATAATTGTAATACAAGCAAAGAAGTCGTGTAGAAAACACGAATATTTACTTACGATCGACACATTTGGGTTTCCTTGTAGAAATAGATCCGAGACACGACAGATCGGCTTCGCTTGAGGAAAGACCAACAAAAAGAGAGGAAAAATCAGTGAGATTCTCTGCCATCGCATGAACCATGACAAGGTCACGCATTCTCACGAGATTTCTGGACTTGACCCTTTTACTAAAAGGGCATGTCTATGAATCCCCCAAAAAGATAACATTGAAGGGAGATAACTTTGTAGTCCCTACAGTAGCTTTAAATGTAACCATCTATTTTGGGGTCCATCTGACTACATACTGTAGGCCATTTTCTAAGGAGTCAGCCATTAATGTATCGTTTAAAATAGGTATTACGTGTAGGCATTAAATAACTCGATCCAAAGATCTAAAAGAAATTAACACACTTTTTTGATAGAATAAAACCTTCCAATGCAAGATTGTATGTGAAACCTTCTTTCAAGAGATAGACACCCACGAAGCGTCTAGATTTTAATAAACGATTATATTTGGAAGACACGTTAGTATTTTCATCGGTTTTAAGTAGATTTGATAACATTCATTTTCTTGCTCTGGTGTCATGTGACGTAGCATTCAGATCGAATAAATCCAACACTTAATGTTATGGATGAAAATGATACTTTTTTTTTTTACTTACGGATGAACATGATACTCTATAATCTTATACGTTTCTCCACCACTCCTGAATACCAGCCAATTCTAATAATAATACTCCAGCAGTAACAATGGCATATACGCATATATTTATACTCCCAATCTCAAATCTTAGTATTCTCCATATACTCCTTTTTTTAGTTATGGAAGGACATAATTGTCTTTAATCTAATACATTTCTCCACCATTCCTAAACACGAACTAATCTCTATAATAATACGCTAAGGCAATTTTATGTTCGTAATATGTTATAACCCTCCACCCCTGTTTTAAAAGATAGAATTGCCCGATCGTCGAAAATGCAATGCAATGCAAAAAAAAATGTGACCTTTTAATTCTATCTATCAATTGTATCGAACGTAAAACTGGAACTAAAATATAACTTATTTGGCTTTCGGGCTTAGATCAAAGTGTAATATCTGTTTTGTCCAAAAGTTGGTACAATAATATCGTAGGGTGTGCGTTAACGCCGGACGTCCACAGAATGTAAAATGTCACAAACTCCTACAAAGATTGTAGAGATAGATCCTCATAACCAGATATCTTCTGAAACTACATTAACTAGATTACTTAGATCAGTATTTTTTCAGTTTGAACACAGATGATCCAATAATATTGTGGGGTCTACGTTTGTGCCGGATGTCCATAGAATGGTAATATTTTTAAGCACGGCATCAATATACAACAGATGAAGAATACAACTGTAGATTTTCCACCGATCCTGCTTGTTCTAGTAATAACACTCCAACTGTAACAATGAAATATACGTATACACGTTCATTCTCAATCTCAAATCCTAGTATATTTTTATGGATTATTTCTCGTAGTTTTTTCTTTGAAAGTGTGAGGTGGGTCACAATGAGTAGTGGGAAACAAGGGGTAGTGGGGCCCAATTAGTAGTGGGGCACAATTTGGTAACTTATGATTTCAATTTAATTTTTCCTACTTGTTTGCCACCCATTGTGAATTTATTTTTTATATTAATGATCCACCACTTAGCAAGTCCAACTTCCACTTGAGGATAAAGGTTAATGAAATTTTCAGTTGGATGATAGAACAATACTATAAAAGGATTAATAAGTATGTTTGATTAATTCACAGTTCGACTCGACAGATATTTGCTCACATTGGACTTGAAAACAAACATGTTGTAGCATTATGGAAACATTGCCGCGGTAACGTGTTCCACAGGTGGGGAGTTCTTGGGAAGAAACTGTTAACTGAAGTTCAGTTTGATTTTCGGTAGACAGAGAAAAATAGGGAGTTCTTTGCAATGTTGATAGAAAGATAAGTTCTTGCTGAGAAGGTGTTACGGGTGGGTGGAAACAGAGATTGAAACTTAGTCGAACACTAACCATGGGAATACCGATAGAGTAAGGAACGATTCCATTATGGATTGCATCAACCACCATATTTTTATACTAGATATAAAAACAGATAATTCTTTTTGTGGAAGAGCTTGGAAAGGGCTGGAAGAGAAAGCGTGTGCCGGTAAATCTTAGTTTAAATTCTTTTTTCTGCAATTTTTCTGTTAACAGTATAGGAACCATTGCTATCAACGGGGAATTGCATCTTAATTGTTTCCTTACTGTTTTGCTATCTTTGTTTTTACGAGTGAGTCACCACTTATCAAGGCCAAAGGTCACTTGAGGATTAGGGTTAATGAGATTATCAGTTGGCGATAAATCGCACCTTGAAAGGATTGTGAACGATGTGAAATTGATTATTTAAGTGGACGGCTCGACAAGAATTTGTTAACATTAGACTTGAAAACGACCATGCTGTAGTCAGCTGGGAAAAATCCCGTGGGATCGTATTCCACAGATGAGAAGTTCGTGAGAAAAAAATCTGCTCACGGAAGCTCCGCTCAGTCTTAGGCACACAAAGGGTTTACAGTGGTTGTAGATAGACGAGCGATGTTTTGTTGCAAATGTTTTACAAGGGGGAGTGACCATAGATTGGAACTCATTCGAGCAACTGCCATGAAAATAACGATACAGTAGAGGAAGACTAGCAACGTCTCTTCTACGAAAAAGGGGCTGTAAAGAAGAGAAGAAATCATCTCACACATTTACAGACGCTTGTCTTAGACTCCCTTATTTAAATCTATATTTTATAATCTGCGTTTATATTCCTAGTGTCACTGCTTTTTAGTGTTATTAGATTGGACGAAATGATATAACAAATATAAATGTTAGGGTCACCTGTAAGTGTAAATATCTGCTTTTCATAAATAAATGCTTATATGAGGTATTATTAGACTAGGATAGTGACCGGCCCATCTGGTAAGAGTGTTCGCGTATGGACCGGGAGATCAGGGCTCAATCTTCGGTCTAGGCATACGAAAGACTAAAAAACTTGGTACGTGATACCAATTGATATATAATCATTATAATGTCAGGGGATCAAGGGTAAGAGGTGTAACCATGGGAAAGGAGTGGCACTCATTCTCGATACTTCGGTGTAGTAGCTAAGGAAAAGGGAACCTTGGGGTCGCCCTCGACTATGGTCGACCACTTTACTTAGAAGTATAGGTTATTGGTGTTGTAACATAGTGCCTTACTGTTGGGTATATAAACCGTTCAACATCCGCGTCCTTTTTCGTTGTAACTCAGGGTATTTATAAACGCACGCGGCCGATCCCCTTGTCGTCGCAGCTGTTAACTTAGGCTGCTCATCGGCCGTTGATAAAAACCACGTGAACACTTGTTGTTTGGTTATAAAGGTGTTATTTGAAACGTAGGAGAGTACACACGTAGGAGAGAGAGAGAGAGAGAGAGATAGGGGAACAGATAGATAGACAGATAAATCATCTGCTTCGTTACACTTATCTACATTGTACGCGACCATTTTGTGTCCATGTGCCTCGCTTGTCAACAAGGAAAGAGGTCGCGATCTCTTCTGCCGGAAGTAGCGTGGTTTCTTCTACTTCCGTTTTTTACCCCTTCCTTTAGAATGCCACTCAAACCTCTCCATTTGGGCACCCCTTCGCTATCTAACAGTGTCATCCGTAACTCTAAAGGTCTGCTTTTCATAAATAATCGTTTGTAGTTTTGTTGTGTGTGTGATAAGAGATTCAACAGTCACACAAATATGACAATGTAACATAAGTTAAGCTAAATGATGGAAATACGCACTTTCAACCCAGTCGAAAACAGTCTATACAAATTTGAATATGAAATATTCGCATCGAATGTGTGGATAATTTTAGTTTAGCATAGTCTGGTTCAAGGTCATCGAGAATCAATGAAGATCGAACTTGAGACTATAATAACTCAATGTAATCATTGGGAGGTAGATAGTGACGTGGACTGGCGACCTGTGCGTTTCAGGTTCGAATCATGTAGATTTTATAGCACCACTTTCACTGTAAATGTTGGCAATCTTCACGTGGTCCCTCCCATAAGTACCTGAGTCTTGAGATGCCAACAATAGAATTGAGCCGGTCAAAAGTCATACCATGCTGATTTATACGAAAAGAGGATGATTATAATCAACTTTCAAGATAACATGTGTCGTAGCATCGATAACGCATGAGTACTTTATAGTTACTACGGTAGGGTAAAATTGGCTCTCTACTTCTGCTTGGCAACATGTCTTAATGGGACAGGTTTAATTTTTTTAAGTATCGATAGTGTTAGCAAATCTAGAGAGAATTCTCCAGTCGAGATGATCCTCTAAAACTCAGTAAAACTCCATAAGTGGAGCATAGGTTTGCAGTCCTACAACTGTAGCAATATTAGAGACAGGTATGAAAGAGTAACATTAGTATGGTAAATTTCCACATAAGGTTAAAATTAGGTAAAGTAGAATTTTCCAATAAGAATTCAAGGAAGGCTACATCACGGACAAAGGAAGCGGGTAAGTGGATGTGTCAAATAGGTAGAGTGAGCCGCTCTCTTTTTTTCTGTTTCAAAAGAGAAGGCGGTTGGGCTTTTGGATAAACTTGCTGACGAGATAAGAATTACTGGGGCTGTGGGAATTGATAGAAACGGGTGTGATGTCACATGGCTCAAAGAGAAAGCGAGTGAGTGAGAGAAGTCGGTAGTTCGTTGAGAGCAATACAGGTGTGAACATGTTATTTTAAAATGCTCTGATACAATATGATTAAATAGTGATTATCAATCTCTGTCTGTTTACCCTCTACTGATCAATGATTTGGAACGAAGATCAAGGCGAATACACCTCATCTGGCTTCAACAGTTTTGCCATGACTTGCAGACGGCGTTCCCTCAGTCTGGAAAGGTTGCAGAAAGGGCGCGTATAGTAGCAAGCAGCTTACAAAGGTATGATTATGAACGTCCAATCATGTATAGCACAGGGTTGAAACGTAACATTGTTAAACATTGGACGACTATAATTTTGTTAGTTTAGAATGACAGTAAATGGGGTCCGGTTGGGGTCAGCTTAGTGTGCTCGACCCACTGTGTGAATTCATGGAAGCAGGCGTAACGTCACGTGGTCCGAAGAGGGAGTAACGGAGAGAAGCACCAGTTCGATCTGAAGCTTTGTAGTGCGAAGACGCGCATGTAGAAATTTCCTGTTAAAATGTGATTAACCAGTAATTACAGACCTCTCCCACCCCCACCCCGCGCCACTGGTCAGTGATTGAGAACAGACGATCCCAGCCGATTAAACATTTTCTTCTGTTCAACTGTTATCTCTTCTTGATCCTTTTTCGGGGTATGAACGAACTTATTTGCAGACGGCGTCTCCTCAGTCGAGCAGGATCACGTAAAGATGCGCAAAGTATGTTATGAACGTTCATGCATTTTAATTGATTGTGACGTGTGAAACATAAGACCGCCCTTCAGAGCGGAGATATAATATATATATATATATATATATATATATATATATATATATATATCGGCAGTAAATGAACTTCCAGCTTGGAGAACTTTTTTTCGCTTTTTTCGCTTTTGTCGCTCTTGGACTACCATTCACCATTTGGATTATTCTTTAATCAACACCTTGGATGTCTTGCCTGGAGCTATTTTAGACTTGTTGACTTGGATGAATTGTATAGTTTCACTAAATAGTATGTTTTGGGCCGATATATTTGATGTTGTATATGCATTTATGTATTTTTCTATATATATTTTTTATATATTTTTCAAAGTTTAATTTTTATTACCTGCAGTAATATCATTGCGGTAATGGTCCTCTGAGGAGAAGATTTTCTTTGAAAACTCATGAGTTAAGGACTTTAAAGAACTTTGCCTGAACTTTGAATTTTAATAAAATTTGATTCGTACCTAATTTTATTCTTTCACTTTATCTATTGCTATATATATAACAACATAATGATCCGCACAGAATTGATATGCTGAAAAACAGGGACAACGTTTCACCCTAACCACCTTGTGGTGACGTCCCAATTTAGGATCTTTGAGGAATGTATAGTCACTCTTTTGTTACCATTACTCCAAAGTCCATTCTGATCCTGGGTTGTCGTACGTGCCAGAGTTCCATCTGTGAGGTAAATAGAGTCTATCATTCACAGACTATTTACAAATTATACGCTTACAAAACCAATTAATCTACAAATTATACGTATACAAAACAGAGTTCGGTTTTGGCATAAAATGACCTAACCCTAACCAAACCAATCCGTGTTACGTAAGCCATATAAATAAAGGGGGTGGGCACTGAGGGAAAATGTAAGCTCAGTCTTCAGCTATATTTATTTTCATGGCAATTGAATAATACACCACCTTTTAAGTTGTTTAGGCTCTTTTTTCTTCTCTCTTCTTTCTTTTAGAGAAACTTTAAGTGGAAAAACAAACAAATCTGACTTGTTTACATCAAGTTATTTTGGCTTGTCACCGGAGCCTCTTGGAAATTTTAAACCTGCGCATGCGCTAACCTCATTTTTTTTCTGCTGGCAAATTTTGCACGAAGAATCTCAAACATTTACAATGTTATGACCAACCGCCATTTAATACCGGGGTAGTTGCCAATGCAATGGCGAGGGTGTGTTATCTGCAAACTCGTTTTGCTTATCTGATTAAAATAAGAAGGGAGGGGATTACGAAGGCATGGCTGTAAAGTAGAGTTAACCAACTTGAATAGAATATTGCCTTAACTTTTGGGGTAGCGTAGAGGCGATACCAAAGATTTCGGGTAAATGATGAGCTCGAAAGGTTAAACAGTTTCTTCAAAATTTCGAATAAAATTAGTGTATATATATATATATATATACATACATATATATATATATATATATATATATATATATATTAAGATTATGACATTAAGAACGTTTTGAAGTTAGAATCAATTCAGTATTACGTAGTAATAGGGGAAAAAAGACGTTTTAAAACTTTTTACGTCTTGAGCGATAAAAAACATGACGGCATCCCGTAAGACTCACATTTAGTGAAAATCATGCTTCTTGTAGCATATATATACATTTCAAACGTGTTATTCTTCTGATTATATGCGTTGTACCAAATAGATTTAAAGTCGAAATGGTTCCTCATTAATTTTTTTTTTAATTAATATAATCATTTGTATCGTCTATACACAATATTCTATCGCATTATGTTTACCCCTTCGAACTCATTATTTACCAGATTCGCTCATACAAGTTAGAGATACGTCCTCGACATTCGCTGTTGCATGGAGTATTGTTAGCACATCTGAGCCGGTGCACGAACAACTAGCCTCCTTCTTTTGGACAAAGTGCAACAAAAAGAATATATAACATAATAGATACCGCACTGTCTGCCAAACACCAGCCCCTGACACATCTCCGCAGAGTTGCATTCCTTTGCTTGTTTTACAAGTACTTTCACGGAATGCGCTCCGATGAAGATATTGAACTTTAACACCCGACTATCAGCAAAATCCCACCCCTTCAATGTAGAGGTCCATAGATGCCGGAAGATTTTCTACTTTGCTAGCTTCTTTCTTCTGACCGCTAGTCATTGGAATTCCCTTCCTGCTTCACCGACCGTACAAACGTGCAGAAATTTAAATCTAATATGAATAGCTTTCCACCATAATCGACCCGCCCCCTTATAAATCTGACTCCTATCACAGTAGCGTCTTACGCTTCAGTAGCAATATGTCTTGTTTGCAGTGAGTAAAAAAACATTCCGGCGGAAGGTGGTCCCCTGAGGCATCAGCTGCCCCTTCTCTGTCGGGGGTGGGGTGGGGGTAGTTATGGTCCTGTTCAGTCCAAGGAGGTGCACCCTCCCACGCTTTACCGTCCCTTCTTGAGAAGGGGTTCGTTTATTGCCAATCTCCTAAGGCGCCTTTTACCGGGGAATACCGAATCTCTCATGTGCACTAGCCTTTCCTCTTTTACACTTTCGGCCTTTATAGAATCAAACTAATACTTACTGGCATAAAGGCCTCAACTGGCATCCATCTTATAGAAGAATACTTATTCGAATGAATGAACATTTATACGCTAGAATAGCCACTTATGAATCTCAGCCAATCAGAACACAGAGAATGGACTTGCCCTTCTGAGCATAATGGAACATTCTAGCCTTATTATAAACCGGCATTTTATGTGATTGGCAGACTTATCTTATTGCTATACTGGTCGTACAGTTGAGCCCTAAGCATCGATCCTATATGGCGCTACAGGATATATGGATCCTGAAGATTGGGAGCAGTACCTCCTCAAAGCAGGGATCTCTGCTAGCTCAGCTCGAACTTATGCTGCCACATTTGCAAGTGAAAAGCTGACAAAGAAGAACCTGCAAATGATGGATCGGGCCATGTTGAAAGAGTTAGGGATCGCGACAATGGGAGAAGCCCTCTCAATCCTTAAAGAAGCTAAGGAACTCTCTGCTGAGGTAACATACGCTAAAGCACCAGCCGCTAAACTGCCCCAGCTCCATCTTGAAATGACCCCCAACAATTCAGAAAATTCAGAATTGATTGGGAAGTATTCACCAAGATGACGGGTATGCCAACATCTCAGGCCAACATACAGCTATACAGTTCTGCTGATGAGTCCGTCCAGAATGCTATAGTCAACACTTACCCTAAATTCTTCACCACTGACCCAGATAAGCTACTAGGAATGATAGAGGCATTGGTCACTCAAAGGTCGAATCCCATCGTTCATCGCTATACTTTTGCCTCCATGTCACAGGGTGAGACTGAGACAATACAGAACTATCTCGTCCGCCTCCGGGCCACAGCCCTGGACTGCAACTTTTTATGTCCCCTTTGTGAGCATTACCTGTCTAGCATGTACATCAAGGACCAGCTCATCAAGGGAATAGCAAACAATACCCTCCAAGCAGACCTGCTGGCCAAAGCTGGAACACTTACAACCCTCGAACAAAATGTTCGCCATTCTGAGGCGTTCGAATCGGCATTGAAAGACCAAACTTCAATGACTGACACCTCTGACATGGCTATTGCACGGATATCTACGTACCGCAGGCAAAAAAAACAGTGCTCAAGCTAATAAAGGTCATGTTAGTATTAGCAACTCCGCCAAACGTGATAACTTCAAGCTTGCATGGGTTGTGGTAGCCATTATCATGGTATCCCAGGAACAAGCTCCCGCCAGTTAAAATGTCCAGCGTGGGGTCAAACATGCAGCACTTGTGGGAAACCTAACCACCTTTCAAGAGTGTGTCGAGCAAAGAAACTCTGTATTGGAATTGACGAGGCTCCCATGGATTCTCTTATCGGTCACATCAAATTTAACCAGACAAGGGACACATATACGACCGCAAGTGAAAATCAAATAGCAGAAATAGCTGCGTATGTTATACCATTCTCACCAAATCCAGATCCCAGACAAGCGAAGAACATCCCTGGTGACTACCGAACAACGCTGAAGATTTTTCCTGATAGTGGGGCCATTATATGTCTAGGGTGATCAAAGCATCTATTTAACATGGGGCTCACAACGAATAACTTAGTACCATCAAGAAAAATCGTTCGGACTGTGAGAGATTTCACACTTGTGTGTCAGGGATGGTTACCTGTGAAATTCGAAGTTCGTGGAAGAACAACCAAGCAAGCCCTTTACATATGTGATGGGATCCAGCGACTTTATTTCAGCAAGGCAGCATGCATTGATGTTGGAATGCTGCCTGAAGATTTCGCAAACCCTGCGGCAACATTTTCAACCCAGGCAAATATCGCAATACAACACATTGAGTACGTGAATCAATTGCCAAGTCGCCCCAAAAGCCTTCCCTTCACCCCGACGGAAGAAAACATTAGTAGACTTAAGGATTGGCTCCTAGAGCATTTTGTCAAGACAACATTCAAAAATGATGGGGTGTTCCCATCTATGTCCGGCCCCGCCGCCCATATTCACCTTAAAGTCAGACACAACCCAATTCCTGTGCCTTATCATTTCAAAGAGCAAGTACGACTCGCACTTTGGGATGATGTTAAAAGAAGCATTCTTACTCCAGTGCCCGTTGGTACCCCTACCGATTGGTGCAGCACTATGGTAATCACTGCAAAAAAAGATGGAAAACCAAGAAGAACGGTGGACTATCAGCATTTAAACTCGCAGTGCAAACGAGAAACACACCACACTAGCTCGCCATTCCACTTGGCATTACAAGTGCCACCCAACAAAAAAAAACGTCTTAGATGCAATGGATGGTTATCATTCAATCTCTAGATGAGGAATCTCAGCCACTTACAACTTTCATCACGGAGTGGGGTCGTTTCATCTATCTCCGCATGCCTCAGGGATACTTAGCCTCCGGTAATGCCTATACGCGTAGATATGATGAGATCATTAAGAACATCCATCGCAAAGTGATTCTGCCTGACCCATCAATCCTGATCCGATACTGACGGTTAGGGAGAGTTTCGACAACACGACCTGTTGTGTCCCATCGACGATTGTTTGCGCGTTGTATTGATACTCTTTCTCCTTCTTGAAGTGGGCATAGAGTATGCGCTGTGCGATTGTGTTCTACATCTTTCTGCTGTGGGGAGGAAGGAAATATAGAGTAGGAAGTCTTGCATTTTACAAAATGCGTACACGATCTGTGAACTGGGTTGAAGCTATTTTTTTATATTTTTTTTGATGATCATAATTAAAAAAACATTTTGATTTGTAGGTCATACGTACCGCATTCATATAAGAAATAACATAAAGAAGTTCAGTAAAATAGAAAGTATGCACTTCATCATGGCCGCCGTATCTTAAATCAGAAAGTGCGAACAGGTGTTAATTAAAAAGAATCCAATTATTTTAGGCCGCATAGCTTTTATTGGAATTCAAACTGTTTTTTTATAAATGATAAAATTTATAAAAAACAGTTTTAATTTATTCTTTGCTAATAATTGTGTGTTACTTTGTAATATAATTATATTCGGTTAATAATTTAATTATTTATTTTCAAAATAAAATAAAAACATTCCAATTATAAAAAAAGTTTGTTTTGATTATTTGTTAAAAAATATTTTCAAAATTAAAAATAAATTTAATTCAAATTTTAAAAAATAGTTTGATTTATTATTTGTTAATGATTAAGCAAATTGTTGAAAACAAATTATTTGCCAAAGAAATAAAATCCGACCTAAAATATAATTAGGATTGGGGGGGGGGATTAACATTGTTTTGCAATTTCTAATTTCAGATACGACGGCCATATTTTACCAGAAGTTCACCTAACAACACTAAAAAAAGTAATTAATATTGTGTACTTTTCAAAATACTTCCGGTTCGGGTGATCAAATTATGTCATCCCGTTGACTAAAACAGTAGAATTTTTAATAAATACATTTTTAAAATGGCATTTCTTCTAGTGATTTAAAGAATATTAGCCTGACAATTATTTTTACGATAATAAGATAGAATGCGTATTGTTTGAAAAAGAATTGAATTGCCATAATTTTAAATAAATAACTAAATATAGAAGAGATATATTCGTTTTGTTGAAAGAAAATTTAGCTGACAGTGACAATTATTTTAACAGAAGAAGAAAGGGTATTTTATTCTTACTAGACAGATATTTATTGTTTCGAAAGGAATATTATTATTATTAACATTAGATTATGCAGATTAATGTAGAAAGCACCATGGAATTTCCACAGGCTCCCGCTATTTTTGTTATATTTTTCTTTAGTCTTCGTTTGATTTTTTTAATTATTTCTTCTCAGGACTCCA
The DNA here is from genome assembly GCA_963556195.1 of Sepiola atlantica. Classification (NCBI taxonomy): domain Eukaryota; kingdom Metazoa; phylum Mollusca; class Cephalopoda; order Sepiida; family Sepiolidae; genus Sepiola; species Sepiola atlantica. The sequence continues at coordinate 161,671,342 of OY744518.1, read as the reverse complement.
CGTGTCATTAGGTAGCCATATTGGATTTTACTCTCAGTACTGCAACTTGAAGAAAAGACGACAAAGACGATTCAAAGTATAATGCATTTTTTACGTAATTTGTTAATTTACACGGTCATGTAATAAGTGAAAGAGGAGTGGTTGAATCTTTCATTCGGTTCAGGTTGTTTATGAATGAAAATATCAAAACCAGGTTACATCATAAAGGTTCACATCCGCAGCAGTTCAGTTGGTGTTTAGTATTTTAACTAGATGTTACTCCAATTAAATCATTCGTTATTTATTTGCTCCTGATGTTACCGGCATATTGACATTTTTCATCACTTTAATAACCGGAATAAGATTTTTAAACGAATCGAAATCTAAATGAATAAATACGAAAGTTTTTTCGATCTCTCCTAACTATATTGACATTAAAACACGTTAGGATTATTTAATTCTAATGATATAATAAAATATATTGATATACGCTATATATAGGCATCTCCATCTCACTCAAACAAATCTCGATTTTGCTTATTAGCATATTTATTTATTTTTAAGTTTTTAATAAATTAATATTCTGTAATATACCTTTCTACTTTGTATTGTCAAATGGGCTTCTACATACGCAATCGTTTCATCGATAGTACTATTATTGTAATTATAAATAAAATAAGATAAAGAGATTTTATTAAAATATGATAGGGTTTTTAATTTTTTTTTAGAATTTCATTTACAAGGGAGATAATTTACTTCCGTTTTAGTAAAGTGTCAAATATCGGTGAGATGTCGAACAGATACTACACTTTGATCTTAGCCAAAAGGCCACAGGATCATAAATTTTTTTTTTTTTTGCGACTAGGCATTTTTTAAATTAAAAACAAAACAAAAACAAATTGATTAAATTGGAATATTTTTAATGGGCGGTGTAGTGTAGTATCGGTTCTGTTGTCACAAGACTGTCCTCTCAGGAATTACCTCCTCCGTTTTTAAGGGTGTGTAGGGGGGAATCCTCCCAGAATGAAAAATCCCCAAGTCTCGATTTAGTCAGAATATCTTTTAAGGGGGGGGGGGGTAATGTAGTATCGGTTCTGTTCTCATAAGACTGTCCACGCAGGAATGACTTCCTCCTGTTTGGGTGGAGGGAAGTCGTGTTCGTTCATCATGATATTATCGTCTGTCAGAGGGGGGGGGCAGTGTAGTATATGTTCGTTCACCATAATGCTAGCTAAGGAAGGACGATGACTCGCGTTTATAATAAACATGTCTTTTTTAACTCGAAAATTATGAAAGTTATCGTTATTCCTTAGCCAGCATATTCATCTTTGTTTATAAAGATGGCGACTATATTCTTCCAGCCAATTTTCATTTAGGCGTTTCACATGGACAATGAAATTTACCATGGTTTTTAATGTTATCTAAATAAATAAATGCAAAAGTTTTTTCCACCTATTCTAACAATATTGACATTAAAACGGTTTATGCTTATTTAATTGTCTGTAGTATATTTTCATTCGTCATGAGACAGTCCGCCCAGCCATTACCTCCTCCTCGGGAGAAGGCCGTACAGTATACATTCGTTCCTCACGATACCATTTCCTCAGGATTGCCAGTTTTGTGTGTGTGAGGAGTTAGTGCAATATCTATTCTGTTGTCATGATATCATCTTCCCAGGCATAACCCTCTTCTTTGGGGGGATCAGTGTATGTAGTTCGTTCATCATGATATCATCCTCTCAGCCTCTCATTTGCATATTTATTTATTTTTAAGTTTCTAATGAATTAATATTTTCTAATCTGTTAATAATTAAATACATGCGTTTATTATTTTTTTTAATAAATTTGTTGTGTTTGTTGTTGTTATTGTTGTTGCTGCTGTTCCTATTTACTTCCTCCCACGAGAGCAGAGTTAGGCACAATGTCAATATTTAACTTGGGGAGAATCCAGCTCCCCACAAATAGACACTCTGAATTGGAACAAAAATTTCAATTGCCACGGTCTAGAAGGATGTCTCCTTCACTGACAGAGAACATAAAATCTAAATGCTGATTCAGTACATATACTACATTTTGCTCCTAGCAAACAAGCCAAGGAGTTAACATGTTGGTAGTGATGATGATGATGATGATGATGATGATGATGATGATGATTTGTCATAGAAAAGAAATAAACCTCCTCTAATCTTTCTAAATTACAAAAAAAGTATTTTTCTTTAATATTTTTTACGTATTTTTCTTTCTTTTATAATAAAGGTGAAAAGTACAAAGTACCCATTTCGAATTACTCAGTAATATAAAAGTGGAGTATTTGACCAATCGACGTTCCACCCGTATGTTTATTCATTTCATTATATAACCAGTTTTAATGAGGAATTTATTTTAATTTTTATGCTGAAACAAAATAAAATCTATCGACGTCGAATATCTGAAAGACCATATCAAATGACCTTTTTGTTGTTTTTTCCTAAAAAAACAACATTTGACGATGTTCATTCACAGTATATTTCCCTCATATTGGAATATATCAAATAACACTACGACAATCATCATTTTTTAAAAAAACTTCCTCTAAATTACCAAAATGTCAAATGAAAATTACTTCTTTGGTTTCTGTAAAGAAGACTACAGTGTCAGTAATGGCCACCCGGAGGGCGAATAGAATTTGCTAGTATATATATATATATATATATAATATATATATATATATATATATATATATATATATATATATATATTCATTTTACTTTATTTACTTCATTGTAAGTTCTCAGAAATCAAAACGCCCCTTCCTAGAGGCCAACACTCGATCTCTATGTGAAATACATAGATATCAGAGTGTTCCGTTATAGTTCTCGTTTACCTCTCAAACGTCGAGTTAATTTTCTTCTTAATTGAACAGTTAAATATGTTATAATATATCTTTCTTGTGATCTTACCGGATTCCAGGGCAAGAATTCATCTAGTTTGGTGCAGTATCCAGCTTAGTGCTGTATATATAGAGGCAACATCACTTGGAGAAGGTGCACTATTCCTTGTATAAGTCAGTGTGTAGCCATACAAAGTGGATCTTATTTGGGCTTAGAATACTACGTTATTTTGAATATTTGGTCAGGGTTTACTTGTAGGGGGCAGTATCCTCATGCCAGGTTTTTCTGACAAACCCCGGTACAGAGAGATCTTAGACACTCGAGGACAGTGTCTAGTAGACATTCAAATTATATATGGAGCACTGTGATGGAGGAAATCATGGTTTACACAATACACTTCCATAAAAAGAATTGAGTCCTCTCAGTTACGAGTATCGTGGAATTTGTAAAAAAATGAATAAGCACATTAAAAAGATATTTCTTCCACTTCCAGTAGTGGATTCGTTAGCTCAGGTGATAAGACATCAGGTATTCCCCCTAAAACTCCTTTAAAATACAGGGTGTTTCAAAAGTCTTGGGAACATTACAAATGCGTATATCTCATGAACTATTCCAGGTAGAAAAATGAAACTGGTGCCATTTTAAAGCTTGCTTAATCAAGTTTTTGGTCATACTAATGATTTTCGTGTTATCTTTCCAGGTGCAGTAATGGCGTTCTCTAAACAAGACAAGGCATTTTGCGTCCTCCAATTTGCAAAGACTGAATCGTGGACATGTGTTCAGCGTGCATTTCGCAGGAAATTTAAAAAAGAAGCCCCTGAAAGGAAATCCATTGTCAGATGGCATGCTAAATTTGTGAAAGATGGGTGTTTGTGCCCAAGTAAGCGAACAGGTCGCCCTTCAACTTCAGAAGATGCAGTTGAGCAAGTTCGGACAGCCTTTCAGCGGAGGCCCCGTAAATCAGTGAGAAGAGCCAGCAGGGAACTTCAGCTTGCTCCAGCAACTGTCTGGCGTGTCTTAAGGAAACGACTGTAAATGGTACCTTACAAGTTCAAGTTGGTCCAAAAGTTGAAGGACACTGATAAGCCACTTCGCCGTGACTTTTGCATTGCAATGCAAGAGAAGTTGGAAGATAACGGCTTTGATGACCGGCTTGTTTTTAGCGATGAGGCGACCTTCCATCTGAATGGCAAAGTTAACAAGCATAACACTCGCATATGGGGTACTGAGAATCCTCATGAACTTCTTGAGCACGAGCGAGATTCACCAAAAGTGAACGTGTTTTGTGCAATTTCCAAGAAAGGTGTCTATGGACCGTTCTTCTTTGAAGAGGCAACTATCACTGGTGAATCCTATCTCAACATGCTGGAAGACTGGTTAATGGCTCAGTTGGAACAAGCAGAATCTGATGACTTCATTTTTCAACAAGATGGTGCACCACCACACTGGAGTCTTAGAGTAAGGCAGTTTCTTAACACAAGGCTGCCTGGTAGATGGATTGGGAGATCTGGGCGAGGTGATGACGTTCTCATGCCCTGGCCTCCTAGGTCTCCAGATCTTACCCCGTGTGACTTTTTCCTTTGGGGCTTTGTCAAGCAACAAGTCTATGTGCCGCCCCTTCCAAGAGATATTGACGAACTAAAGGCTCGAGTAATGGCAGTTGTGGGAACCATTGACGTCAAGATGCTGGAACGCGTTTGGCAGGAAATGGACTATCGACTAGATGTCTGCCGTGTGACGAATGGTGCTCATATTGAGCAACTTTGAAGATTCCCCATAAAACTTGAAACTTTAACCTTTCCAACGGTACCAATTTCATTTTTCAACTCCTAATAATTTTTGAGTTATTAAAAATCGTTATGTTCCCAAGACTTTTGAAACACCCTGTACTTCAAAGAAACTGAAATTTGGGAAATAGTTATTAATTGATGTTTAATTATTAAAATTTCATAAAAGTCAGAGGTATCTGAATTTTTCACGAACGGCTTCCACCCTCGTTTTACCTGCTTTACATGAAACTAAATTAAGATAAATATAAATTGCATTTAAACCACTTACGCCTAGTAGCTGTGTCCGAAAATTCATAATGATCGGTTAATTAGTTTAGGAGTGAATCCTGTACATATAAACATACGAGTGATTCAAGCTGAAATTGAAACCTGGTCATTTTTTTCAAGTCTGTCGGCACACGCAAGGGATGGAAATCTTACTGTTTATATAAACAATATCACCAGTGAAAAGTTTTTACGAAGAGCTTTGCATTATCGCTAATGGTAGCTTGCGATTTCATTATAATATATATTATAATCAACTTCTGAAAAGAAACCGAGCCAGCAGACTTTATAGATATATCGTTATCGGCTGATCTGAACACGTTATTTTTTTAATTTTTTGTTTTAACATAGTTCACCCCAAACAAGGCAGGCCGCCACTGTAGACGTAAGGGGCTTCTGAGAAAAAAGAAAAGGGGAGAACGGGAGGGGGGAGGGTCAACCTAAATTAGGATCTGCGAATGACATGTTTGTTTTGATTATAGAGTGGGTTGACCAAGGTGTGTCCTTGTTTGGTGCCAATAAGCTCACGCAACCAGTCCATTAGTCACGACCTGGTCCATGGGCGTTGTGGCCTCGGGAAAGCCCACCGGAGATAATTACAGGGCCCCTTTCCATGCGCGACATGGCACACACAACTACCCACGATATTATGCAACTGATGATGGAGCAGTCGTTCTTAGCGCTACCAAAGAGTTTGGGCTCCTGTTCTGTCAGTCGGAAACAGCAACCAGACAAGCTGTCTAACCTGTACCCTCAACCTGTCGGAACAAGAGAGACCCAGACTGGGCATGTAAGACGTAGTGATGAAAAAACTTTCCCCAAGTTGCCCAAATAGAGAGAAAGAGAGCGGCGTTCATTGTCCTAGTAAGGAAACAAGGCTAGGCACTGAGTGTTTAGAGGCGTCCCAGCGCTGTTACCTCTGCGCCTGACTAATAAACAAAGAAGGAGTGCAAGGGCCGGTGATAGGCAGAACCTATCTACTCCTTAATTCTTGCAGTTTTATTATTTATTTATTCTTCAGAAGTGTTTAATATATTCGGGAACGGTGTTATAGAATTCAACATTTTTTAAAAATTACTCCAAACACTCGACTTCTCAAATACGTAGTTATTTTTTGTTTTGTTTTTTCATAATATATGCAACGTCATACCACGTGATTTTCTTTTGCTAAATATGTATGTGTGTGTATATATGAAGAGAAAGAAAGAGGGGGATAGAGAAATGGTAGGGAGAGAGAGTGAGGAAAAGGAGAGTGGGAGAGGGAGAAGAAGAGAGAGGGAAGGAGAGGTAGAGGGAGGGATACAGACGGGCGGAGGAAAGGAGCGAGACTAAAGAGAGATTGAGGGTGAGACCACGGGGGGGGGGAGAAAGGTTGGATGAAGATATGGGGTGAGAAAGAGGATAGTGGAGAGGGAGAGGGAGAAAGTGTGGGGAGGAAGGGACAGAGAGAAAGTGTCGGGAGGAAGGGAGAGAGAGAAAGTGTCGGGAGGAAGGGAGAGAGAGAAAGTGGGGGAGGGAGATAGAAAAAGTGTGGGGAGGAAGGGAGAGAGAAAGTGTGGGGAGGAAGGGAGAGAGAGAAAGTGTGGGGAGGAAGGGAGAGAGAGAAAGTGTGGGGAGGAAGGGAGAGAGAGAAAGTGTGGGGAGGAAGGGAGAGAGAGAAAGTGTGGGGAGGAAGGGAGATAGAGAAAGTGTGGGGAGGAAGGGAGAGAGAGAAAGTGTGGGGAGGAAGGGAGAGAGAGAAAGTGTGGGGAGGAAGGGAGAGAGAGAAAGTGTGGGGAGGAAGGGAGAGAGAGAAAGGGTGGGGGGAATGGAGAGAGAGAAAGGGTGGGGAGGAAGGGAGAGAGAGAGAGTGTGGGGAGGAAGGGAGAGAGGGAAAGTGTGGGGAGGAAGGGAGAGAGGGAAAGGGTGGGGATGGACGGAAGGAGAGAGAGTAGGTGAAGAGAGAGTTGAGATATCAAGTGGGAAGAGCGAGGGCGAGAGAGAGAGAGAGAGTCGAAAGAGGTACAGAAAGTGTAAAGAGGTGGAGAGAATTAAGAGAAAGAGAGATGGGGTAAGGAAGGCGAAGAGTGGATAGAGACGATTACAAAAACTTCAGAACTCAAAAATGTGTCAATAAAAAGAGGATGTACTTTTTGGTGTCGCACAGTTTGAAGAGATGAGTCATTAGATGAATTAATCTTTATGAGATTCGTATCTTTTTGTGTTGATTTATCGAAGTTTAAAACCTAAAAAGAAGCAAAATCTTTGAAAGACCCTGACGCCTATGAGAAAAAAATACAAACGTTATTAATCAATAATTGATCTCAAATGGCAAACTGACGAGTTCGTTTGGATCGATTAAGATATTAATTGCGTTTATTCATCTGGACATTTTGTTTGTGAAAAACAAACTAAATTGAAAACAAAAGAAGACAAACAGCGTTCCCAATTTTATTTATCAACCAGCTGTACCTACCCGGCGTTGCCCTGGAAGCAGTGAACTCATTTTAGTTTTCAATTTTTATTTGTTTGCATATTTCAAAATTTAAGGTAGAAAACTCCTATTATACTCTTCAATTTAAATGAGTGATTTCCCTTATCGATTTTTCATTTTAGGTGATAAACTTTCATATTAGTAGTTCCTATTTATTTGCCCCCCCTCCCCCACACACACACGAAAGTTAGACACAATGTCGGTTTTTAATGTGGGAAAAATCCAGCTCTCCAAAAAGGAGCACTCTGTGTTAGAAAAAAATTTAAATTGCTTCAGTCTAGAAGGACTTCTCCTTTACTGACTGAGGACAGAATATACTAAATGTAGCATCAGAACAGATACTAACACTTGATCCTAGCCAAAAGGCCAAGGAACAATTTGTATTTTATATGAGTATTTATTTACTTCCTCTCCAGGAGGTTAGGCACAAGGCCAGTTTTATCTTACTCCCACAAGTAAGATGTGACCCAAGGTCGGGTCGGGAAAGTGGGGTTTGAAAAGCCAGCGCCCGAGAAAGTGAGCACTCTGGCCATTAAAAATTGCCTGGGCAGCCCCGTCGGCATTCCTCGGTAGAGGCGCCTCAGGCAGTAAGCAATAAACTTACTCCTCCCAAAAGAGGGGAGGCAAAGCCTGGGAGGGTTGACCTCCTAGAACTGCACAGGACAGACCCATAGACCGGCGTAAATCAGACCCCGAAGGGCAAGACCATACCAGTCTATGGGGTGTAGTATCCATCGGAACAGATACTACATTTTGATCTTAGCCAAAAGGCCAAGAGTATGCCGGGCTAAATATTTTACATAGATCGTAGCTAAGCGCGTTATTATATTGGCAATAACACGGTATAATATCAACAAATAAAAATTGGTTATTCAGAAGCATGGGCTGATCTGTTAGCTTACCTGCTATTTGGGTCTGACTTTGAAACCCCGACAAGATAACTTTATATGTTAGATGTTATTATTGTATTCACTCCTGTTCAGCAGTAACTAAACTATACGAGAAAATAAAAATTCGAAGATATAAAAAGTGGCTAAACTAATGAAAGATCTCAATTATGAGGATACGTTTGAATACTTACGAGAGAAGAATGAAGAGTAAATTAATTGAGACAGAAAGATTTGCAATGTCTGGCAGTCAAGTCGCTTTTTTAAATATCTAAATATTATCTTGAAGATAATTAATGGGAGTTTAACCATGGAACACGCTGGAAATAGACAGGCAAACATAGATATTTTTTAAATTAAATCTACCACACAATAAAACTTTTTTTCTAATACGTTTGGAACAAATTATGCAATCAAATAAACAATGACTCAAATATAGATCTTTTTTAATTAAATCTACCACACTATAAAACTTTTTTCTAATACGTTTGGAATAAATTATGCAATCAAATAAAAAAAATGACTCAAATATAGATCTTTTTAAATTAAATCTACCACACAATAAAACTTTTTTTCTAATACGTTTGGAATAAATTATGCAATCAAATAAAAATGACTCAAATATAGATCTTTTTTAATTAAATCTATCACACTATAAAACTTTTTTTCTAATACGTTTGGAATAAATTATGCAATCAAATAAAAAATGACTCAAATATAAATCTTTTTTAATTAAATCTACCACACAATAAAACTTTTTTTCTAATACGTTTGGAATAAATTATGCAATCAAATAAAAATGACTCAAATATAGATCTTTTTTAATTAAATCTACCACACAATAAAACTTTTTTCTAATACGTTTGGAACAAATTATGCAATCAAATAAAAAATGACTCAAATATAGATCTTTTTTAATTAAATCTACCACACAATAAAACTTTTTTTCTAATACGTTGTGAACAAATTATGCAATCAAATAAAAATGACTCAAATATAGATCTTTTTTAAGTAAATCTACCACACAATGAAACTTTTTTCTAATACGTTTGGAACAAATTATGCAATCAAATAAAAAAATGACTCAAATATAGATCTTTTTTAATTAAATCTACCACACTATAAAACTTTTTTTCTAATACGTTTGGAACAAATTATGCAATCAAATAAAAAAAATGACTCAAATAGAGATCTTTTTTAATTAAATCTACCACACTATAAAACTTTTTTTCTAATAAGTTTGGTACAAATTATGCAATCAAATAAAAAAATGACTCAAATATAGATCTTTTTTAATTAAATCTACCACACAATAAAACTTTTTTTCTAATACGTTTGGAACAAATTATGCAATCAAATAAAAAATGACTCAAATATAGATCTTTTTTAATTAAATCTACCACACTATAAAACTTTTTTTCTAATACGTTTGGAACAAATTATGCAATCAAATAAAAAAAATGACTCAAATATAGATCTTTTTTAATTAAATCTACCACACTATAAAACTTTTTTTCTAATACGTTTGGTACAAATTATGCAATCAAATAAAAAAATGACTCAAATATAGATCTTTTTTAATTAAATCTACCACACAATAAAACTTTTTTTCTAATACGTTTGGAATAAATTATGCAATCAAATAAAAAATGACTCAAATATCGATCTTTTTTAATTAAATCAACCACACTATAAAACTTTTTTTCTAATACGTTGTGAACAAATTATGCAATCAAATAAAAAATGACTCAAATATAGATCTTTTTTAATTAAATCTACCACACTATAAAACTTTTTTTCTAATACGTTTGGAACAAATTATGCAATCAAATAAAAATGACTCAAATATAGATCTTTTTTAATTAAATCTACCACACTATAAAACTTTTTTTCTAATACGTTTGGTACAAATTATGCAATCAAATAAAAAAAATGACTAAAATATAGATCTTTTTTAATTAAATCTACCACACTATAAAACTTTTTTTCTAATACGTTTGGAACAAATTATGCAATCAAATAAAAAAAATGACTCAAATATAGATCTTTTTTAATTAAATCTACCACACAATAAAACTTTTTTTCTAATACGTTTGGAACAAATTATGCAATCAAATAAAAAAATGACTCAAATATAGATCTTTTTTAATTAAATCTACCACACTATAAAACTTTTTTTCTAATACGTTTGGAACAAATTATGCAATCAAATAAAAAATGACTCAAATATAGATTTTTTTTTAATTAAACTGGTTTAATTCAGAAATAATGGTTAAAAAAAATCAATTTACAAGAACATTTTGGGGTTTATCTGATTAAAGAATTTGATCTGTACATTCATATTAGTTGTACCTACCAGGCTTTGCCCGGTAGTACAAGAAAAAATGTCTTTTTACGAAGCATCGGAAAAGGTTTTTCATTTTTATTTTTATTTTTTTGCATGAGCCAAGGAAAATAACATATGAAATGATTACTTCCCTTTAATGTATAATAATATTCAGCGAGTAAGATAAAAAGTTCTCCACTCGAAAAGTGTTCTTTTCTGGAATTAGTATTTTGGTGTGTACTTTTAGGATAATTTTATATTTATATTCATATCATATATTCAGTGAGATTTTAAAAGTTGGCATGAGATGCCCGAAGAGACATAATAAGTTAATGCTCAAACAGACATAATAAATATTTTTAATTGACATGGGATGCCTAAATAGACTTATTAAATAAATAAATGCCACAAGAGGCATAATATATTTTAACTACATAAGATTCCAAAGAGGTATAATCAATAAATAACGAAAGGGACATAATAAATATATTTTAGTTGACATGAGTTGACTAGAGAGCTATAATAAATAAATGCCTCATGATAGATGATGAATATATTTACAAGTTGACGTGTGATGTTTAAAAATGCATAATAAATATGTATCTAGTTGGCATGCTAGTCATAATACATTAATAAACAAAAGTCCAAACAGACAAAATAAATATTTTTACGCTGGCATGAGATGTCCAAAGAATCATAATAAATAAATATAAAAAACGCATGCTTGTCAATGGCAAAAAAAGTGAAACTTGAATATTTATGCCAACTTGTTTATCCGATACGTCTTACTTTCTTTTCAGTCTCTTTTTTTTTCAAAGTTTTATTATGGAGTAATGTTATGATTTTAATTTCAAACATTCGTGTTCCGATTGTAAAAACTTAAATGACCCGTATATAATTGAATGGAAAATACTGGTTCACTCGAATAGATATACCTCGGGTCTAGATACTGTGCATTATGCACTGCATAAAAAAAACTCCGCATACTGTACTCTATAAGATCTCCTAACATCTGTCTGAACATAAAATCTGAAATAATTATACTCTCTCCGCACCAAAATAAATATTTACTTTCAGAAACTCCAAAATAATATTGAATTCCAGCGGCCATAAAAAAAAATGCGGCATATGTAGATATTTTAAAAAGCGACTTGTCTGCCAGATATTGCAAATCTTCCTCCTGGTCAGAGTATATATATGCGTAAGAGGATTACTGAATAGCCGATATGTGTGTACATGAGCACTTGCACAGATGACCGTATATGCGT